>CAJQZJ010034413.1:1028453-1061271 GCA_907164525.1 Lophiomys imhausi
TCCACCAGCAGAAAAACACACATCACAATCTCATGGGAAAGTTTCCCTCTCTGATGTTGACCCGTTTTGGGTCTGGAGAGGAGATGGATTCTCCCTGAGATTCCAGAGTGCTTAGATGTGGAGCTCAGGGATTTTGGGCCTTTGCAGGCCATAAGCATCTGAATAGGTGAGCCGCCTGGGAAACTTTCATATGTTAATTGGCCTTAAGACCACAAAGGTGATGAACGAAATTCAGAGACCTTAAGACACTTTAAAACTGAAAAATTGTATGAAGACCAACCATCCATCAGGACCCACGCTCAGAGAAAAATATCCTTTTGAGAAACCTTAGGTTAATGTTAAATGCTTGTATTGTAGGTACTAAGAAGTTTTAGGTGTTAGGTTTCAGAGTTAGGGTTTGGGTTTAGGATTTAGGAATTTTATAGACAATTGTTAGGTAAATTGTTAAGTATTAATAAATATATGTGTGATAAATAAAAATTTACTATTACAAGGGGATTTTTGTATACTGGTAAAGGTTACAAGCCCATATATAGTATTTGCCTATTAATTTTGTCTATAATAGCTTTTGCAACATTTTAGATAAGGAATAATTTTTAGATAAGGAACAGTTTCCTACCGGATGGGTAGCCAGTTGTGCCAGCATCCTTTTTAACTGATTGTGCTTTATGCCATTGACTTGAAACATACTTTTATCAACTTGGTTTTACATTTGGATTCTGTTCTACCACACTGATATGTTTATCTCTATGCCATGTCATTATTGATTCAATCACAACTACTTTGTTACATTTTTTTATTTCACTGTTCTTTTCTGAAAATGTTTTTTCTTAATGATTTATTTTCTTTGTGTGTGTGTGTGTGTGTGTGTGTGTGTGTGTGTGAATGAGGTTTTGCCTCCATGTATCTCTATGCAACGTATGCATGCAGTGCCCTAAGAATCCAGAAGAGGGCATTGGATCCCCTGGAACTGAAGTTACACACTCTTGGGAGTCGGCCTATGGATTTTGGGAACTCGACTTGGGTGTTCTCCAAGAACAGCCCAAGTTTTTTACTTTTGTTTTTTACTTTTTATTGAAAATAGATTCTTCTGTCATATATTGCATTTCAAGTACAGTTTCTTCTCTTTCCAGTCCTCTCAGCTTCCCCTACCTCTCCTCTCCCTCCATGTCCTCTTCAGAAAAGAGCAGGCCTCTAAGAGATGAGAGCCAAACTGGACAAAACAAGATACAGTAAGACAAGGCAGAAGCTCTCATATTGAGGCTCGACAAGGCAACCTAATAAGAGGGAAAGATTCTCAAGAGCAGGCAAGAGAGTTAAAGATACACATGCCCCCACTCTTTGGAGTCCCACAGAAACCCCAAGCTCACAAGTATCACATATGTAAGGGGGCCCTGTGCTTGCTGTTTCAGTCTCTGTGAGCCTACATGAGCCCTGCTTAGCTGATTCAGTGGGTCATGTTCTCTTGGTGTCCTCAATCTCCTCTGACTCTTACAACATTTCCTCCCCCATTTTGGCAGTTCCCGGAGGGAATGGGACTTGATGGAGACCTCCAGTTTAGACTTTCTCTGCATTCTGTCTGGTTGTGGGTCTCTGCACCTGCTCCCATCTGCCATCATAGGGAGCCTGCCTGATGATGACTGGACAAGGCACTGATCTATGAATGAATACAGCAGAATATCATTAGGAGTCATTTCATTGATTTTGTTTGTTTGTTTGTTTGTTTCTCAGTCATGTTTGGGTTTATCCTAGATCTCAGGGCTATCCAGTCTTTTGTTCCTAGCCATCCAGCAGTATCAGGCATGAGCTCCCTGCTCATGGCATGGGCCTCAAGTTAAAGCAAACATTGACTGGTCACTCCCACTAGTTCTGCCCCACAATTGCCCTACCACATCTTGCAGGCAGGACAGATTGTAGGTTGAGGTTTTGTGGCTGACTTGTGTGTCCAGGGCTCTCATTCCATAGCCTACAAGTACCTTCTCATGCCAAAGAGGCTAGAACATAAGGTGAAGGCTCCATGCCCACCTCTTTATGTTCTGTGAGCTGTGTGGATATTGTCCTCTGCACCGGGGCCCGGCTGTCAGTTTCTAGAGAGTGACCTGCTGCCCTAGCATCAGCCTGGGTTGTTTAGGGATCTTCATGAGACCCCCTTGGCCAACAGCTCAACCAAATGTAACCCAGTCCCACCACTGGAAGCCTTCCTGGCTACAAAAGATAGCCAATTCAGGCCCTGTATCCTCTATTACTAGATACTAGTGCTAATGTAAAGGGAGATCCATGTATTCCCAGTATAGTCTTCCTCTTTACCTAAGCTCTCTGGGTCTATAGATTGTAGCTATACGTGAGTACATACCATATTTATCTTTCTGGGTCTGGGTTACATCAGTCAGGATGATTTGTTTTTCTAGTTACATTCATTTCAAATTACATGATGTCATTAATTTAATGGCTAATATCCCCATATAAGTTCATAAATACCATGTTTATGCTTTTGGTTCTGGGTTACCTCACTCAGAATGATTTTTTTTCTAGTTCCATCTATTTGCCTGCAAACTTCATGATGTCATTTTTTTTAAACAGCTGAATAACACTACCTGTATGAATGGTACCACTCCCCCTCCCCCCATTTTTTGAGACAGGTTTCTCTGTGTAGCCTTGGCTGTCCTGCAACTCGCTCTGTAGACCAGGTTCTCCTCAAACTCACAGAATTCTGCCTGCCTCTGACTCCCAAGTTCTAGGATTAAAATTGTTTGCCATCACCGCCTGGCCATACCGTATTTTCTCTATCTATTCTTCAGTTGAGGGACATCTAAGTTGTTTCCTTTTTCTGGCTATTATAAATAAAGATGGAATGAACATAATTGAGCAAGTGTCCTTGTAGTAGAATACAGCATCCTTTGGTTAGAGTTACCCTAAGATATTTTGTATTATTTGTGGTTGTTGTAAAGGGTCTTGTTTCCCTGATTTCTTTCTCATCCAGTTTGTCATTTGTATATAGGAGGGCTATTGAATTTTTTGAGATAATCTTGTATCCAACCCCTTTGCTGAAGGTGTTTATCAACTGTATGAGTTCCCTGGTAGAATTTTTTTGGGCCGCTTATGTATACTATAATATCATCTGCAAATAGCTATACTTTGACTTTTTCCTTTCCTTTTATCCCCTTCATCTTCTTCAGTTGTCTGTTGCTCTAGCTAGAAATTTAAGTACTGAATAGATATAGAGAGAATGGGCAGCCTTGTCTTGTTCCTAATTTTAGTGGAATTGCTTTGAGTTTGTCTCCATTTAATTTGATGTTGGCTATAGGTATGCTGTAAATTACCTTTATTATGTTTAGGTATGTATATTCCTTGTGTCCCTAATCTCTCCAGGTATGTTATTAATTTGTTAGTATCAGATCTCTCCATTTTTAAAAATGTAGGCACTTAGTGCTATGACCTTTCCCCTTAGCACTGTTTTCATTGTGTCCTATAAGTTTGAGTATGTTGTGTATTTATTTTCATTGAATTCTAGAAAGTCTTTTATTTCATTCTTTATTTCCATCTTGACCTATTTTTCATTCAGTAGAGAGTTGTTTTGTTTCCATAAGTTAATAAGATTTCTGTTGCTTTGTTGTTTATATCCAGCTTTAATCCATGGTTGCCTGAGAGGATACAGGGAGTTATTTCAGTTTTCTTACATCTATTGAGACTTGCTTGTGTCTGGGTATGTGGTCAATTTTTAGAGAAAGTTCTGTGATGTGCTAAGAAGACAGAATATTCTTTTGTGTTTGGGTGACATGTTCTGTTAATATCTGTTAAGTTCATTTGTAACGTTTGTAACGTCAGTTAGCTCCAGCATTTCTCTACTTAGTTTTTGTCTGGATGACCTGTCCATTGGTGAGAGTCAGGTATTGAAGTCTCCTACTATCAGTGTGAGGGTCAGTGTGTGATTTAAACTGTAGTAGTATTTCCTTTACAAAGGCAGGTGCCCTTGTATTTAGAGCATAGATGTTAAGAATTGAAATGTCATCTTAGTGGATTTTTCCTTTGATAAATATGTAGTGTGTCTTTCCTTATATCTTTTGATTAATTTTGGTTTGAAGTCTATTTTGTTAGATATTAAAATGACTACACCAGCTTGCTTCTTAGGTCTATTTGCTTGGAATATCTTCTTCCAACTCTTTACCGCCATCCTTGATGTTGAGGTGTTTCTTGTATGCAGCAGAAAGATGGGTACTTGTTTCATATCCATTCTGTAATGTGGCCTTTTATTGGGGAATTGAGCCTATTGATACTGAGAAATATGAATAGCTAATGATTGTTAATTCCTGTTATTTTGTTGTTGGTGGTGGTATTGGTGGTGCAGATCTTGTCTGCTGGACCTGGGCCCCGTGGACCTGAAAAAATGGGGTGGACTACAGTTTACTGCTGTAGATAATCTTATTTCAGTTTTGGTGTACTTTTATACGCAAAGGGGTCTGATGTAACAGAGAGAGTAGGGAAGGTATACAGGCAGCCTATCTGGTCTTCTAGAGGGTGTGGCCCATAAAACCTACCTTAATGCATTATTAATTCTGAAGCCTAATATACTCTTATCCACTCATCTAGAATTCTGTTATCTTTACTTCTTAAAAAGAATTTCTGTCTCACGTGCATGCATTTTATGTAAACATTTTTATAAGAATTTTAGATAAAATTGTGAAGATAATATAATTTCCATATATTATTTTTCTATTTTTTCTACTAAAACTTTTCATTGGTATGATATAGACGTTCTAAGTAATTAATTAATATTGACACATTTTAGGGGCTGGACCTAGAGGAATGTGCTTCTAATCCCAATTAGATTAGATAGGTAGTAGAGACAGGTGGTTCCGCAGGACTTGGGGACCAGCTAGCCAACTTAGGGATGCTTGTTCTTGGTTCAGGGTAAATACACTTTATCACATTGAGCTTTGGTTGTTTCTGACCTCAAAGCTTCAGCACTGATATCAGGAACTGCATAAGTCAGGGTTCTCTGGAGCAATAAACTGATTATTATTATTATTATTTTATTTATTTATTGCTTTAGGTTACATCTCCATCATAGTGTCCTCTTTCCACCCCTCCCAGTCTCACCCTCCCACCCTCTACCCCCTAACCCTTCCATCACACTCCTCTGGAGTGGAGTGTCCCTCCATAACAGTCCCCTGCCCCAGTTCAGCAGTCATCTGAGGGCCAAGAGCCTCCTCATACACTGGAGGCCTACAAGGCAGCACCACTAGGGCAAAGTGTCTCACTGACAGGGAGAGGAAAAAAAAAGTCTATGTCCATGTTCCCTTTATGAGCTGATATGATAATTTATATTAAGAGGGAATTGTTAGATTGGCTTACATGTTTGTTCCAGAGAGTGCAACAACAGTTGTCCCACCAAACAGGCAGATGAGAATCTGCTAGAGCTGCTTGGTCTGTGAGGCTGGGTGGATCAGCAGTTTTAATTTGGCTCTGAAAGCCAGAACGGTTCCTGGAGAACTGATCATATCTATTCCACATTGGAAGGCCAAATATAGGTCCCAGGTTCAGTGAGAAATGCAGCAGTGGCAACAACAGCAACATGAGAAATGAGCTTGCCAGCAAAGGTAATGACAAATGGGCAAAAAAAGCACAGCTTTCTTCTTCTATCTCTTTTCTGGGCTACTACTAGAGGGAGCAGCCCACATTTGGAGTGGGTCTTCATACTTCAAATCATCTAATCAAAACAAACAAACAGGAATGCCAAAGGGGTTGCCTTTTAGCTGATCTGAGATTCAGTCAAGTTGACAACCAAGATTATCCATCACAAGTCCACCCTTGTCAACTTGACACAATGCAGAAGTTTCAGGGGAGGAGAAGCTAACTGGGGGATTATCTAGATCAGGTCAGTCTTGATAACTTCATTGATATGGAAGACACCCTACTGTGAGTGCCACCATTCCCTGGCCAGGGATCTTGAACTGGGTAACTGTAGAGGAAATTGAGCACTTCCACTGACCAAACACTACCATGCATGCTGGTAGGACTGTGTGGCAGGGACAAGGGTGTGAATGAGTGGAATCGTCCCAATAGATGCATCTCTAATTGAGGAAAGATCAGGAGAAGCTGTTCTCAGTGACATTCCTATGGGTCTGGTGGTTTTGCAACTCACTTCATTACTAGTTGGGAATTCCTCCTGCCTTCGAAATGTCATCAGAATGTTAGATATTTTTGGTAATATGGATCTTTTCGCCCCTGATTTTTAATTTTTTTTAAATATCTGTTTAGAGGCAAAGAACAGAACAGTGAATCAAATGCCCAATTACCTTGTCTTAGTAACAGCTCATTTTGACATTTTGTTTCATCTCTCTAATATTTATTTATTTAGATTTATTTTTGAAATAAATCTCTCTATGAAGCCCTGGCTCCCTTGGAACTTGCTCTGTTGACCAGTCTGGCCTCAAGTTCACAGGGATCTGCCTACTTCTCCCTCCTGAGTGCTGCACCACACCCAGCCCTCCAGTTCTCATTATTTATATATTAAAACATTATTTATTAGTGTGTGAGTGTGAGTGTGGGAGGGCTTGCCATGGTGTGCATGTGGAGGTCCGAGGACAGCTTCCACAGGTCGGTTCTTTCCCTCACCACGCAGTCCAGGGATTGAACTCAGGTGTTCAGGTTTGTGCTGCAAGCACTCTTACCGATGAGCCATCTCACTGACTCTAAACTTTCCTTTTGTTATTGTTAGAATATTTACAACAAATTTACATCACCATATCTACCTGTAAATTTCAGTGATTGATGCAAAAGTGACAATGTTTGACAAAATTTCAGTCTATAGAACAATTTCATATTGTTCCATTTACTATTTTATTGTATTTCTCTAACAGAAAATCTGCTTACCCATCAATAAACAGTTTAAGCCCCACAGCACATCTGCCTTCAAGTGCCAGAGAGCACCACATGATCTTTCAGTTATGAGCTCCCAGAGGCCTGTCTATTTCTAAGTCTGGGTCAAGGTCAGCTGGACAGCTGTGACTCTGGACCTTTCCTTTGCTCTTTTACTGAGGAACAGCCCTTCTTAATCTTGATTTTTCATCTTTGTTCTTTTATCTTCTCATTTTGCAGAAATATAATTCTCCAAAGGAGAAAAATAATTCTATCAAGGGAAAGACACATGGCAGACAAGAAGTTGTATCATTGTTTATGTTCACTGCCCTTGTGCTTGACTGACTTAGAGTCATAACATTGTATGGGCTGACAAATTGACTCAGTGTAAAGGCACCTGCTGCCAAGCTTGTTGACGTGGGTATGACAGGAAAAGTATATGGTTATTGGTCTGGGTTCAGTAGCTCAGGAATGTCAAGACCAACATGTCTGTGACTGGCTTAGTCTTTACCCCAGTGGCCCAAAAGGGAAAAGTGAAGTTGCATGTCCTCTGTACCTTTATGGCAGGACAAAGGGAAGAAGGAGGACAGGTTGTGCTACTTTCACAGGACCACTCCTAAGTCTTTTGTTTTATTGGTCCATATAGGGTCATATGGTTCCTCCTTGAGGTATGACAAGGAAAACCAGAACATTGCTTTTGTATACTGATGCTCTAAATAGAATTGGTATCCTCGCTGGCGTGGCAGCACAGGCCTTTAGTCCCAGCACTTGGGAGGCAGATGCGGGCAGATCTCTGTGAGTTCAAGGCCAACCTGGTCTACAAAGTGAGTCCAAGACAACCAGTACTGTTACACAGAGAAACTCTGTCTCTGAAAACAAACAAACAAACAAAGAATTAGTATCCTCTTGGCCATGCAGAAGGACAAAGGAATGAGCACTAAGTAGTCAGTGAACAGCGTCTGTTATGTCATATTTTGATTCTGTCATTCTTGTGGGATTTCAGGTAAGAGAGATAAACATGCAATGTCTAATTGCACTATGAAAAATCACGGGAGAAAATCTATTAAAATACTTTATTATGACACCTGGCAAATAACAAGAAGCCAATAAACAAGAAGAGAAGAGTTTGTGTAATGACATCCAAGCAGGAAGAAGACGACACTGGGCAATGAGAATTAAGTTTAACCACATCATAAATTGTGATGTTATTACATATGAACATATTTAGGTATGAATTTATTTCTGTGGTAAGATACACTACATTATTAGAAAATCAAAGGATAGTAAGAGATGTTCTAGAAAGGCCAGGCTAAGTGTGGTCATGTGCATAGTGCTCCGTTGTATTGAAGCTCTTGAACAAGGAAAAGGCATTACTTTGAAAGTTCTGCAGCAGTGAGGTACAGAAGTTAGGGCTAAGTCATCTTTAGAGACATGAATTTCGTTTCTTCCTAAGATGTGGAGATGTAGACCACAGCAGGGCCATGACCTCAGAGGCCTGCTGCTATGCTCCACGGTGTTCTAATCAGCCAGCAGCCTGAAGGCTGCACTGCAGATGTGCGTTTGTTTTCCTCTCCTGTGTTTTATTTTTTCAGAAGGAAAGACTGATGGTTTTATTTTGAAAATTACATTATAGTATTCCAATTGTAGATATGAATTCTGCCAACATTTTTGATAGGAACCAATTTGAATCTATTGTTTTATTAAACCTACTTTTGGGGACAA
Source organism: Lophiomys imhausi (assembly GCA_907164525.1). NCBI lineage: Eukaryota > Metazoa > Chordata > Mammalia > Rodentia > Muridae > Lophiomys > Lophiomys imhausi. Next base: position 1,037,034 of record CAJQZJ010034413.1, read on the forward strand.
AATTTTTTAAATGTCCTATTTTTACTAATCATTTTAAATTGATATACAGAGTTATGACAGTGGATGTGAACCTTTTATTAAACCCTCCTAAAATATGTTTCTTCTAAACTCTAAATAGTAATTTTGTAAAACAAAGAACATTGTGTTTGGGTATGAAAGACCCGGGGGAGGGAAGTTCCTCACCCGACACTCAGGATATCACGGCCGCCCCAAAACTCGCAAGAGACCATCTTGATGCAATCTCAAGAGGTTTATTTTGGGGGGAAAAAGGGGAAAAGGGGGGGCTCAGTGCACTGAGGGGCGCCACTCGTATCCCACGCAGGGGTAGGAGCCGCGACCCTGATTTGGGGGAGAGTCCAGTATTTTATGGGGGAGCACCACAGATTAAGGGGGTGGGGGAAATTACAGGTGGGAAGTACCAGCCCAGCCCTTCGTTTACCACAACCCAAGGGGGAGGGGAAATACAGCTGGAATGTACCAGCCCAGCCCATTAGTTAATCAGCGGGAAACATCCTACATCTGTTTGTCTCAGGAATGAATCTAATCTTGTTTTGTTATCTACTTTGTGGTCAGCCAGTTCCTGAAGCCCTGGGGGCCCGTGGCCCAATTGACCTTCATTCTTGGTTTCAACCTGTTTATGGTCAGCTAAGTTCCGGGAATCACCTGGCGGCTGGCCTGGCTCTACTGCCGACTTAGGGGGTCTTTTAATAATTTTCATTTCCTTCAAGTACAGTAAGCCAAATTCTAAAATTAAAATTACATCTTGATTGCTACATATTTTTAAAGTCATATGTCACATATTGCCCTCCCACACTTGAAAGGATTATTTTCTACATAAGAGAATGATCAAATGGTTCCATGGTCTGGAAGACTGCCTCATAATACAAGGGGTGCTTGACAGCATGGGGTCTATGTAGCTAGAGAAAAGGAATGCTTGAGACACAGTCACGCTAGCTTCCTTTAAGTGTTTGAAGAGCAGATGCACAAAAAAGGATCCGTGTCCTCTGTTGTTCCAGAAGACAAACATCTTGGTTGTCCCAATGGGTAAATTTGCTGGTTTCAGATAACTAGCAAACCTATTTCCTATAAAGTCCTCTATTAGTTGAACTGCCTCAGTAACTGGTGGGCTAGGTCAGAGGTTTGCAGCCTCCAGCCTGTGCTTCAGATCTGTCCTACTGCTTGTTTGGCAAGTAAGACATGCACAGCCACAAACATTTACTTATGTCTTGTTTATGGTTGCTTTTTCATGGTTCATTGGCAGAGTGGCATTGCTACAGCAGTCTAGATGACACATGACCTAAACTATTTACTATCTAGGGCTCAAAGTATAAAATTTCTGACTCCTATGTGGATATTTTGTTGTAAAAAAATCTAACCTACTGCGTAAGTATTTTTGCCTGGCTGACCTCTAGCATCCTGCCCTCCTAGGAGTCTGTGCTTCTATAGGTTTAACAGTATATATGCACTTACACGAGAATGTCACTAATCACCAATATAATTGTATGTACCTTTTCCATGGATATGTAACATTTGTATAAAATATGAAACAAAAACAATATCCTGCTTTAACTAGTGTATGACATTGTTTTGAGTTTCTATCTTCTGCAGTAGGAGATTGAAATCAAGCAATAGATTTTTGTGAACAATTAGATGGTGTCTAATTCAGTTATTTAACATTAAAAAAAAAACAAGACTTTTCCCTGGCAGGCTGTTTATGAGATTAGTTTCTTTGCAACTAAAGATGCGAATTTTTCCAGGCTTTTTCCTTTGAGAGGATCTCAAAGCACTTTGCTAACATTTTTTTTCCTTATCCTGTCAAGGTTTTGTTTTTGTTTGTTTGTTTTTCATACATATAGGTGGATTTTAAAGATGTTCCATTGGCTGTTTACTGAAAATATAGACTAATTGGACATTTTTCATGAAATTAATAGTCACCAAGAAGCTGTAAATTTTTTATTTATAATGAAGTGTGTGTGCACATATGTGTAGCTGCCCTTGGAGGTCAGAAGAGGGTGCTAGAACTACTGGATATGGGTGCTGGGAACTGAGTTCCGGTCCTTTGCAAGAACAGCAAGCATGGTTTCCTGCTGAACCATTTCTCCATCCCTAAAAGGTGTTTTCTTTCTTTTTATATTTTCTTTTTTTTTTTTCTTCTTTTGTTTGTTTTTGAGACGGTCTCACCATAGCCTTGCCTGGCCTGGAGCCCACTTTGTAGACCAGTCTGGACTCCCGTGTGCTAGGACTAAAGACATGGCCTTTTAAATATTTATTTTTTATGTTATGATTTGTGGTAGGTTTAATGTTAGCATATATAGCATAGGGAACTTGGAATAAGGCTGTACTTTTAAGATAAAAGACTTACATCCAAAGTGGCATGTCCTTGGGAACTCCCCAAGGACCAGGACCTCTTTGATATTAGGGCTAGGGGCAGGACATGCCCCCTGAGGTGTCCGCCCTCCGGAGGTCTGCTGTCATTTCACAGCTCTCTGCAAAAAGCATCTGAATGACATGCCCTGAGGCACCTGCCCACATCTGCAGACCGCCTGTGAATTCATGACCCTCTGCAAAAAGCTTTTTTGAAAAAGACTGAGCCCAGGGACTGAACTTTAAAAGTGCACAAAAGCTTCTGCCGGCAGGTGAAGATATATAAGGCAGGATTCACGTGGACGCTGGCTGGCTCTCTCTCCTGTTCCTGATTCACTCAACAATGTTTTCCTCAACTGGCAGGAAAACACACATCACAATCTCATGGGAAAGTTTCCCACTCTGATGTTGACCCTGAGATTCCAGAGTGCTTAGATGTGGAGCTCAGGGACTTTGGGCCTTTGCAGGCCACAAGCATCTGAATAGGTGAGCCACCTGGAAAACTTTCATATGTTAATTGGCCTTAAGACCACAAAGGCGGTAAATGAAATTCAGAGACTTCAAGAGACTTTAAAACTGAAAAATTGTATGAAGACCAACCATCCATCAGGACCCACTCTCAGAGAAAAATATCCTTTGAGAAACCTTAGGTTAATGTTAAATGTTTGTATTATAGATACTAAGAAGTTTTAGGTGTTAGGTTTCAGAGTTAGGGTTTGGGTTTAGGATTTAGGAATTTTATAAACAATTGTTAGGTAATTGTTAAATATTAATAAATATATGTGTGATAAATAAAAATTTACTGTTACAATGATTGTCCTTGGATGCACGTGTGTGCAGTGAAGACTTGTTTAAATTATGACATTTAAAAATATTTTAAAAATATAGGTATGATTGTATGTGTGCATGCACACATATGAAGCTTAGAGGCAACTTTTAAGAGTTGGTCCATTCCTACCATAGGTTATCAGGATTGACCTCAGTTTGTCAGGCTTGTTTGTATAGAAAGTGCTTTGCCCACAAAGTTTGCCCCTGCAACACTAGCTTCCACCAGCTTAGCATGCTGTGTTTGTACAGTTTCGGAGCACTATTTGTATATTACACCATCGTTGAGTAGATACTGCATTTCAGGGTTCACTGTTGATGCCACTGTTGATTTCATTTCCAGTTTGGATAAACATATATGGCACATATCTATCCCATCATCCCCTGTGTGCCTGCCCCTAATAATCTCTCCTTTTCTCCACTAGCCCGTCAAGTTCATGTGTGTTACTCTCTCCATAGTCCTTCCTTTTCCAGAATGTCATACATAGTAGTTAGAATCACACAGTAAGTCTCTCTCTCTCTCTCTCTCTCTCACACACACACACACACACACACATGTATACATATTACTCTTAGTCTTTATTGAAAATAGTTTACCTCCTAGCTGTTCTCAAACATATACTCTTTTTCCTAGGCTGCTCTGTTGTTTTCCTTCTCCCTGTCAGAGTCAAGATAGGGGCTTTAGAGGACACTTTCAGACAAACTTTCTTAGATCTACGGTAGGTAGGCCTAATCCCATATCCAGAGCCAGCTTTCCACCTTAGTAAAACATCATGTGATGATTTTCTGACATTATCCATACCCAAAAGACATTTGAATCTCTGTAATACCTGAACTCAGTGATCTGTATATCCAAAACCAGTTTGGGTGTGTCTGCAGATGAGGACAGACAACTTGAAGAACTTTTGAAGTATTTTAGGAATTGTAAAGATAAAAACACAATTACCCAGGCTTGGAGACCCAGTAGAAATGGCAGGCATTCTGGCTCTGGATGCAGTTGCAAGATGGAGCTGAGTGGCAGGGACAAGAAAGGTTGAGTTGAGTTGAACATTCTATTAGGAATGGGGGTGGCTCAGACCATACTACCATTCCATTTTATGAATTTATCCGATTTGTATTGAGACCATATTTGGACTTATAGCCAAACAAGGGAACTTCATTTGTGATCTCTCAAACTGAGCTTTTTAAGATTAGACTGCAGCCAACATAAGAGTATGTCCTTTGGGTGGGACAATTTGAAACTCATATTGGGTTCAGGACCAAGGTAAAACAGGGGTCAGAATTCAACCACTTGAAACATCTACTGAGTTTCAACTTGACCAAACATGCCTGGAAAGTAAAGGTCAGGAGACTGCAGGGGCAACAGACAGTCACACTGTCCAGAGGAGAACTCTCTGAATTCTTGGATCAATCACTCTCACAGCTAGTGGAAAGTCCCAGGTGCTTTCAACCAAGTGAATTTTAAGAGGAGAAAGGGGGAGTGGGCTCCTGTGAACCTATGAGACCTTAACTATGATGCCTCCAAGTTAGGTCCCTCAGGTTACCTTGTTCTGCATTTTGGCTATATTGCATGTTTGGTCTTGTTGAATGGAACATGACCTCCTGTCTAGAAGGTCAGACTGTGTCAGAGAGACAGAGAAAAGTGAAGGAGAGAAGGGCAGAGATGGAGAGTGAAAAGAAATGGTTGCCTGGGAGAGACCAATGGCCCTGTTAGACCTACTCAGGGTCCCAGACTGGGCTATACAGAGCACCAATAAAGTCCCAGAGCTAGAGGCTCCATCTACCTGAGTTGCCTCACTCAGGGAGGTAGAGGCCATAAAAGCTAAAGGTCCCAGTTAGACTGGTGAGTGTAGTAGAAGTTAGGCCTATTAGTGAATTAGTAGGCAGTTCAGGTTAGCATGTGGCAGCACTTAAGGAAAGCTTGTCTTCCCTTTGGTTTGCTGAAATGGACAAAGCCTAGTTGTGACCAGACAATATGCCCTGTCGAAGGGGTATGGTTTAGAAACTGCTCAAGCCGCTCGTATGATGTCAGTTGCTGTGAGAAGCAATGAGAGTGCTGGACATCATGAGAAATATCGTGGACCCTCGAAACTGTCAAGGATTATGAGATAATGCAATATATGAGCCAGAAAGCTCTGCATGGCTCTCTCTTCCTCCTGCCCTCATAGACTGAGAAGTTACACTGGAGAAGTGCATAGCAAGGTATGCCATTAACAGAATTTAGGCTGCTATAGCCCAAGGCAAAGGCATAGCATAAAACCTGCTGAGAGAGAATGCCTTGAAGGCATCTGTTTTGAGATCCCAGAGGGCCAAAAAAGTGAGCAAGGTAAGTGAAGTTTGGAAGCCTCTTGGAGAGGCTTTTGGCTGTGTGGTTTGCCAAGGCCAAGGAGACTGTGGAGGTGAGTTTTACCTGATGAAAAAAGCCGCCCTCAGTTTGGTGATTGGAACAGACTGACTTTGTAAGCCAGTCACGATAAATTGGCCTTGTGAACTGGCAAAGTAAGGCCCAACAAATGCTAAGCTTTGAAAGGAACTGACTGCCGAGACTGCCATAAAACCAAGTCATTCTGCACGAACATACACTAAGAATATTAATATCCCTTTAAGAAAGTTAAAATAGTGTTAGTTAAATGTTTTTAGATAGACATTAGAGTGTTCTTAGATCTTAGGGTGTTCTTAGATTATAGATTTTAGATTATAGGTTTTTAGGTTATAGCATTTAGGTATTTTATAGGTGTTTCTTAAGTATTAATAAATATACGTGTTTATAAATAAAAATATTCTGTTACAGGTGAGTTTGATGGGTCTCTGTGCTCTTGAGAGAACAGATCCTAAGTGTAGGCAAGGATAGTAAGGAAATTAAAAGGTCCCAGAATTTGGGTTTGGAGATGCCTGCTGGGGGCAGGGGCTCCAGATGCTCCAGAATACAGAAAAGAGACATCTGACCTTTCATAGACAGGACCATGTTTATTGGCACACATGGCGAGGAGGCATATACCATAACCTGTGGGAAGCTGAGCCAATTGCCAGTAGAAAAAGAATGCTGAAACCTTTTATGGGGGATGAGGCAAGGAGTGGAAATGATTGCTTGTCTTCTTGGTTTTGCCTGGCCTCAAGGGAAGCTGGGAAATGTGGTCTTTTAGAAGGAAGCCATCAGTAGGACAAGACATTTTTTGGAATATAATGTTCACTTGTCTAGTTTAAACTGACTCACTTTTACTGAATGCTACAAGATATTGTTTGGGAGGATCTGTTATTAGCCAGCAGTGAGCACATAAAGATCACAATTGTTTAAAATTGAGGATCCAAGCAGTTCATACCATTATGAACTAGAGAGAAGATCCCGAGGTTTAGGGGATACTTTTGGACAAAAAGAGGAGTTTTATATATGGCTGGAACCATTCATTGATTTTTTTTCCACTATTTATTGAGCACTTACCATTTAAAATATTGTACCACAGCTGTTGAAGTAATATTAATATTTATAATTGATACTTATGGTAATTAGGGTGATGGAATTATCCCTTAGCCCAGTTGTAAATAAACACACAGACACCTGATGATTTTAACAAGCCTTAGCCTGGATTATGTAATCTTAGTCCATCTAAGCTAGCTTTTAATTCTGTTTCCCAAATAAAACTCCAATATATACATACGTCCCCTTGGTCTGTTATTCTCCATGCTATGCCAATGTTCCAGGCCACATGGAATGAAGTTCCTCTATCTAACCCATGGTGTCTTCTTCCTTTTTCTTCTCCTGGCTCCTCTTTCCTGTTATCCTCTCTACTCCAACCCTCCACCTCAGTCTTTTCCCACCTACCTCTTTTCTACCCAATCCAGGCTGCAGCATTTATTCAACCAGTCACCTCCAAATTAGGTAGAGCAAGGATCACACAACAAAGACAAGTATATGTGACAGCAACCAGATCCTGGGGACAGTCATTAGCAACAGAATACAAGCAGCTTTCAGATCACCCCAACACACAGCTTTAGGAAATAATGAAGATGGCAGAAAATATTATGCAGACAATTAACCAAGGAACGATAGAGCTCTGTGAACTGGTCTCCCCAAGAGTCTCCATTTTTTGCCCCTCCCTAAGGGAAAGCCAGTGTATCGGGTCCCTAGATTAAAGACTCTTCAGACAGGCAATCCAAGGAATTCTTTATCAATAATTACTAGCCATTTTTCATATTATCTTTCTAAAATTACTTTAAGTCCACATTGAAGTATTGAGCAAGAACCACTGAAGCTGACTTGTTGCAGAGAACACACCCTAGTGCACTACTTAGGTGACACTGTCTTCCCATTGCTGTGTAGGCACTCTTTGGGCAATACTGAAGCTGTGTTTAGTACTGCAGTGCTGCCCCCTGCTCATGTCCTCTCCTGAGGGCAGTCCCTAAAATGTTTTAAAATTATATTTAATGCAATATTTTTACTAATTCTTTGAGAAGTTTATGCGTTTTGTTCCCAGGCCCCTGACTCTTCCCTCTTACCCCTCTCAGATCCACCCAAGTTCCTTCACTCTTCTCTACTTTGTGCACTCTTATTTAAGCCACCGACCCTGATTTGTGGTGCCCATAAACTCATGGGTGTGAGGCCATCACTGGAGCATAGTCAACTTATCAGAGGCCAAACCTGTAAAGAAAACTAATTCCCCCTCTTCTAGAAGCCATCAAGTGTCAGTAGATATTCAGAGGGGGCTCGTGAGCTCTTCCCCTCTTGTGGTAGTTTGAATGAGAATGGCCCCCCATAGTCGCATATATTTGAATGCTTAGTCACTAGTTGGTTGAATATTTGGGAAGGATTAGATGTGTCATTGTTGGAGAAAGTGAGTCACTGAGGGTGGGCTTTATAGTTTCAAAAGCCTACACCAGGTCCAGTGTCTCTCTGCCTTCTGCCTGTGGATGAGGATGTAAAGCTCTCAGCGACTGCTCCAGGGCCATGGCTGTCTGATTCACACCATGATCATAATGAATTAATCATCTGAAACTGTAAGCAAGACCCCCAATGAAATGCTTCCTTTTGTAAGAGCTGCGGTGGTCATGGTGTCTCTTCACAGCAATAGAACAGTAACTAAGGTACCCCTCCATCCTAGACTGTTGAGTGGCTTGATATTTTGCAGGTCTTATGCAGACAACTACAGCTGTTATGAGTTGATGAGTATATCAGCCCTGTCATGTTCAGAAGATGCTGTCTTAGTCTGATCCTCCCAAATCTCTGACTTTATAATCTTTCTGTGCCATCTTCTGCAATGGTCCCTTAGTCTTTAGAGGAGAAGGTATAATGTGGAGAACCATTTATGACCAAACACAACACAGACATTTATTCTCTGCTTGGGTTTCTGAGAGCAGTCATAATCATCGACGCCTTGCTATTTATTTTTCAGTCTTCCAATTAGATCAAAATGCGAATGCTTCATTTGGTGATAGTAGTGTCTTGGGCTTTGTTAAGTCTCTAATACAGTGTGAACTGATGAGCATACATTTATTCATTGCACAAGTGTGCAATATCTACTGTGGGTCAGACAGTGTTGAGAAATATGGAGGTGAAGATAAGAAATACAGTTTCTTTTTTTTTTTTTCGAGACAGGGTTTCTCTGTGTATCCTTGGCTGTCCTGGACTCACTTTGTAGACCGGGCTGGCCTCGAACTCACAAAGATCCGCCTGCCTCTGCCTCCCAAGTGCTGGGATTAAAGGTGTGCGCCACCACCGCCGGCGACTGGCTTTAGCTCAGCGGTTACTTCGGCTGTCAAGTAACTCTTACCTACCACTTGTGGCTGGTTCGAGACCCACAATCAATCATTGGCACAGTTATTTTCTAAGCTACTCAGAAATCAAGTTGCTAAGAGACAAGCAATATTTGCTTATCTAAATATAAGAGATAGATAGGGCATCTTCAAAAACCTCAAGAGATCTGCAGAATATGGCATTCAAAGATGTTTCTTAACTTAAGATTTTTTGATATCGAGACATGTCAGCTCCTGACAGCACCCCCTATATTACTCCAAGTAGAAGATGAGCATCGAAGAATCTCCTGTGGGAGATGATTAAATTGGTGGTAAGCCATTCTCTTGGCAAGAAAAACCACTTGCTTCAACTGTAGACAGACGTCTGTCCAAAAAGGACAAAACTTGGAAGCAGGTAAGTCGATAGCCTAGCTCTGCCAAGACAGGGTAGGTAAGTCCTTCATAATTCCTGCTCTACAACCAATGTCTGTCAGAGAAATGGGGCCAAATGGCTGAAGATTGATGCTGTAATGTGTGGAGAGAAAATGGGAACTGTCCAGGCAGCCACTGGTATGTCATTTTTTAGTTTTGGAAGCTGCAGGCCCTGCACTTCCTATATAATCAGATATATTTATCCCTCTCAGGTCTCTGAGGTGGTTGAAGAATAGATAGCTAGAGTCTCATAGTTAAATTTTGAGTTGTTTAGGAATCAAGAGGGTGTTCTGGATCTAAGAAGATATTTTTAAAATTATGAGGCAAGTTAGTATGAAAGCTGAGTTAGATATAGAACTTTAAACTCATGGAGATGGTTAGATAGTAGAATGTTAAAGTCAGGTGCCAAATACATATGGACTGGACATTGGGAATGTATGCTAAGCCATATAACTCTTATAATCGTGGCCTATTTATTTCTGTTGTTTTGTATTGTATTTATAGTTATAAGAAAAAGAACCATTATTTGGACTGAAAGGGAGAGCTGTTGGGGGGAAAAATAAATACCTTAAACTAAAAAAAAAAAAAAAAGAAGGGAAGAGGATGGTGGGGCTGAGGGGGAGGAGGGTGGAAGGGTGGGACTGGAGGGGGGAGTAGGGAGGGGATTGTGATTGAGATGTAACTTGAAGAAATAAAAAATAAATTATTAAAAAAAAAGTCATAAAGCAAAGAAATGTAGACATCTACTTTCCAGATAAGTAGTTGAATGGGGGATTTTATCATTATATACTATTTAACTGTAGATATGGAATTTGATTTAAATGATTCATTAGATGTCTTGAATTTCTGGCAAATGGTTTCTCAAATGATAATTTCAAAAGGGTCAATGACAATCAAGATATTGGACGTTTGTTTTTACTTTTTCCCATATGCTGAGTAACAATTTTCAGGCAGTAGATAGTATGGTGGTTTAATCACACCTTAGAGTTTCCACTTAATTTTTAGAAGGGACAGGTCATACCCATATTGCAAGAAAATACTGTATTTGCTGCTTCCTCTCATTTGCTACTTCTAAAGGCATCTTGCTCAGGGATAGAATGCTTGCTTCCCATGCAGAAAGTGTTAGATTCCAGCCCCAGCATTAAAAAAAATTCAAAACTGAAATCTGAGCTGGTAAGTGCCCTTGTTGTGTAAGCATGAGAAACTGAATTTGAATACTTCCAAACGTACATTAAAAAAAAAAAAAAAAAAAAAGCTCTGTCTTAGCTTGAGAGTCTCTCTCTGGCTTTCTGTTCCAAACTCTGGAATCTTTTAACCACTGCCTTTTATTTTATGTTTTTCTTAAAAATTTCCTCTCCCCAGATATATTGACAAGTTCTTGAAGGTGGAGATTTTGTTTCATTAGTGACCAAACCTTGCATAGTATGCCATCCTTTCTTCAGGGTGACATGTAAACAGTGGACAACACTACAAAAATCCATTGGTTTGGGGCTTGTATGTAGTTCAGTGGTAGACTGATTGCCTAGACTGCTCAAGGACCTGAGGTTGAGCCCTAGAGGCATTCTCTCTCTCTCTCTCTCTCTCTCTCTCTCTCTCTCTCTCTCTCTCCCTCCTCACACATGGCTCATGAATGTATTCAGTAAATAATGAGACACTCCAAGAGAATTCATATAAAAATGCAGAAGTTTTTTTTTATTTTCCTGATAATAAATAAATTTGATTCATTTGAAAAAAAAAAGAAACAAAGAAAAGACAGGACATGGTCATATCAATAAGTTTGAAAAGCATTTAGATATGATGAAAAAGCTTGAAAAGATTTTTTAAGATCTGCAATTGGATGCTCTTGCCCAGGACTTGGATTCTCAATCTTTAATATACACAGCAATTATAATGAGGGCTGGATAATGCAAAGATTCTTAGATCTCACCCTCAAGATTGCTAGTCAAATAATTCTAGAGAAAGACTTGAATATTTATTTTTAATGAGTTCTTTTGTGATGACAGACTTGCACTCTGATGAACAAAGGATCTCTGTGCTAGCTGCAGTAGATTAAGAAAACCAAGTAATATGAGTATAATTTGGATACAGTTGTAGGTTCTCAAGGATCCTCTGAAAATCATTTTTAATTGTTCAATGGAAGCTATTTTGCTAATACACAAAACACTGTTGAGTAAAATAACTTAGTTTTCAGATGTGATTATTTGGAGCTATTTGCAACTCATTCTAAAAATGTAAAAATGCATTACTAATACCTCACCAGGGCCAAGTAGTATGATTAGTCATGTGAAGACTTTAAAACTATCAAGGAATACTCATCTTTATAGTGTTTTGGAGTACAATTTGCAGGTTTGGGGAAAATACAGTTAATTTAAAATATTTTTAAATAACATTTTCAATGTGCATAAGTTTGTATTTTGTACTGTCTACTGGTTGTATTGCTTATTTGTATCATTTTGGTGCCCATTAATTATGCAAAATAATGAGATTAATTATGATATTTTCACATATATATATATATATATATAAAATGATCATGTTATTTGCCCCTCCTCCATTTTGATTTCTCAAAAGAAGTTCATTCTCTGGAAGTAAGCCAAGAATTTTATTGAATAAATTAAAGAATTATGTAGTTTACTAGTCTGATTAGAAGGCATCCCTGAAAGTCTTAGATAGTATTACTATATATTGCTCAAATCACAATTATACCTAAAGTGTAAAAAAATATGTGATTTATTACTTTTAATGTTTTAAAATTATGAATATCTTGAATTTTTTATTTTTATCCAAAGCATAAAGGGAAATATTTCACTTAAGACAGTAATAAAAACACCATTGTTTTCACATGCTTTTAATTTTTCAAAGCATATGTGTGGCTTGTGCCCACGAATTCATTTCATTGAAGGGAGTATTTGACAGACAGCATTGAAGCTGTAAACACTTTCAACTCATTACAGTGTTTCAATGTAGGAATTGAACTGTCATTCAAGACTCCCTATCTGCAAAACCATCATCCAAACAATTATTTTTACTTTTGCCTGAAAACTTCTCTTTGTACTTTAAGGCATTTCAAAAGACAAGAGAAAGATGGAAACTAAGGTGGCTGTAGGAATTTCCTGACTTATGTGAGTCTTATGTTTATACAGAGCAAGGATTATACAAGCAATATAAAATTTTGTATGTATTTTATACAGACATTTTGTATGCATAAATGTTTATGAATATGTAAATGTTTCAATTTAACATGTTGGTTGGTCATTATGACAATGATTTTGAAAGTAGTTTCAAGGCAGTCACTTTTTTTTTCCTTTTTACCCTTGTAAGTTATTCATGGTGGGAGCAAAAATTTCCAGTTTATCTCAATTTATTGTCCAATGCTTTAAAACCAAAGATAATTGAAATTGCAATCAAATTAATAATAAAACAGATTTATCAGAGTAAAAAAAAAAAAAAAAAGAAATACAGTTTCTGCTCTCACCAATTGGCTGGCTAAACAAAGAATATTAGTACATGATGAAGCAACAGAGTGGTTTTGAGCCAGAGGACCTTGGGAACTGTGTAAAGTACTTCACCCTTCTTGGAAACAAACACCCTCCTGGATTCCTTATCAATGTCAAGTGACCTCAGTTCTGGTGCTGTAACTCTCCCCCCCACCCCCAGACAGTGTTTCTTCGTGTATCTCTGGCTGTCCTGGACTCACTCTGTAGACCAGGCTAGCCTCGAACTCACAGAGATCCACCTGCCTCTGCTTACCAGTGCTGGGACTAGTGGCACACGCAACTGTGACATTTTATATGGCTCAGATCACATTTACATGACCAGTTTTGCTGATGTTTCTGTCATTCTGTCAAACACAGGGCTAAGTGATGATCTCTGACTGTGAACATGACCAATTACAGGAATTGGATGATTAAACAGTATTCGTGCTCTCAGTTACAAGGTGGCTAGGCTAATTTGTAGTTCACTCTGAAGTTTTCCTTTGCAGCAGAAATATATATTAAGATTGTATAGTAATTTAGTGTTTGTCTACCCTCCTCCTCCGTGCATTTTGCCCCTCCCCCATTCATAGTCAAATAATTGCTACAGTGTTCCATTGCCAACCCAGTTATGCTCACAGATGAAGCTCAAAAGCTGAGAGGACAAACCTCTTTTGCTAAGGATTCTTGAAGTTTTTGTTTATTGATTCAGACAATTTCATTTACTCCATCCATTCAAAATGCTACATGGTAACCCTTAGGACCCTCATGACTTTTGTTGCTAGCTCTTAACAGAACTACATCAATTATCTCACAAATATAGACCTATTTCCTCCCCTCTGATTTGAATAAGATAACTGGACACAGGAGGACAATTGGAGATATTTGAATATAACCAGGATATTAAAGAACACTAAGGACTTAGTGTTAAATCTGCTAGATATGCTAATAGTATCATCATTATATGGGAGTAAGTTGCTTTACATTTTTACACCTTGCTCCTTGTTGGGTGTAATGTGATAGTGCCCATAATTTTATTTAAAATACTTCAGACAATCATAGAAATACAATGGGAAGATAGTTGGATAGGAATTATCTAAAAAGAACAGGTATAATGGCTACATGATAATTTGTTATAAAATGCTTAATCTAGAATATTTAGATAGAGTCTAAATACCAATCGTCCTGTAATATGTAAAATAGAGAAGGTCATCCTTCCTGGACTCCATGCCATCTAGAGTTTCACTCTATCATGTTCCTCACCTTAATTGTTATACTTTAAAATAAAATTATTTATACATCTTGATGCAGACCTCTTGAAACAGTTTGTCAAAATGCCCTCTTTGTCTATTGGCTCCATCAAAGCATCTCTGAGCCAGAAATCAACAGTCAAATCTGTTATATAAGATTGTCCAAGAAAGAAAACAAAACAAAACACACAAAGCAAAACAAAAACCCAACATGAGTAGTGAATAGGAACCATAAAAGATCACTAGGTATCATCAGGGGAAGCTTTGTTAATGTAATTTAGATGTTTTTCTAGGGTAGAATTTATATAAAGTATATATATAAAGGTATGGTAGTGTCAGTTCTCATGGCTGCTGAGTTATTTCAAAATATATTGATGTTAATTATTGTCCTAAACCAAGAGACTCAATGAACTCAACAAAGAGGAAGATCTGAGACAATGTAAGTATTCCTTGGGGAAAATGCAGAGTGGATAATGAAATTCTAGTGTTGTAGGGGAGGTATTAGGTGGATAGTTGTTGACTTATCTGCTATTTCTGGATAACAGAGGATGGCAAATGCACAATTTTCGGTATATGGTTTAACTTAAGTGATGTGAAAATGGGCAATGAAGGTGAACCAGTGGTGGGTGAATCAGAGATTCACTTTGTGGTCGGTTGCCAGTCCTGTAAATTCAGAATTTTCCATTTGACTTTTCTACCAGCAGAGCCACTTGGAATGCTACAGAAGGATTTTTCTTTTTGTGCCATTTTAGAAGGTACATTTACTCATTTTGTCCTGGTCCTTTCCAAGATGAAAGCTATTTAGCAAAGGTCATCCCACTGTCGTGTTGTCCTCCTAGCCCCCTTCCATGACTCCAGTCTGACTTCAGCCATGAGTGACTCTTGGGCCAGTTCATATACACAATGCCATTTGTGTTAGCACCAAATGGCCTGCCTTGTCCAGAGTGTCTGCCCATTTGGTTTTATCTGCTTCTATGATAGCTGGGGCCTTTTCTCCTCACTTCCTTGACTGCCTATCTGTATAAAACACATAGAGCAGAAAAGGGAATTGTATAAAAACCTGAGTTAAGTGGCTCTCCACTAAGCCTTCTCATTCATGCTGACCAAGTGCATAGCCCCTTTGTCAACTAAGTCTGCTTGCCAAGAACTATTATGTTCCGAAGTCTATTATTTGTCATCACAGTGACATTAGCCGATGCCATGGATTATAGTGTAGTTGTGGTTGCTGAATAAGCTATTCACCTATTTAGGAACAGCTTGGTAGTTCATAAAGATCAGCTTCTATGAGTAGAAGCATTGCAAATAAAATTAACCAGGGAATGCTTCTTTTTCCTTAAATTAGTGATTCTAAAAATTTGAACTGGAAATTTTAATAATAGAGTAAGTAGATCTACGCTTTTTTGGAAGTTGTTCTTGTCAGTTCTATTTTTAGTTTCTGAGGAAACAAGTTAAAACCAGCCTTTTAGTCCTTCATACATTTCTAATTACACTTCTTTCTCCTCTTTTGAAAGACTTGTTTTCTTTTTAAAAAGATACAGGTTTTTTTCCCCTTGTACTAGTTGGAATATTGGTTAAAAATTCATATCCCCTCCAAGCATGGTCATTAAAAATCTATATATAAATTTTTTTCAAAGAGCTGTCACACAGAAGTCAGGTGCTTTAGGCAAAGCTCTTATGGTAGAAGTTGTTTAGTATGATCATGAGCATTGTGAATATACCTTCAGAGACGGAAGTGACACCCCGCATTGAAATTCTTAAATCATTGGCCACACGGATTAATGTTGCACAAGAGAGTGTATAACCCCTTTTGGGGAATGGGGCAAATACACTAGCTTAGCTTCCTCCCCGGAGAAGGTATAGTACACCTTGGAGTGGAAAGTGGAGTGGGGAGAATCTGAGTTTCATTAATCTCTTATTGCCTGTACTTTATGTTTGGAGCTCATGGGTCTTACATGTTGGCAGCTGTACATCTTATTCTAATGGATGTCCACAAAGTTACATGTTTTCTGAGGTACTTCAGTGATGAAAGTTGGGGCTAGAGAGATGGCTAAGTTGGTAAAGTGTTTACCATAGACACCCAAAGACTGAGATTGGATCCCCAGGCCTCACATTAAAAAGCTGGGTGCAGTCAGGTACACCTGCAAACCTAGTCCTGGGGAGGCAGAGAGAAGAGGATCCCGGGGTGTCCACAGTCACCCAGTGTACCGGGCTCAGCAAGAGATCCTGTCTCAAAACTAAAATGAAGAGTGAACAAGGAAGACACCCAATGTTGATCTTTGGCTTTCACATGTATGTGCACACAAGTACATGCACACAGATTCATATACACATGAACAGACATACATATAAAGAGGTGAAAACTTGGGAAAGATTTGCTAAGTGATTGTTGCTTCTTTCTGGAGTATGAACCAAGGGAAATCTTTTCATCTCAGCTTCCTTGCCTCTGATGCTGTTCTTTGCATTGGCCAAGCAGTTATTAATGGCCCTTCAAGAGCTACCCTCGTTTTCAAAACAGTTCTGATTGACCATGGTAATCTGTGGGTATTGAGGGGTGTGTATATGTACTCTTCTGCCTTCCCAGTCTTGTGCTGTCACACTTCATGTTGGGGAGTCCCTTTGAGACTTTACCAGGAACAGTCTCACCCATGTTCACACAGTTGCCTGTGTCATTCAGGTCTTAACTCAGATTTGTTCTTCTCTAGAAAGAACCTTACTGTGCCACCTCCCATCACTTCACGCCTATCTTCACTACAAGCATACATCGCCATTAATTATTCTTTTTGATTGCTCCCAGTCTGTTTCCGACCAGAATGAATGCTCCATGATAAATGGGCTATGCCTTGACTTACTCCATGGTAGATCTTCTTCATCAAGAGAAGAGTTAATGAAGCTGCTTTTGTAGGAATCTTGCAAAATTCAGTCACACATATAGACATTTATCAGTCAAATATTGCTTAGCAGGTGGCTCAAAGCAGTTCATTCAAACCATTATCAGCCCAATGCTCTGTTCTTTGAAGTGCTTTGATTTATTACTGGACTCCATTTGCACTGCTGTAACATAAAATACCCATGACAGAGTCATTTGTAAAGAACTGAGTGTATTTTCTCATCATTCTGGATGCTGTAAAGTGCAGGAGCAGGTTCTTACAGGCTCTGTTGTCTGGTGGGCTTGCTCTTGGCTTCCAGCATACTGCCTTATTGCTGTGTCTTTTAGAGGATGGGATCACTGTGTCCTCACAGGGTGGAAGGTAAAAGCCAAGAACATTGAATGCTTCACACAGTCTCTTCTGTTATGAGAGAGGAGCCTAATTGCTTTGTAAAGTTTCCAAATTACTAAACTCCATCCATCACATTAGCATTTAAGTCATAGTACCTGAATTTTGGAGGGGACAAATTCAAACCATAACATTCATCCTGTATGTGAAACTCACCAAAACTAGAACCTACATTTGTAGGAGTAGGATCACATGGTCAGAACCCCTCTGGTTTGGTTTGGTTTGGTGGTTTTTCAAGACAGGGTTTCTCTGTTTTACCTCTGGCTAAAATGCTCTGTAGACCAGGCTGACCTCGAACTTACAGAGGTCCATCTGCCTCTGCCTCCCCAATGCTGGGATTAAAGGCATGCACCACCACTGCCCAGCTCTCAGAACCCCTCTGAAATGAAACTAAAACCTCTGATGTTGGCCTAGGCCATGCATATATTTACATTTCATAATTATAATACTGCTTCATACTAAATACCGTGCTGTATGTTCTCTAATTGCCTCTCCATGTCCATCCTCCCTCCCACCAGCTCTGTTTTAGAAGGCTGACCTCCTTGCACTGTGCCAATGGACTCCCTTTCTCCTCTGCCTGCTAATGGAACACTACCTATGGAAACCACTGATCAGATGGTGGGAGAATGGAAAGACAGAGGTGTGTGTTTCTAGTGCCTTCCTTTGCACCCTGTAGTTTGAGAGATGCATCATACTACCAAATCTGTGGTACCTGAGATGAAGCCCTCTGTTGTAACCACACAGTGTTAGAATATTTCATTGTGCAATTAGCTCCTCCCTGCTCTTTCAGGCCCAGGAGTGGCAATGGGTCTCTATTGTTGTGAGCCCTGGGGTGCTTCATCTCACCTTCCTTTGTCCCTGCTCATAGTTCTGCAAGTAGTTTACTTTTCTGTCACGTGGATTGGATGTGCTGTCTATCCCTGACAGAACTGTGACTGACATAAAGATGTATGGAAGTCAGCCCCCCATTTTGTAAACATTCTGTGAGATACAATTTATATGACCATGGCTCAGAATGACTTCAAACTCTCAATCTTTCTGTCTCAGCCTCCTGAATTCTGACATTACTAACCTGCCCCACCATACCTGTCCAATACTAACCTGCCCCACCATACCTGCCCGATTATCGATTTATATATATATATGTATATATATATATAATCTTTTACATATATTATTTTATTTATTTTTCCTCTTTATTTTTTAGTTCTTCAAGTTACATCTCACTCTCAATCCCCTCCCTACTCCCCCCTCCAGTCCCATCCTCCCACCCTCTTCCGCCTCAACCCACCCATCCCCTTCCTTTTTTTTTTTTAAGTTTAAGGTATATCTTTTTCCCCACAACAGTTCCCCTTTCAGTCAAACAAATGGCTCTTTCTCTTATAATAATAAATACAATACAAAACAACAGAGGTAATTAGGCCACAATTATGAGAGTTATATGGCTTAGCATACATTCCCAATGTCCAGTCCATATGTATTTGGCACCTGACTTTAATGTTCTACTATCTAACCATCTCCATGAGTTTAAAGTTCTATATCTAACTCAGTCTTCATACTAACTTGCATCACAATTTTAAAAACATCTTCTTAGATCCAGAACACTCTCTTGATTCCTAAACAACTCAAAATTTAATTATGAGACTCTAGCTATCTATTCTTCAACCACCTCAGAGACCTGAGAGGGATAAATATATCTGATTATATAGGAAGTGCAGGGCCTGCAGCTTCCAAAACTAACATACTGACATACCAGTGGCTGCCTGGAAAGTTCCCATTTTCTCTCCATACATTACAGCATCGATCTTTAGTTGTTTGGCCCCATTTCTCTGACAGACATTGATTGTAGAGCAGGAATTATGAAGGACTTGCCTACCCTGTCTTGGCAGAGCTGGGTTGTCGACTTACCTGCTTCCAAGTTTTGTCCTTTTTGGACAGCATTCTGTCTACAGTTGAAGCAAGGGGTTTTTCCTGCCAAGAGATAGGCTTGCCACTAATTCAGCCATCTCCCACTGGAGATTCTTCGATGCTCATCTTCTACTTGGAGTAGAATAGGGGCTGCTGTCAGGAGTTGATATGTCTTGATATAAAAAACAAATCTGAAGTTAAGAGAACATCTCTAGAACATCTTTGAATGCCATATTCTGCAGATCTCTTGAGGTTTTTGAAGAGGCCCTATCTATCTTTTATATTAGGATAAGCAAATGTTGCTTGTCTCTTAGCAACTTGATTTCTGATTAGCTTAGAAAATAACTGTGATAGTCTGTCCTAGTACCTAACAAAATGACATGCTTGAATGACTATTAGTTTTCATTTCTTATCTTTTTTCAAGGATAAGCCACAAGTGGCAGTCAGGCTACATGTGGCAAAAACATGTTTTTCCATAGAGGCATATAAATAAATAAAATACCCAGTTGTAATGAATAATCTAAAGCAAACTCACTCCTATCCACTACACTTGGGAGGGACACTAAAGTACATTCTAAGAACATTTCTGTGTTTTTGAGGAAACTGGGATCACAACACTCTTCTTGTTTTGTTTTCATGGAATTTTTGTTTTTTTGTTTTGTTTTACAAGCACTCAGAACTTCCTTCTGCAGAACTCCATTAGCAGACTTTGTTCTGACACCTTCCCTGTAATGGGATTACAGGACTGTGCTACCAAGTTTGGATTGCATATATAATTTTTTACTGATTGTTATCACTTATGCCATTAAAAACTCCCAATAAATACCTTAAAATATGACTTATAGGTAGATCATGTACCTCAAATTGTTTATTCAATAGTGATAGGGCTTTTTTTGTTCCATCTAATTTATTTTGTGTAGTATAATTTTTTTGGAACAGTTGAGTTATTTTATTTTTGAGAGGACCACAGAATAAAGCAAGGTTGACCCCTAACACACACACACACACACACACACACACACACACACACACACACACACACACTTTCCTAAACTACCACTTTAAGATCCTGGTGTAAATATACTTTTTAAAATAAATCTTATTTAATTTATTTATTTTATGTACATTGGTGTTCTGTCTGCATGAACGTTTTTTTCGAGGGTGTCAGATCCCCTGGAACTGGAATTATAGATAGTTGTAACTGTGGGTGCTGGGTCCTTTGGAAGAACAGCTAGTGCTCTTAACTGCTAAACCATCTCTCCACAGCCCCCACTTTTTTTTTAAACCTTGGATCCAATATCTTTCTTAAGTTTTTTATGGGCAAGACTTTGTTTGAATGTATCCCTTTCATATTCCTATATTTTGTTATTCTAGAAAAAAGTAGAAAGCATTTAGTGTGGGAAGGCTTTGAAAGATAATATAGCTGGATTGTCATGTATCTTCCAAAAGAACAGCAACACAGTTAAAAACACTGAAGAACAACTTTCTAAGGAAACACGAGACTAGAACAAAGCAACTTGTAAACCATAGCATATAAGCTCTCTACATCACTCTGTGGCTCTTTATAAAAACTTGTCTTAATTTGTGTGGCTGGTAGAACAAACTACCTCAGACTAGGTGGTTTCTAAATAACAGAAATTTGTTTCTTATAATTCTATAAGTTAAAAAAATCAGGACCAAGTTTTTGGCAAATTCATAGTCTAGTAAGGGACCTGCATCCCTTCATGGACAACTCTCTTCTTTTTGGGGCTGGAATTTCCTGTGGCCTGTTTTGTAGGGTACCAATTCCGTTGTTTAGGGCACTGTCTTCTTGTCTTAATTACATCTCAAAGATCTCATCTCCAAATACCTTCACACTTGGAACAAGCTTTCGCTATAGAGATTTGACTGTGGGGTAAAGGTGGGTATACAACGGAGACATGGACATTGGACAAATTTTTAGACAATATCAACCTCTTTCTTAGGTTGCTCTTCCTTCAGTATTGCAGAGAGACTTGAATAGATTTGTTCATTTGTTCATTCACTCATTCATTCAATAACTATTTGAGAACTTACCATGCTCAAAACACGAGGATATGGCTGTAGAAAACTAGAAAAGTAACTCGTCTCTAGCAACAGAAGCTCTGAAGGGAGCCATATCACAAACCCTAAAAGAAAAGAAATAGGATGATAAGAGAGAGTAAATGTTCAGATGCTCTGGATGGGGTGGAAGAGGCAAATGTTCTAGGAGGTGTCACATCCAAGTGGGCTGAAGGGGAAGTAGACTAGCTTCATGACTTCCTGGAAGTTCTCCCATGTCTCTGAATACCATGACAGGGTAACAAAGAGACAATGACAATGTAATAATTAATAGTCCCTATTAATAATATAGAATTAAATTATAGAAAAGTCATAGCATCATAAACATTACTTTTTGCCAGGTACCAAATAAATAGTAGCTTCCCATTAATCCTTCTTAAAGTTATTATATAACTTTAAATCTGAATTCTGTAATAGCCATTCCCTGGTGACCTGATTTCAGGGAAGTGTCCTGTACATTTTTTAATCAATTAATTCATCAAATATTTATTGAGCACTTTCCATGTGCCAGTCTCATCTGCTTATTGATCTTATTTGGTGATGACTCACAAAGCCATCTTTCAGCCCTGGTCATCTTTCCCCTGAGCAGTACAGACAGTTGTCCACCCCATTAAGATGCACACAGTATGATAAATGTTTCTTGGAACTATGAAATTGTTTTCTTTGAGACAAGGGATTTGCTATACAGTCCATACTGGCCTCAGACTCACTGTGTCCCAGACTATCTCCAGTCTCAAAGGACTCTCTCCTGCCTTAGCCTCCCAAGTGCTGAGTCTGAAGGCATGTGTCACCACGCCCTGACTGTGCAGTAAGTTCAACATGCGAAATGAATTAAAACATTAGTCATAAATCTTAAGATCTCTAACAAAAGTCGAAATGTTTATTTTGTGACTATTATATGTTCTTTAATTAAAAATATATTCTTTGACAATTGAATACATATATAAAATTCATCCCTCACCACCTTCTTTTTTTCTCACTATAAGCTCTGTCATTCACCAAGAAATAGCAAAACCATAAAAACATTAAAAAGATGTAATTCCTGGCCACTATATTTTGTCTGACAGTTCCACCTTTCCTAGATTGTCATTTGCTTAGAGGAACAAAGCAGGAATTTGGTCACACAGTTGTAACTGGCAATGACTCTGTTCTAAATTTAACAAAATGGAGGTGTTCTTGTTTTGCATTTTCTTGTATTATTGTTTGTCTATGTGGCAGTGCCCATGGCCAAGTTCACCAGAGCCCGAGACCTAGCCATGGGGCTTTGGAAA
This sequence comes from Lophiomys imhausi, assembly GCA_907164525.1. NCBI lineage: Eukaryota > Metazoa > Chordata > Mammalia > Rodentia > Muridae > Lophiomys > Lophiomys imhausi. The sequence goes on from CAJQZJ010034413.1 coordinate 1,059,638, forward strand.
GACTCCATATGGAAATGATGAGGAACATTAATATGGTATTTAGTGATGAACTACTTGTAGGCTAATCCAACCAAGCTACCAACAAGGTAGACACCTGTCATTATTGTCATTTAGCTGGAGTTGAAGATTCAAGTGTTATAAAATGCAACATAAATAATAAACCTTACAATGCAGGAGGCAGAATGTCACTGTTGTCATTTTATGGCATCATCTATCTAAAAGGCTCACAAAAACTAACTGAAAAACTATTAAAAAATAATAAGAGTTCATATAAACTTGGTGATTCAGTAGCTGCTTTAGGGTCAACTTGATAAGTTTCATTTTAATTGCCACCACACTAACTGCTCCTCCAGCCCTGTCATGGTGTCATGATTAGTCTGATGACAGTAATGTGACTCAGTAGGACCAATAAGAAACTCCATTAGAATGAAGACAGCATTTTGCTGTGGTCGATAGATTTGGATATGGACTATCAACCACTACCACACCCTGACATTTGTTCTTGGATCCTGCTGTGAATGGGGCTTCATACAACCCAGGATCTTCCTAACAGTTGTAGAGTCTGGTAAGTGTATTAACAGAGACCCACAAATGGCCTACATTTAAATGTTTACCTATTTTGTCATGGGAGGAGAAGATGACAAAAATCTCATGTAGCCCAGGATTCCCTTGAACTCTCTATTTTGCTAAGGATGACCTTGAGTTTCTCATCCTTGCTTCTGTTTCCAACTCCCAAAGGCTAGGATTTTCTTTCTTTTTATTCCCTTTATTTTTTATTTCTTCAAGTTACATCTCAATCGCAGTCCCCTTCCTATTTCCCCTCCAGTCCCACCCTTCCACCCTCAATCCCCCATCCTCTTCCCTATTTTTTTCTTTTAAGTTTAAGGTATATCTTATTTCCCCCTACAGTTTCCCCTTTCAGTCCAACAAATGGCTCTTTCTCTTATAATAACAAATACAATACAGTACAACAGAGGTAATTAGGCCACAGTTATGAGGGTTATATGGCTTAACGTACATTCCCAATGACCAGTCCATATGTATTTGGTACTTGACTTTAACATTCTACTATCTAAACATCTCCATGATTTTAAAGGTCTATATCTGACTCAACATTCATACTAACTTGCAACAAAATTTTAAAAGTATCTTCTTAGATCTATAACACTCTCTTGACTCCTAAACAACTCAAAATTAAATTATGAGACTCTAGCTATCTGTTCTTCAACCACCTCAGAGACCTGAGAGGGATAAATATATCTGATTTTATAGGAAGTACAGGGTCTGCAGCTTCCCAAACTAAGAAATGACATACCAGTGGCTGCCTGGACAGTTCCCATTTTCTCTCCATACATTACAGCATCGATCTTCAGTCATTTGGCCTCGTTTCTCTGACAGACATTGATTGTAGAGCAGGGGTTATGAAGGACTTACTTACCCTGTCTTGGCAGAGCTAGGCTGTCGACTTACCTGCTTCCAGGTTTTGTCCTTTTTGGACAGCATTCTGTCTACAGTTTCAAGTGTACTACAAAGCTTGGAAAATGTTTACATCTACTGTCTGTCTATCTATCTATCTACCTACCTATCATCTATCTATCTATCTATCTATCTATCTATCTATCTATCTATCTATC
>CAJQZJ010034413.1:1067117-1129617 GCA_907164525.1 Lophiomys imhausi
ATAATACACTTATCAAATAGAAGGCTAGTGTTAGAGTTTCATAATTGTGCATGTGTACATTTTTTCTTAAAAACTTATTCTCTTTCTAACTTATGCCTCCTGCCTAGTCAGAGATTGCAGCTGATAGTTGTTTGTTGAGCTATGGAGCTGACACATTCTTCCTGAGCTGTTGCAATGTAAAATTTTTCTTGCATTGTTTAATATAAGTTTTCCTCTTGTGGTGGCAAGAATGGAGACCTACTTGCCTATTCTTCCACTTGAAACTTACTAATTAAAAAAAAATTTACTTCCATGCTCTTGAAGACAATTAGAATCTTGGGTCTTGGACCCAAGATATTGTTTCAGTTTATTTGTTTGTAAATAGTTTCCTTGAGTAAGTGAATGACATGAATTGGAGCAGGTGCCATGGGCTGTAATACAGGTTTGTTCTTTGCTGGCACTGGTCATGCTGAGAAGCCACTCAACTATTTTCTATCCAGTTAAGTTTTCCTCCAAATCCTGTGCTGTTTCTAAAATCATGTTATCATGTGTTTTTATTTAATTAAGGTGCCTATCACTTTGCTAAGTGTATAATTAGTAAATAGTTTTTTATTGAAGTTAATTCGAGACAAATGAATTTAAATAGCATTTCCAAAACAAAATAAACTACTTCTCCTTTTTGACAGACATAAGTTTCTGACACTCATAAGTTTTGGTTTTCACAGGTAGCAGCTGAGATATATATATATACTGAGGACAGCCCTCATGACCAGCAGTAATTGGCCAACACAAAATGGCCTGGGACCCTATCTAGTTTGAACTTGTGCAGAGCTTGGACATCTTGTCACAGTTTATATGTGCATTGGCCATGTTGTATCTGGAAATGTCATTTTACAACTATGTTCTTTTGGCAGAATGACAGTATTATATTTCCCCCTAGACCCATGACCTATGAAAAGTAGTCAGTGGTAGTGAAGCTTCTAGTTAGGTACCAGCTCAACTTCTCTATGTTCAGTGAGGTATGTAAATGTTGTCTTCAGCAATAGGACCTTATCATTAGGTTGTGTAGAGTAACCAATTGCTTTGGCAGCAGTATAAGATGCTTAGGAGTTTCCATGGGAGCCCTTTGGTCAACAACTCAACAAAATGTAATTCTCCTAGCACTAGAGTTTTCACTTTGTGGCATAAGATGAAAGACAATAATTTTTTTTTTGAGACACGATATTCACTGACAACCTAGACTGGTTTTGAAGTTAGAAAGTAGCCCAGATTGTCTTAGGACTTATGGTCTTCCTGTTTCCACCTCTCAAGTGTGGAGATTTCAGGAATCTGATACTCTGCCTAGTCTAATGAATTTGGGTTTTGTCATAACTTTGGGCATTATATTTATTGGTATACTCTGAGAAGTAAAATCAGTCTATGTATCTATCTACATCTATATAGTTCTCTAATATCTGTATAATATGTATATGTGCAGAGAGAGAAAGTGATAGAGGTGTAAATATTTGCAATGTTGTAATTTTATTTTATTTTACTGTATATACAATGTATGTGGTATGCATATGTGGGTATATGGAGGCCAGAAGTAGTTGATGTTAAATGTCTTCTTTGCTCAATTGTTCTCCTTCCCTTCCCCCCTTCCCTGTTTATTTCTTTTCTTTTCCTCTCTTTCTTTCTTTCTTTCTCTCTTATTTATTTGTTTGAGACAAGGTCTCTCACTGAACCTGGAGCTCGCCAATTTAGTTAGACTGGCTATACAGGTGTAAGTGGACACTGAGGACTGGAACTCAGATTTTCAGGCTTGCACACAGTAAGCAGTTTACTGACTGAACCATAATCCCAAACTCAGATTATCATTGTATGCAACCTGTTTGTGTGTGTTTGTGTATATATATAAAATGTATGTATGTATGTATATATTATTGTATGTATATATGAATATATATGTATATATGTATGAAGAATGGTTTTAAAGAAATGCTTGTACATTTTTGAGGGTTGGCAAGGTGAAGTTTATTGGCCAGGCTACCAAGGTAGAAGTTCAAGTAAGATTTATTGTGCTATATGGACTCTGAGGACTATACACTCAAAATTTTAATGTCACAGTTTGGTGGCAGAATTCTTGGCCTCAGAAAACTACTCTTTGCTTTTGATTTCTTTACCTATTGAATAAACTTCCCTCACATTTTAGAGACTTGTTTTTCTTGACATTAACTGATTGCAAATGTTAGTCATATCCAAAAGCTGCCTCTACAGCAAGACCCAGTCTAGACTTTGACCAAACAATTGAGCATCTTAGTCTAGCCAAGTTAGCAAACGTTTACCATCATAAGCATCTTATATACTTGGTCGTGACTGTAACAGTGGCCAAATTAAAGCTCTTGGTAGCTGGAGGTTTTTGTTTTGTTTTGTTTTCTAACCTGAGTTCAATAGGTTTTACTATAGTAATAAATATGTTGAATTAGACCTTAGTACTCAGAAGTTGAATGCACAAGATATGAAACACAAGACATAAACCATAATTCTTATCAGTTTATTCATCATTATTTGTTCTTTGTGTTTTAAGTTTTTTGTACACATTCTGTATTGGCCAATTTTATATACATACAATGTGGATTAAAGAGAGAAGACTAATCAGTTGGTCCACATGATTTCTGTATTGCTAAAATTTTTACAGCACAGAATGTTCCAGGACCTCACACATATCCACTCTTATCTCATGGGATGTGTTCTTTGTATGGTTTAAGTCTGCTTCCAGCCCAGGGACACACTGTGCTCTTTCCTCTGACCCCACCATCTAGTTAGGGATCTTTTAGGCATGGTCATTCTCTAGCTTTTTTTCTTCTCTCTCTCTCTCTCTCTCTCTCTCTCTCTCTCTCTCTCTCTCTCTGCTTTTGTTTCCAAAGACAATTTTAACTCAGATTAAAAAAAAATCCTTTTAGTCATCTTCTGCAGCCCTGGCATGCAACCTCCATTGTCTTTTTTTTTTAAATGTCTGATTTTCTTAGTTATGATCCTGGAATTAATAATAATAAGCTGTCCTCCATCTTATATTTCTTATTTTCACCTTACATGGAAGTCTTCATCATATTTTTCTTTTAAAGTTATTATTTGTTGTTTAGATCCTTCAAATGGTGAAGGTAGTTGATTATATGTATGTGTTTCTTTTTAATTGCTGAAGTTTGACTTCCATTAGTTTGGCATCATGTGGCTTCCATGGTTGGGCAAGAAATTAGATTTTGTCCAGAATAGTAAGATACAACAGAAATGACTTTCTTAGCTCTGAAGACTTCTTACTGCTGAAGCCCAAACTGAAATTGTGGCTCAGTGATTGACGTAATTCATTAGACAGTCTGATGATAAGAAATTATGTTTAAACTTTGGAAGAAGAGATATTTTCTTTTTCAGGGCTCAGTGTAGATTCCCGTTAAAAGGGAAAGCAGAAGGAACATTATTTTTTGCTTAGGGTGTTGAGTAATGTTCTGCATCATAAATCAGCTTCATGAGATTAATTATTTGTCAGATTGTGTCATCGCGCCAAACTCTGTGCTTGTGTGTATGGATGAATATACAGTCACTGAAGCTATTTCTCATAAAAGGTTTACTGACTTTCACTTTGATTTCTCTTAAGTTGTATTGAGGAAATGAGAAAAACACTTCAGAAATTTTTTTGGCAAGCTCAGCTTTTCAAACTGTTTGTTTTTGCAGATGTATTTCATCAGTTCTTAAGAATGAACCAAGGAATGTTTTCTGGCTTCTAGGTTTGTACCACCCAGAAACTGAAAAAGAAAAACTTTTCTTAAAACTATTGAGTAATATTTAAGTATTTCTAGCAAAGTAATGCTGTCTTGTCAGTGTATACTTAATTCTAGATTGACTTGGGTTGATGGGTTTGTTATTTTATAGTTAATAATTTACGTGGAAAAAAGATAAAAGTAGTTCATGGCTAGTTGTTCCCTGGAAATTTTTAATATACTATTCACACCATTTTACAATTGTTGTTATTCTGAAAGTCTCCTGAAGGGAGTCGATTCTTAATACTCACTGGGACTTGACGGTGACTAGTCAACAAGTATACTTCCTGTAGAACATCTCTTAAACAGTTAAAATGGTTGCTCCAGGGCATTTTCTTTGAATCAGACTAGAGTAGTGTGTATAAAAAGAACAGCCTGGCGTGGTTGTTTTCTTCATTTGGCAAACACTTCTGTGGAGCTTTGCACTTGTAACAAGCATTGACACTGGCCTATCTCCTTAGAAACTGACAGCTTAGTTTAAGAAAAAGTGAAATCCGTCTAGTATCATAGCTGCTACAGAGTGGGTCCTTTCCCTGGTTGTGTCCTTCCAATGTCCTTGATAGAGAGAGCTTTCTGTGCTGCATTGAGCTTTGAAGTTGGGGAACAAATCAGAAGCAAGGACATAGAGAAACTTACTTTGAAATCAAGAAATAGAATTTAAATCTACATAGCACCAAGCTTCTTTTCTGTTTCTCTATCTTTAAAAAAAAAAAAAGATTTGTTTTATCATTATTTCTGTGTGTGTATGTCCCTGGTGAGGCCAGAAGATGCTCTGCAGCTGGAGTTACAGGCAGCTATGAGCCACCTGCTGTGGGTGCTGGGAAACTGGGGTCCTCTGGAGGAGCAGCATGCACTCTTCACTCCTGAGCCACTTCTCCATCCCCATGTGCTCCTTTTCTCTAAAATCCTTTATAGATCTAATGTGTGCCACATAGCAGTAGTCCCTAAGCTGGGGACTGGAGGTTTACAGCCCACACTCTTGAGTAATAATAAAATTTCTATGGATTTCTATGTTGAGTGAAGTTATTTTTACTATTGTATTACTTACATGTGCAGATAAAGCTACATATAATCTAATCCTTATACATTTGAACAAAATACAATTAACGAAGTTACAGATTAAATATAAATGGGACTACAAGACATGCCAATTCAAATGTAATTTGGTACTGTAATTCAGTTCCGATCAACATTGATTTACCAAGGTGAGCACTTTAGTTGATGCCTGCAGGGGTGAAGTTCAGTGGAAAGGGCCTAGTCTAGTTCTGTGCCTCATTGGATAGTGCATTTGGATTTTAATAATAAGTTGCCAGCAAATGCCAGTTTTCATAGTATGCAATTGAAAACAATATTTGTACATTTAAGTTTTCAATTGGAAGTTAGGGTAATAAGGCCTATCTAGCAAACTCCTGTCAGACTTAGATGAACATGTAGAATACGTGTCACGTGACAACTCTCTAAAGCATCATCATTTGAAGGTGAAGTTAGCCTACTTAGGGTTTCTAGTGCTGTGATGAAACACTGACTAAAAGCAAGTTGGGAAAGAAAGGGTTTATTTGGCTTCCACCTCCATATTGCTGTTCATTATTGAAGGAAGTCAGGACAGGAACTCAAGCAGAGCGTGAACCTGGAAGCAATGGCTGATGCAGAGATGACGGTGGGGTGCTGCCTATTGGCTTGCTTCCCCTAGTTTGCTCAGCCTGCTCTCTTATAGATCAGGGCCAACAGCCCGGGGAAGGCACTGGGGTGGTCCCTTCCGCCTTGAACACTAATTGAGAAAATGCCTTACAGCTGGATCTCAAGGAGGCATTTCCTCAACTGAGACTTCTTCCTCGCTGATGACTCTAGCTTGTGTTAAGTTGACACAAGGCCCCCCCCAGTGCAGCCTAACTGATAACTTCATTAATGAAGGTACCATTAAACAAACATGGTTGCCACTAGAATCAAGAGAAAAGTTCTTTTATTCTTGCCTCTTTACCATTATGCTTCATTTCAAAAGTTGTTGCAGAATGGTGTAGACAGAAATGCTGGTGGGATCCCACTCTCTCTGTTTATTTTGACCCTAGGGGCTTCCAGCCATAAAGATTCCCATGATGTCAGTTAACAGAAACTCAGCTGTGCACACAGACTCCTGCAAGATAATCTCGCTATAGTTTATACCAGTTGCATGTGGTCACCTGAAAGGTATTGGCTGTCTTTAAATCTTAAGATTTTTATGCTGAATTATGCAACCCTTAAAGTTATATTGAGTTCATTAATTATTCTATTTATATTATCAAAAGAAAGTCATACAACCATTCCCATTTCCTTATTCCCTTTACAGATAGGAAAACTGTAAATGAGAAAGATGAAATGATGTTTAAATTATAATCACTTGAAAAACTACTGGGACTAAAATCCTAGATCTCTGTCATTGAGGTTTTACAATAGGATTATATTATAGTAATTATAATAAGATCACTGTATAAATTAGGGTGCTTAATAAAATAGATATCTTTTGGAGGTGAGAGAGATAGAGCAGCAAAAGCACACTTGCTGCTCTTGTAGATGCTGTAAACTGGGTTCCTACCCCCGTGTCTGGTGTTCCACAGCCTCTGTAACTCCAGCTCCAGGGAGTCTGAGAACCACTTCTGGCCTCTGCAGGCATCTGCATCACACACAGATACCATACAGTCATCCACACATACACAATTTTTTTAAAGCCAATCTTAAAGAATAGACTTCTTTATCTGCCATAAGAATTTCCCCTTTTTTCTTTTTATTGTTTTTTACTTTGTGAATTTCACATCATGAACCCTGTTCCCTCTCATCTCCCACCTTCTGTCAGACCCATCCTCCACCCTTGAAACCTTTTCCAACATTAAAAAAAAAAAAATCTCATTGTGGAAGCTGTAGTGTGTCTCAGTGTGTCCCACAATATTACCTTTCGTCCACACTTTTTTGCTTGGAAATGTTCATTATAATAATTCCTTGGTCTGGTACAAGGCCTCTGGTTCTGCTACTTTGTCAGTACTGGAACCTCACTGGGACTCCTCTCAGATATACTGTTGTTGTCCTATATCATGGAGATCCTGTATTTTTGGGTCTGTGGAACTGGCCTCTTCATGCACTCTAGCAATTCATCCATGATGTTTCTGTGCGCCAACTCAAAGCCCTGGTTCTGGGCCTGCAATCCCCACATCCAGGGCCAGTTCTACTGTGCTAACCAGGCAAGGTAAGGTGCAGGGCCTGCTCTCCTGAGTTCTACAGCAGGTAAGGGGCTAGACCAGTTCTCCTTTCATGAGCCCACCAGGGCCAACTCTCCCACTTGCAACACCCTCAAGGCCAATTCACACACAACCCCCACATCCAGGACCAGCTGTACTGTGCTGTCCAGGTGAGGTGCAGGGCCTGCTCTCCCAAGTGCTATAGCATGTGAGGGCAGGGACAGATATCCTGCTTTTGTGACCCCAACAGGGCCAGATCTCCTGTCTGTTAATGGTGGTAAGTGCCAAAGGTGGGAGATCTCTCCCTTGCCAACAATACCATAGAGCAAACAAAAGGCAGGGCTGACTCTTCCATGCTCCCTCCCTCAGGGCTTGGTGCTGGACCTTTGGTTGTCACAGGCTAGCTTCCTATCTGGGCCCCATGGCACCGAACTGGTGTTGGTCTCTAGCTTGATTTCTTTTTCTAGGATTGTTAGGCTACTATTTAGATGTTTATAGGTCAGAACACTGAATGTAGACATAGCCTCTCTCCTCTCTACCACCTACTGATGCACATGTGACACAGCAGCCACATCTACAATGCCTCTAGGGACAAGGGCTATAAAGACTTTTTAATGGCATGGTCACATTCATTTATGTTAAATGAAATTAAATATACGTTTTTGACAATCACTTTGATGTTTAATCTCAGCATCTTCATAAAATATATTACTATCACTTTTATTTTAAATGTGAGTGTAAGGAAATCTAAATAATTTATCAGAATGATATAGAGTATATACTATATAGTTCATATGTGTGGATATATACTTTATTTTTTTCCAATTTGGAATGCTTACATTACATAATATAATATCATGATAGAAGGGACCTGTATTAGTTTCGGTTTTGTTGCTGTGAAGAGACACTGTGACAAAGGCATCTCTTATAAAAGTAAACTTTAATTGGGACTGACTTACAGTTTCAGAGGTTTAGTCCATTATCATCATGGCGGGAAGCATGGTAGTGTGCAAGCAGACATGGAGCTGGAGGAGCTGAGAGTTTTTCATCTTGGGCTGCAGGCAGCTAGGAGGAGACTGGATGTATACCTCACTGGGTGTCGTAGCTTGAGCATTGAAGACCTCAAAGCCTGCCTCCACAGTGACACGATTCCTCTAACAAAGCAGCACTTCCTCCAGTAAGGCTGCAGCCCCTAGTAGTGCCTGCCACTCCCTATGGCCAAACATTCAAACACATGAATCTGTGGGGGCCAACCCTATTCAAACCACCACAAGATCCAAGCCTAACTATAAAATTCAGTTATAGTTCATATACACCTTATATACACAGTCTTACGTTACACAGTATTTTAGTGTGCCTGTGTGTTGGCTGTACCCATCACAAAAAGTCAGGTGTGGAAATTTCCATATTGAAGCTCAAAAAGTTTAGAGTTTGGTGCATTTAGGATTTCAAATTTTGAATAAAGGATGCTTAATCTAAATAATATAAGAGTAAAATGTTAATATTGACTAAAATGTTCATAGTCATTGTGAGTAATTTTCATTAAATTTGTTTCCTCTTGTAAATATCCCATAACTTAAAAGTCAGCATAGATTAAGCATTGATAAGTAGTCTAGTCATGGTGAATAAACTCAATCTCAGTCTCTGACAAACAATTTTACCTACTGAAAACCAAGGGGATCGAGTTTTATCTTCATGCACGACAGACAGGATTTAGATATCATGTGTTCTAATTTTTGTTGATGATACTCAAGGTTGAACTTATCCTAATACTTTAGTGCTCAATGTCATTTATTCATGAAAATTATTTTATTTATTAATTATCTAATTATTTTTGGTGATGTTGTTTTTAATCACACACATGTGCACACACACACACACACACACACACACACACACACACACACACAGGGATTAGGTTTTGGAGTTGAAGATATGGCTTTGTCAGTAAAGTACTTGTAACACCATGAAAACTGAGCTCAGATCCCTGGCACTCATGTCAAAGCCAGATATGGCAGGTTGTACCTTAAACTCCTGACTTTCTGCCTCTGCTTTCCAAGTTCAAGGAGTACAGGCTTGTGATACAGCATTCAGCTATGGTGCTCTCTCTGTGATGATGTTATAATCCATCATTTCTATCCTTATTGGCTGGTGTTTGTAACAAACAACACTTGAAAATTCAAGTACAGCAAATCTGTGCTTCATGGTACCAAGAAGTCTGTATTCTACTCCTTCTCCCTTCTCCTCCTGTCTCTTTCTCTTCCTCCTCTTCCTCCTCTTTCCCCTTAATATATTTTTGTCAAGTTGTTAGGGACAGAATTTGAAAGCGGGGACATAACATTATTGCATTAGATCATGATGATTGTAATTTTCTCCATAGTGCTTGGCACTCAGTCAGTGTACATTACAGGAAATTTATGTAAGTTTATAAAGAGATGTATAATGTTTTTTAATTTTTTTAGGTGAATGTCTTTGCATATCAGTAAGCATATGTTCCCATCATCATCAATGACTGTAAGGTGTGGTATTTCAGTATATTAATGAATAAAAATAAAAAGCTCATTTAATAAATATCAAATAATGAAAACTATAAAATTACTCTTTATACTTATTAGTATTATCTTATAATGAAAACACTTATATGTTTCTCTGAGTCCAATCTTTTTTGTTTTAATGATTTTTGCCTTAGTTTGAGAATTCCATCACAATACAAATATTTTAAAATTATTTACATTTGTTTTCTGGCAATATTTGATGATTTCTATTTAATCCAGAAAAATTTAACCAATGTAAAATTTGTCTTACAGATTATGAGGCAAGAATCTAACTTCCTTCTTCATTCTTTTCTAAAATCTTCTTTAATATAATTGATCTCTCTACCAATTTAACATACCAATTTGTCAGAAATAATTATTATAAATAATTGTGTTTGTTCCTATACTTTTAAATTTCATTTTTTTCATTCCTACTGTTCAATTACTGAGTGTTTTAAATATACCTCAACTGATGTCCCACTGATCAGTAACCTGATGTCCCACTGATCAGTAACCTTCCTTTTTTCAAAGAATTCAGCTAGTCTAAAAGTTGATGATTTTCCAGATTAAGTTTGATAACAATGAGCAAATAGAAAATATCTTCGAACTTGAACTTTTGGAATTATTTGAAATATAAAGACTTAGAGGGAGATTCACACTCACACACAAATGCGCATACATATAAATGTGATGTGTGTGTCTGTGTCTGTGTGTCTGTGTATCCATGTTCAACTTCTGGGTATTGGTTCCTAAAGACTTTGTTTTAGCTGTAGCACATAGTTACTGCATATCTCATTAAACATATTTCAAGATATGTTTGCCTTCGTTGCTGCCATCAGTGAAAGTTATTCTCTTGTTTTGTGCAAAAATACAGATTTGATTATCTTTAGATTCTGTTTCTTTTTAATCATTCCGTTTCATAATAGATTTTTTTCTGGGTTTTCCAAAGAAATAATCATTCTTTTCCATTACTTCAACTTCACTTCCTTTGCTTAACTAACACACTGCATAAGTTCAAACTCTGTCCAGAAAAGTGTTAAAGAATTGGCAATAGCAGGGCTTGCTTGCCTTATCCCTGACTGCAAAGAGACCTCCTCAGGGTCAGACTGTTTGCTAGAACTTTCTGCAGTTGTGGGATGTTCTTCCATTATCCAATAAATGTATCTACTGAGCATGGGAAATGTGGCTGATGAGACAGAAAAACTGCCTGCATTTTCTTTTTCTTTTAACTTTAATGGACTCAGGTTCTAGGCTACTTAGGGAGCACACTTTAGGTCTTGTCAATTATGTTGACTATTTCAAATGTGATTTCATAGGATGATGGGATAAAAGTGAGACTGTGTGTGCATAATTGTTGTATATGTGCCTGTAGCTAGGTGTCAAAGAAGTAGTATGGCAGCTGGTAAGATGAAAGTTGAAAGAGATCTTGATTTTAACCTGTTTGCTTTGTTATCAATACTAAATATGGACCAAAGTTAAACCCTTTGTTTTTCTTCCAAATATATACTGTTTCTTTTTGATGGTATTTTTTAAAAGTTTTTTTCATTTTCTGTGTGCTATTTGTGTATTAACTAATTTTTACATTGTGCTTTTTTTTTTTTTTTTGGTTTTTCGAGACAGGGTTTCTCTGTATAACAGCTCTGGCTGTCCTGGACTCGCTTTGTAGACCAGGCTGGGATTAAAGGCGTGCACCACCACCTCCCGCCTTGCATTGTGCTTCTTATTTCTGTTCATATAGCCACCACTTCCTACCCCAAACCTTTGTTGTTACCTTTCTGAGTTTCTCTTTCTTTGTTTACTAATACCCAGACAACTTTTCCCCTAACTCTCCTTCCCCAATTTCTATTTTACAAGCTCTTTAAGGTGCTTCAGAAGTGTACTTCCTCCACAAAAGAACTTACTCTTTATCTCCTGAATTAAAAGTAGTTTTCTCGGGGCTGGAGAGATGGCTCAGCGGTTAAGAGCACTGCCTAGTGCTCTTCCAAAGGTCCTGAGTTCAATTCCCAGCAACCACATGGTGGCTCACAACCATCCACAATGTGGTCTGGTGCCCTCTTCTGGAATGCAGGTGTACATGCAGATAGAGCACACATATGCATAAAATAAATAAAATAAATCTTAAAAAAAAAAAAACTCCTAAAAAAAAAAAAAGTAGTTTTCTCTCTATTGAAAGTGGTACTTGAGGGAGCGAAGATGGCGGCGACCTACACTGACGCATTCTGAACGCGGGGAAAAAAGAGCCATAAAAAACACAGAGTTACTGGGCACTGTGCAAAAACCGGAGGGGCTAGACCCCCCCCCCCCCGGGAACGCTCACAGCTCCCAAGGGACTGTTAAAAGTCCCAGGGCAAGGCTCTCCCCATCTCTCACAGACACGGAGGCCACTAAACCGGGGATTCGGGAACTCCCATTTGGTGAGGCGCCTGGTAAGATCGTTCCCAACTTACAGCAGGCAGAATCAGGGTCCACTTGGCCATAGATCGCTGTCCTATTGGGCTCCCCACACATCAGGTTGAACTTATACCCACTTAGAAAAGGTTGTGAGATACTGGAAGGCTTAGCAAGGAACAAACAGGGGGCTCAGCGGGTGGTCTGCAGCCGCTCGTGAAGCGGAGGGCGGGAGGTTCCGAGAGAGTGCAGGAAGCTGGGAACACAAAGGCGGGAGGGAGGGGCTGAATCCCACACACTCACGGCAGCGCAGCTAGGGAGAGAGACAGGCGTGGGTGGGGCCAGGGGTCCGTGCACCCACGGCGGAGCTGCTGGGACGAGAGGTGCACTCAGGCAGCCGGAGGATCCGGGGCTTGGGGTACCCACGGGACCCGTGGTGGCGCAGACAGGAAGGGAATCAGGCACAGGGTCCAGCCCTGTGGCGAGAAGACTAGAGAGAAACCAGAAATCGGGACCATAGCTGTATCCTGGAAAATCCAGACATATCAGGTGTGGAGCCAGACCCTGTCAGCCTCCGGGACGACAAACAAAGCCCACAGAATCTGTGCCTGGGCAAACAGGCCCATACCATCAGAACCATTACAGGCTGATAACTCAGAGTGCAACATAGAGAAGTCTGAATTGGGAGCAGTGAAACAATCCTGGTCCATTACTCACAACCTGGGAATAGGCTGCACCAGATCACAGTGCCTCTGGCCATTAAAATCACAGTGACCTTGAAATCCCCCTGTAAGCAATGACAGATAGCCAAGTAACTCGTCCCCTGCACCAAATCATCCACTGTGGTTCCAAGCACAGAAAACAGACAGCTAAATGCATCCAATGGCGAAAGGTCAAAAAAAAAAATAGAAAGTAAGGAATTATGACTCCAACAAAGCAGAACCACCCTAGCTCATCCAATTCGGATGACCACACACCAACAGAAACACATGAAAACATTGACAATTCTGCATTATGGAAAGTGATAGAGTCCGTGCAAGAAGAACTTAAATCTATGAAGGAATTCAAAGAAACCACAATTCTACAAATCAAAACAAGGAACAACACCATTAAAGAGCTCCAAGCCAAGGTGACAGAGCTTGAACAGGAAAAGGAAAAAGCCATGAAAGATTTTCATACAAAAACAAGCAAGCTGGAGAAGGAAATGTACAAAACGAACAAAACCATACAAGACATGAAAATAGAAATAGAAACAATAAAGAAAACACAGTCAGAGTTAAAAGAGGAAGTGGAGAACCAAGGGAAGAGAACAGGAACTACGGATGTGAGTATCAACAATAGGATGCAAGAGATGGAAGACAGGATCTCAGGCATGGAAGATTCAGTAGAAGAAATCAGTACATCATCCAAAGAAAATGAGAAGGCTAAAAAATCTCTCACCCACAACATCCAAGAAATCAAGGACTCATTGAAAAGACGGAACCTAAGAATTATAGGTATAGAGGAAAGAGAAGACTCCCGACTCCAAGGTCCAGGAAATATCTTCAACAAAATCATAGAGGAAAACTTCCCAAACCTGAAAAAAGAGATGCCAATAAAAATCCAAGAGGCATACAGAACACCAAACAGATTAGACCAGAAAAGAAACTCCTCTCGTCACATAATAATTGAAACCCCAAATGTACAGAACAAAGAAAGAATATTAAAAGCTGTAAGAGAAAAAGGTCAAGTCACATACAATGGCAGATCCATCAGAATTACACCTGACTTCTCCCCAGAAACGATAAAAGCTAGAAGGGCCTGGTCAGATATACTACAAGTCCTAAGAGATCATAGATGCCCACCCAGACTACTTTACCCAGCAAAACTCTCTATCAACATAGATGGAGAAAACAAGATATTCCATGACAAAATTAAATTTAAACAATATCTACCCACAAACCCAGCCCTACAGAAAATCCTAGAAGGAAAATCCCAACCCAGAGAAGAAAACTCCACCCAAGAAAACAAAGGGAATAGAAAACCCATCAGCAACTAAACCAAAAGAGGAACAGAACCACCGCCTATACCAAACTAATGGGAAATAACAACCCCAGGTCACTAATATCCATCAACATCAATGGACTCAACTCCCCAATAAAAAGACATAGGTTTACAGAGTGGATCCGCAAGCAAGACCCTTCCTTATGCTGTATACAAGAGACACATCTAACTACAAAAGATAGACACTGCCTCAGAGTAAAGGGCTGGGAAAAGGTTTTACAAGCAAATGGACCCAGGAAGCAAGCTGGAGTAGCCATCCTAATATCAAACAAAACAGACTTCCAACTGAAGTTAATGAAGAAAGACAAAGAAGGGCACTACATACTCATTAAAGGGAATATTCATCAAGAGGAAATTTCAATACTGAACATCTATGCCCCAAATACAAAGGCACCTACTTTCGTAAAAGAAACACTTCTAAAACTTAAAGCGCACGTCGATCACAACACATTAGTAGTGGGAGACTTCAACACCCCACTCACAACAAAGGACAGATCATCAAGACAGAAGACAAACAGAGAAATATTGAGTCTAAAAGAGATCATGAAACAAATGGACCTAACAGATATCTACAGAACGTTTCACCCAAACACAAAGGAATACACCTTTTTCTCAGCACCCCACGGAACCTTCTCCAAAATCGACCACATAATTGGTCACAAAGATAGTCTCAGTAGATACAAGAAAATTGAAATAACCCCTTGTATCTTATCAGACCACCACGGAATAAAGCTGGTCTTCAACAGTAAAAGAATCAACAGAAAGCCTACACACACATGGAAATTGAACAGCTCCTTACTGGATGACCACTGGGTCAGGGAAGAAATAAGGAAGGAAATCAAAGACTTCTTAAAATCCAACGACAATGAAGACACAACATACCCAAACCTATGGGATACATTGAAAGCTGTGCTACGAGGAAAGTTCATAGCACTAAGTGCTTTCAAAAAGAAAATTGTGACAGCTCATATTAGTGAACTAACAGCTAAGCTGGGTGAATTGGAAAAAAAAGAAACAAACACTCCCAAGAAGAGCAGAAGACAGGAAATCATCAAACTTAGAGCTGAAATCAACAACTTAGAATCAAAAAGAACTATACAAAGAATCAATGAAACCAAGAGTTGGTTCTTTGAGAAAATCAACAAAATAGACAGACCCCTAGCCAAATTAACTAAAAGGCAAAGGGAAAGAACACAAATCAACAAAATCAGAAATGAAAAGGGAGAAATAACAACAGACATTGAGGAGATCCAGAAAATATTCGGACATTACTTTAAAAATCTATATTCCACTAAATTTGAAAACCTAAGCGAAATGGACAATTTCCTCGATAAATTCCACCTACCAAAACTAAATCAAAATCAGATTAACAGCTTAAACAGCCCAATAACACCTAAGGAAATAGAAACAGTCATTAATAATCTCCCAACCAAAAAAAGCCCAGGGCCAGATGGCTTTAGCATGGAATTCTACCGGACCTTCAAAGAGGAACTAACACCATTACTTTTCAAACTCTTCCACCACATAGAAACAGAGATCACTGCCAAACTCATTCTATGAGGCCACTGTCATTCTGATTCCTAAAACACACAAAGACCCAACAAAGAAAGAGAACTTCAGACCAATCTCCCTCATGAACATAGATGCAAAAATACTTAATAAAATACTAGCAAACCGAATTCAAGAACACATCAAAAGTATCATACACCATGATCAAGTAGGCTTCATCCCTGGAATGCAGGGATGGTTCAATATACGAAAGTCTATCAATGTAATTCACCACATAAACAAAATGAAAGAAAAAAAACACATGATAATCTCGCTAGATGCAGAAAAAGCATTTGACAAAATCCAACACCCCTTCATGCTAAAAGTTCTGGAGAGAACGGGCATACAAGGACCATACCTAGAAATAATAAAGGCAATATACAGCAAGCCAGTAGCCAACATCAAATTAAATGGAGAGAAGCTTGAAGCATTTCCTCTAAACTCAGGGACAAGACAAGGATGTCCACTTTCACCATATCTCTTCAATATAGTACTTGAAGTCCTTTCTAGAGCAATAAGACAACTAAAGGAGATCAAAGGGATAAAAATTGGAAATGAAGAAGTCAAATTATCCCTATTCGCAGATGATATGTTAGTATACATAAGCGACCCCAAAAACTCCACCAAAGAACTCTTACAGCTGATAAACAACTTCAGCAAGGTGGCTGGATACAAAATTAACTCAAAAAAATCAGAAGCCCTTCTTTATACAACAAACAAATATACCGAGAAAGAAATAAGGGAAACAACCCCCTTCACAATAGCCACAAACAACATAAAATACCTGGGGGTAACTCTAACCAAGCATGTAAAGGACCTATATAACAAGAACTTCAAGCCCCTGAAGAAAGAAATGGAAGAGGCCTTTAGAAGATGGAAAGATCTCCCATGCTCATGGATAGGTAAGATCAACATAATAAAAATGGCTATCCTACCAAAAGCAATATATAGATTTAATGCAATTCCTATCAAAATACCAACACAATTCTTTATAGACCTGGAAAAAGCTAGTCTCAACTTCATATGGAACAACAAAAATCCCAGAATAGCTAAATCAATCCTGTCCAATGAAAAAACATCTGGAGGTATCACCATCCCAGATTTCAAGCTGTACTACAGAGCAACAGTAATAAAAACAGCATGGTACTGGTATAGAAACAGACCAGTGGATCAATGGAATCGAATTGAAGACCCAAACATGGATCCACACACCTATGGCCAACTAATCTTTGACAAAGAAGCCAAAAACGCACAATGGAAGAAGGACAGCATCTTCAACAAATGGTGCTGGTCCAACTGGATGTCCACTTGCAAAAGAATGAAATTAGACCCATACCTATCACCTTGTACAAAACTTAATTCCACGTGGATCAAAGACCTTAACATAAGGCCAGCCACACTAAAGATACTAGAAGAAAAAGTAGGAGAAACCCTCGAACTCATTGGCACAGGTGACAACTTCCTGAATAGAACACCAACAGCTCAGGACCTGAGATCAACAATCAATAAATGGGACCTCATGAAACTGAAAAGTTTCTGTAAAGCAAAGGATACTGTCATTCGAACAAAACGGCAACCAACAGACTGGGAGAAAATCTTCACCAACCCCACATCTGATAGAGGGCTATTATCTAAAATCTACAAAGAACTCAAGAAACTAAATGCCAAGAAACCAAATAATCCAATCAAAAAATGGGAGATGGAGCTAAATAGAGAATTCACAAAGGAGGAATCCCTAAGGGCTGAGAGACACCTGAAGAAATGTTCAACATCCTTAATCATCAGAGAAATGCAACTCAAGACGACCCTGAGATTCCACCTAACACCTGTTAGAATGGCTAAAATAAAGAGCTCAAATGATAGCGCATGCTGGCGAGGGTGTGGAGAAAGGGGTACCCTACTCCATTGCTGGTGGGAGTGCAGGCTTGTGCAACCACTCTGGAGGTCTGTCTGGCGATATCTTAGAAATCTAGGAATAACCTTGCCTCAAGACCCAGCCATACCACTTCTGGGTATACACCCAAAGGACCTCTCACGGAGACATAGGGAAGTCTC
The DNA here is from genome assembly GCA_907164525.1 of Lophiomys imhausi. NCBI lineage: Eukaryota > Metazoa > Chordata > Mammalia > Rodentia > Muridae > Lophiomys > Lophiomys imhausi. The sequence goes on from CAJQZJ010034413.1 coordinate 1,084,665, forward strand.
CTCATCTATGTTCATAGCAGCCTTATTTGTAATAGCTAGAAATTGGAAACAACCCAGATGTCCCTCAACTGAAGAATGGATTAAAAAATTGTGGTACATCTATACAATGGAATATTACTCAGCTATCAGAAACAATGAAATCATGCAATTTGCAACCAAATGGATGGATCTAGAGGAGCTCATCCTGAGTGAGCTAACCCAGTCTCAGAAGGATGCACATGGCATCTATTCACTTATAGTAGGATTTTAACTATATCGTACAGGATATCTGTACTACAACCAACACATCAAAAGGAACAAGGACATAATTTTTTTTTTGTCTTTTTCTTTTTCCTTCTTTTTTTCTTTTTTTCTCTTTCCTTTTCCCTTCTCTTTTTCCTCTCTTTTTTTGTTGATATTCTTTGTTTTTGTGGGTTTGTGTGTTTGTTGGTCTTTTTTTTTAGTATTCCCCCAGTAGCAATGAGACACCATTCACTGGCAGTACTGCCTCGTAGGCCCCTGGTGAATGAAGAGGCTCTTGGCCTTCATATGACTCCTGATCTGTGGTGAGAGACTGTTAGGCAGGGACACTCCACCCAAGAGGAACAAGACGGAAGGGTCAGGGGGTAGAGCATGGGAGGGTGGGGCTAGGAAGTGGGAAAAGAGGACAATATGATAAGGATGTAACCTGAAGCAACAAACAAATAAATTTATCAACTAAAAAAAAAAAAAAAAGGCAGGGGGCAGGGCTGAAACACTGTGAATGGAACAGAGGATACAGCCATTCGGCCTGGTTTTGCAGACCTCCAGGTGTAGAGAAGACGTGGAGCTAAGGTAAAATACAAGAGAATTGTGGTATTGGCCCATGCCTTTGACTTCAGCGGAGACGGGGGGGGGGGCACCTTAGAGTTGGTGGTCTTATTTACTCTGGAGTCATACGGAGCGGGGTGGTGAGGGTGCATACTCTTGGTCCCACCATTCAAGAAGAGTACACCCTTGGTCCCAGCTCCCAGTACACTGGAGACAGAAACAGGCAGATCCTGGAGCTCAGGGTCAGCCTGATGCAGGGCAAACTCTAAATAGAGAAAGACTTCGATCCAGGAGTGGTGGAACACATCTTTGATCCCTTCAGATGAGAAACACAGGTCCCTGTTCCCAATAATTAGAGTTCAGAGACACACACATGGGATTTGGAGGGACCTAGGTTTGGAGGCTACTTACAAAAGGCCGTCTCGATGCAGGCAGATTGTCCTTTGGGATCTCAAAATATATACACTAGAGCTGGTTTAGCTCCAAGGTGACAGAATGATTTCTTCTTTAACCCGGATTGAAAGATAAAGCTTTGTATGTTGTCAGAAGGCCAAATTTGCTTCAGGAGAAGTACTACCTAGCCCCCCCCATCCCCCCCCAGAAAAAAAAAAAAGAGGGCAATTGTCCTAGGGTTGGGATTGGGGCAGGGCTCTGTTCTTATCGTTCCAGGAGAATCGAAGTGTCCATTAGGGGAGCCTGGGGACGGCGGACAGCGGAATCCTCAGCAGAGAGCAGAATCAGGCACCAAGGAGGATGAGTGACCCAGTTGATTCTGCCTGGCAGACTTCCTCAATAGCTGTCTCCATCGGGGGCCTGCAACCACCACTGCAATCCAGTGTCGCTGGGACCGTTCAGCTCTACACAATGCCCCGGCCAGAACCTCAGTGAAGCCTGCAAGATCAGCTTCTGCCTACAAACCCCTTAGGTCATCTAAACAGCTGAGAACAGAAGGACTGAACATAAAAGGAGTGTACTAACATTTTTAATCATTTTTCCCATTTGGGTTGGGGCCCCAAACAGGTCTACTACGACCCAAATCAGCAGGAAGTCACTTTAAGAGAGCGACATCCCATGCCCAGAGGGTGGGGAGGGTGTTTCTCCGCCCTTCTTTTTGGTTATTTGAAGGATAACTGAAAACTCTGTTATGTAGGGGAAGAGACTACAAGCTGATAAATGGTCCTGTCTTAATGGGTTTTGGAGGTTAGCCCCAGGGACTTCCTACTTTTCCTTTTCTGTATCCTTCTTCCTCTCCTATGTAGGAGTGCATGGGCTTGAGAAAAATGAGATATAGACATAGCACAGGAAGGTCCAAGAAGAAGGGGCAGATTATTGAATATGCCCTTATACCTTTGTATATTGATACAAAATTAGTAGTTTATTTGGCTAAAGAGGTATTGACCATTGTTTATTGTGCAAAAATAAGATTGTATTGGATTACATCGGTATTGATCTTTGTATATTGATACAAAATTAAGATTATAGTTGGCCACAATGGTATTGACCCTTGCATATGGACGTAATATTAAGATTATATTGGGCTACATAGGCATTGATCTTGGTATATTGATACATAATTAAGAGTATATTTAACCACAATTGAATAGATCTTTGTATATTGATACAAATTTAAAGATAATGCTTCCCAATGGTATCATACCTAGAGATACTTAAAAATAAAATGTGAAGCTCTGACCTCTTGATACCAACTGTCTAAAACGGTCTAGGATAGTTAAAACAAACTCCTAGTCATGCAAACATGTCTCTTTGTTAGCTACTATGACAGTCTATCACAGATATTCTCTAAACTACCCAGTAATCAAGTTGCTAAGAGACAAGCAACATTTGCTTATCTAAATACAAGAGATGGTTAGGGCATCTTCAAAAACCCCTAGAGATCTGCAGAATATGGCATTCAAAGATGTTATCTTAAATCAAGATTTTTTTTGATATCGAGACATATCAGCGCCTGACAGCACCCCCTATTCTACTCCAAGTAGAAGATAAGCATCGAAGAACCTCCACTGTAAGATGGTTGAATTAGTGGCAAGCCTTTCTCTTGGCATGAAAAAACCCCTTGCACCAACTGCAGACAGACTGCTGTCCAAAAAGGACAAAACTTGGTAGCAGGGAAGTCGACAGCCTAACTCTGCCAAGACAGGGTAGGTAAGTCCTTCATAATCCCTGCTCTACAACAAATGTCTGTCAGAGAAACAGGACCCAAAGCCTGAAGATTGATGCTGGAATGTATGGAGAGAAAATGGGAACTGTCCAGGCAGTTATTGGTATGTTCTTTCTTAGTTTTGGAAGCTGCAGGCTCTGCACTTCCTATATAAGCAAATATATTTATCCCTCTCAGGTCTCTGAGGTGGTTGAAGAATAGACAGATAGAATCTTATAGTTAAATTTTGAACTGTTTAGGAATCAAGAGGGTGTTATAGATCTAAGAAGATACTCTTAAAAGTGTGTTGCAAGATAGTATGAATGTTGAGTCACATATAGACCTTTAAACTCATGGAGTTGGGTAGATAGTAGAATTTTAAAGTCAGGGGCCAAATAGGTATAAACTGAACATTGGGAAGGTATACTGGGCCAATTTACTCTCATAAATGTGGCATATTTATATCTATTGTTTTGTATAATACTTACTGTTATAAGAGAAGGAACCATCTGTTGGACTGAAAGGGGAAACCTCTGGAGGGAAGAGGGTGGAAGGGCGGGTTAGGAAGGGGGAATAGGGAGGGGTTTGTTACTGAGATGTAACTTGAAGAAAAAAAAATAAAGTATTTAAAAAAAAAAAAGAAAGTGGTACTTAATTTGTGTCTTTTACAATTACCATTTGAAAAAAAAACCAAAATAAGTAAATATTACAATTTGGATTCTGGGGATATAGTTAGGTTTCCTAGCACACAAGGCCTTGGGTTTGATCTTCAGCATGTATGAACTAAGGATGGTGATCCATGTGTGTAATCCTGGCACTCAATAGGTGGAGACACCAGATGGTAAATTCGGTGTCATCCTCAACTTAAACACTGAGTTCAAGGCCACCATGGCTACACAAGACCCTGTTTGAAGAAAAAAGTATTGCTCTTGGTCTGACCCAGTGTCTTGCAGCTACTTATGGGTATATTTGTCCATTGTGAGCACATTGTCCAATATCCTGATTATCCCATTGTGTAGCGTCCATTGTCACTAATGTCCTAAGATTTTGTTTATATCGCTTTGTCCTTAATATCACAGAAGGCTTTTCTCCCTTTAGTTATTGCATTCATATTTTATTTCCTTCCAATGAGGAAAACAGTAACTTTCCTGAAGGTCTCCACAAACAGACTTCTGTTCATCCCTTTAGTCAGAACTTAGAGTCACATGGGATCACTATTCACCAGGGAGTTTTAGAGAGGGAGTATTTCTAGCTGGGTGCTTTCCATCTAAGCAGAATCTGAATTTCTTTTATAAACAAGAAAAAATAATCTTCTTTGAATAACCTAGAATATGTGTCACAGATATGAAATTTATGCTTAAATATCTTAGGACTAGCTGAGAATGGTGGCCCACACCTGTAATCTTAGCACTTGGAAGATGGGGAGGCAGACGATTGGGAGTTCAAAGTTATTCCAACAACGTAACAAGTTTATATTTTTGGTTGTGAACCTAGCCTTTAATGGCTGAGCCATCTCTCCAGCCCATGCGTAACAAGTTTAAAGCCAGTCTGGGTTACATGAGGCAGTATCTCAAAAAAATCCAAAAAATAAACAAAAGTTTGTTTATGAGTTGTGATCTATGATAAAACACATGTAAACAACAATTCAAGATGGTTTTGTGATAAATTTCATTGGCACAAAAAGATATTGCCAAAGATTAGAGGTAGACAAACTATTTTAAAGATGGAGTTCATTAGAAAATCAATTTAAAAGCGGAGCTTGAACAGACCCTTAAAAGATCAAGGATCTTAATTAAACAGAGGCATTTGTATTATTTTTAAAAATATAAAATAATAGACTGAAGACATATATTTGAAGCAGTAGATTAGGTTAGCAAGAATAATGTGCTTGTATTATGAGGGAATAGGAAAATCAGATAGTAAGGGCTGGGGAGATAGCACAGTGGGAAAAGTTTGCTGTGCAAGTGTGGGATCTGAGTTAGAATCCCCAACATCCCAGACCTGCATGCTTGTAACCCCACACTGGAGGTGCAGAGGCAAGCAGACCGTAGCCATTCTCTGGCCAACTAGCTTATCCAAAACAGTGAGATCTCTCAAGGGAATAGGGCAGAGAACACAGGACACTCAACATCCTCCACTGGCCTCTGCATACCACACACACACACACACACACAAGTAAGTTAGGATACATACCTACACCCCCACAAGAATATCAGGAGAAATAAGTTGGGATCACATGATGAAAGGTTTTGGATGACACCAAGCAGTTACCTCTGAAGTTACATAAATCAGCAGAGTCATTGAAAGTTGTAGAAAGAGAGATGAAGTAGGAAATAGAATACAGATACTGTGTTAAGGTCTAAAAGAATAATTTGAAGATTCATTCATTATAGTTAATACCCAAGGTACTTTCTACCCATTAGTGAAATTCATGATATTTTTGACCAAAGCAGTTGTTATTCTTAGCCTCAAAATACTCCGTGTAGATGCTTGAGACTGCTTCACCATTGTGTTACAGGACAGTCAAGTCCTGGAACCACTCCTGCAAAACATGGGCTTAAACGTTGCCAAGCAACTCTTTCTTTGTGTTATCATTCTGACAGATATTTTAAATATTGTCAGTCTGTTTTCTAATATAAACATCAAGTGTAATCTTTCCTAATTAAGATAATTTCTCTGAGTTTGCACTGAAAACACATTGGTGCCATTTTGACTAAGTGTGCTTTTGTTTGTCTCCTATTTAAAGTTTTGTTTACTGAAGATGCTTAAACTTCAAAGGACACGTGAACAGAATATTTTTATTTACCAACACTTATATTTATTAATACTTAACAAGCATCTATGAAATACCTAAATCCTATAATCTAAAACCTAAAATCTAAAATCTATAATCTAAGAATACCGTAATACCTAAAAACACTCTAATAGCTATATAAAAACATTTAACACTATTTTAACTTTCTTAAAAGGATATTAATACTCTGTGCAGGATGACTTGGTTTATGTCTGTCCCATCAGGTAGTATTTTTTAAGCTTAAGGTCCATTGGGCTTTATTTTGCCATTTCGTAAAACCAGTTTATTTCCACCACCAAGTTGTGGGCAGTTTATAAAGTTAGTGTGTTCCGACCGCCAGCTGAGGGCCATCTTTTAAACTTCTCATGTGCCTTCTGGACTCTGCTTGCCCTGCACACCTTTCATACCTTGCTGTGCTTTTCTTCAACATGGCTTCTCAGCAGGTGAGGGCAGAGAGAGAGAGAGAGAGAGAGAGAGAGAGAGAGTGAGTGCACTAGACCGGGTGGATCTCTCTTATAAATCGTCCCATCTCGTGATTCTCTTCTGAGGGTCTCCAGCTTCCCGTTGCTGTGGTTACCGACATTTGCGCAGGCTTTCCCAAGTGACACCCCTTCAACAGGGCATTCGTTTTTTTATCTCCATGTAACCTTCAGGGACACCAGTTTTTGCCAGTCCAAAATCCCTATTAAAGGCCTAACTTCTACCACACACATTATCTTAATGGTTTCATATTTACTTATTTGTTTGATTTCATTTGTTCTTTTCCTTTTCCTCCTCTTCCTCCTCCTTCTTCTGTGTTTTTTATTTGTTTTGTTTTTATTTTTCTTTTCTCAGACATAGTCTTATTATGTAGTTTAGACTCTATGAAATTGTGGTTCTCCTTACTCAGCCTCCTGAGTGCTGGGATTACAGGCATATGCCACCACACCCACCTTCATTTTCAACCTTAATAGATTTTTTAGTCCTAAAATAAGTGAGGTATATTAGAACTTTCCCTAATACACTGATGTATTTTTTAAATGACATATCTGTTCAGTTGCAAATAACAAAATACTCAAGATTTGTCACATTTTACTATAATAATAGTATCAATTGGCTTTGATAGTTTTAGTAAAGAGACAATTTGAAAGCATGTCAAATTTGCTTAAAATTACTTTATAAATGAACAACTGAAGCCTGACTTATATTTCTTTAGCAACTAGAATATCAGAGAACTTCCTACAAAATATCGAAACATCATCTTTCCAGAATCTTCTCTTTAATTATCATAGAACCTTTCTATCAGAGTTTTAACAATAAGAATTTAACTTCAAGTAAGAACAGATTACATAAACATTTACTGTGATTACTCCAAGCTAGTTAAAATGTTTGCACACTGTTGGGAATTATTATTCAGCCCCATTGTGCTGAGGCTGGATTTGGCCTTTGGACTTTTTCTTCCGAGTGTGTGTGTGTGTGTGTGTGTGTGTGTGTGTGTGTACAGTCAGTCATCTTTATTTCAGGGATAGAAGAAGGCCATGCACACTTCAGACAGAGGAGCAAAGGCTAGGGCCAACCTCATAGCAGCATGTGGGTACCAGGGTAGGTCAGTCTATTAGCGCAGGTTAGTGTATTTAAGGTTTATAGGGCTTTGTCTTATGTTTGTGCTAAAGAGCACCTTTGTCCTCTCCTGTTTCTTCCATAAGTAAAGTGTCATCTCACTCTTGCTTTTATCCCAGATGGAAGGATGATTTATGTATATTTCCTTTCTTCCAGTTGTACAAGTATCTCTTTTCTTAAAGGAGAATCCAGACAGGACTAGAGAAACATAGGAAGAAGCTGCAGAGTCTCCGAGGTGTGTGCTCCGAGGTATCTGCAGCAGTGGCCAGAGGGGATGGGCAGTCTGGGCTGGTCTAGCAGGTAAGGGTGCTCTACCCAACCAGGCTTCTTCCTTTTCTAACAGCCTGTCCTCCCCTCCCTGAGAATCTTTGCTCCCACATCCTAAAAGCTCCTACCTTCAACTTTCTGTAGATTGTCCCTGAGCTTGCATGTAAGTTCAATATTCATTGTGGTTATTTGTGGTTTAAATACTTTCTTTTCTGTTTGGACTCTGTATCATTTGGCTCTGCCACTCCCTTTACTGTGGCATTCCCCTCTTACTTCTGCTGTAGCCTGGACAATAAGTTAATGCTAAAAATCACATGAAAGGGCAGACGTGGTAGTGCAGGTTTAATATACATATATGTAGAATATATATGTACACACAACATGGTCAAGATGGAGAAGGGCATCTTGGGACAGATGTACTCGCTGTACTCTAGTGATTTGGCTGTGAGGCATCCACAAACCAAATGAGAAGGTCACCAGGTCCCTTCCTGGATTTAATTGGGGTGGTATTCATTGCAAAGGAAACCACTGTCATTAACTTTTTTCTTGCTTGGAGTGTTCTAAACTGGAGAGTTTAGAATTGTAGATTGCCTACAATATTCATTTAGGGACCCTGTAGGAGTGGACAGGTCATTGTTAAAACCTAAGGATCTCATACCCCAACTTCCCTAGGCTCAGAGCCAGTATATTCAAGTCTGTATTTAGGAACAGAGGAGTAGAGAGTGGGCCTGTCTTCATCTGAATCCCCATCTCAGGCACAATAGTTCATGGTCCCAACAGTCTCTCCAGAGATGAAGTTGGGGGCATCAGATGCTGGCTTCTCCATGGGGTTTGATCTTTGGGGCCAGGAAAGGATCTAGTGGTCTTCTCATTAAGATTTCTGGCTCATACACATCCCAGGCCCACAGCAAGGGTCTACTGACACTTGGGACTTCAGCCGAAGGAATAGCAGGAAACTGGATTCTAGCCAGTCTAGCATAGAGATCCAAACACTGAGTTCCGGCTCTTCTTTGTCCCTTCCAGATGGAGGTTGAGTAGCCTCTTTACCTTCCTTCCCCACTGCTTTTCTATAGGTCTGATCATCTCTCCCATACCTCACCTTCACCTTAGATCCTCACTGTAGGAAAATGAAAGTCTTTTCGCTTCCATACTTTAAAGATGTGGGGGGAGAGTGGAGGGCAGGGGAGGAGGAGGAATGTGCCAATATCTATTTACATAGATATACTCTCCACCTCCCCTTATAGTGGGGAATTTAAGCCTCCCACTTCAATCCCCTCATGAAGAGGAGAAACTAGATGAGTTAGACAACTAGGCAGTCAGAAAATGTGCACCTTCAATAAAACAGCAAAGTTGACAAGAATTTTAAACTATAACACACACACACACACACACACACACACACACACAAACACATGTGTGCGTGCGCGTATGCACACACTATGCACTTGTGCAGAGGAAGGAGGTTAGGACCAAGTTAGTAAGTGAGCAGGAGGTGGCCCTAGCCCCTCCCATTGAGGATAGGGAAAGGAATGGTCTGTTGAAGATCCAACTGTCCTCCTCTTCCTCCCCCTTGCTCAGAACATCTTTGGTGGGAGAGCCAATTTGATGATTTCTGCTGGATAATGTTTGTATACTTCTTGGCACTGGGCTTACAGCTTAGCTTGGTGTCCATCTTATCCTCCTCAGAGATCTTTAGCACTCAGGTTCTATAGTCAGCCATCATAGTGAGTAGGTCAGGACAGGGGGATATGTCAAAGATGTGTTCAATGTAGGAGAGTTGCCTTTGCCCAGCAAACTAAACCAGGCCCTGCCTGTAGTGATCTCCTCACTCTTCTCGCTGGGGATGGCCTCCTGGGAGGCTGACAGGAGCAGGTCCAGATCTTCAAGGGTGATGCTGTTTTGGGGGGTCCTAAAGGAGAGTCCTAAACCCTGTGGTGATGACTCCAGAGCTGAGAAATCAGGATGATACCATTCCTAAGCAGCATCTGCAGTCTGCTCTTCCTTCGCTGCCAGGGGAGCAAAACCTGAACCCAGAACCTGGCATCTGTTTGTTTGTTTTATTTTTATTATTGTTGCTTGTTTTTAAAATTTGCTTTTGTTTTGTTTTTATGTGAATGAATGCTTTGCCTGCCTGTCTGTATGTATGTGCACCATATGTGTGCCTGGTTCCTGTGGAGGCCAGAAGAGTCGGGTCCTCTGGAACTGGAGTTATAGGTGGTTGTGAACTACACTGTGAGTCCTCTGCAAGTAGCAAGTGCTGTTGTTGAGCCATCTCTCCACCCTCACTTCAAGCACTTCAGTTTTGCTCGGGAACCCCTTCCATATGATCTTCCACCCTTTGCCCATGGATTTTAGCGCCCTTACCTCTTCAGATTCCTCTTCTTTTTTCCAGAATAGCTTCATTTGAAGCTCAGTAGTCCAGAACCCAAGTTCAGGAGTAACATCCCCAGCTGGAGTATCAGTGTGTATGTACATTGTCTGTATCTCATCAAAAGTAAACATAGTGAGATTCTTGGGAAAGAGCATGAGTTAGAATTAGTCCATTTGTCTGACAGCCTCCAATGAACTGAATTTTAATTTTAAAATCAAATTGCATTGAATTCTCAACATTGACTATCTTGTTCATTTAGCCTTAAATGGTGAGAAGTAAAGGAGTCTAATATAAGAAAGTGCTACTCTGTTCTTAGATTAGAAATACTTGATTTTACATAACTAAGAAAAAGCCTTCTTTAGAATCTGCTTGCTTCCCACATCTTTTCTAAAAATGTGATTTACAAAAATTACAGAATCGGTCTGGATGTCAGCTTTTTCTATAGCTTTTTTTCAGACCACATTCCACATTAGATATTCAGAGTGAATTTCAGAAGTTTGAGAACTGGCTTTGTTTGTGAGACCAGAATTTAGACACTGACACAAATTTTAAATAGTGTGACTCAAGTTGATCTGCAACACTCAGAAATAGCTGAAGAACTGCTCTCTGCCTCTGGACAAGCCAGGCGCAGTGTCTTGTCTCTCACTTCATTTGCTACTGAAATTCTAATTCTTGTCCTGATTGATTATTTCTAATGGGAGAAAGCTGAATACCAATTGACCAAAAGAACTTGAATTATCTCTCACTTCTAATATAATTTTAATTTATTCATCTTTAATTTAGGGAACAATTTGTCTGGTAATTTGACAGGCATTAGTTTCTTACCAAAGGTACTTCCTTAATGGATTTTTGAGGAACTCATTTTTTTTCTCGCATTCCATAAACATAGAGGGCTGGGTTTTTTGACTGAGCAGACATTATTCTGTTTATTAAACAAAGCATTGCATTTGAGAATATTTGAATATATAAACGATAATTTAGAAAAAAAAACACGGAGTGAAAGACAGGGCAGATCTTGCCTGTGACATGCATTTGGAAAGGGGTGTTTTACCTCTCATTCCTCACATGTTCAGTGAAAAGTGGGCTGTTCTGCTCCCTTGAAACAGTGTTGATAAGGGAGCTGGTGAAGGCACTTGATGGCCTAAGTTCAATTCCCAGGATGCACATGGAGGAGGGAGAGAACCAACTCTTGCAAGTTACCCCAGACCTTCACATGTGCCTCATGAAGAGTACATGCACATATATGTGTACACACATAGAGACACACAGTGCACACACATAAATACATGAAATATAATAAAAATAAAATAATTTTTAGTGTTTATTTATTACTTCAGGTTACATCTCCATCACAGTGCCCTCTTTCCACCCCTCCCAGTCCGCCCTCCCACTCTCTACCCCCTATCTCTTCCAAACCCATTCGTCTGGAGTAGAGTGTACCTACCTAACAGTCCCCTGCCCCAGTTCAGCAATCATATGATGCCAAGAGTCTCCTCATACACTGGGGGCCTACAAGGCAGCACCACTAGGACAGAGTGTCTCATTGACAGGTAACAAAGTCTATGCTCCTGTTCCCTTTGGTGCATTGGTTGTAGTATAGTTATCCTGTACTATATGGCTAAAATCCGACTATAAGTGAATAAATGCCATGTGGATCCTTCTGAGTCTGGGTTAGCTCACTCAGGATGAGCTTCTCTAGTTCCATCCATTTGGCTGCAAGTTACATGATTTTGTTGTTTCTGTTCTCTGATGGTTGAGCAGTATTCCATTGTGTAGATGTACCACAGTTTTTTTTTTTTTTAATCCATTCCTCGGTTGAGAGACATCTGGGTTGTTTCCAGTTATTACAAATAAAGTAATAACTTCCAGTTATTACAAATAGTCCAGCTATTACAAATGAAGCTGCTATGAACATAAATGAGGATATATCCTTGTGGTTTTGTGAGGAATTATTTGGATGTATACCCAGAAGTGGTATGGCTGGGTCTTGAGGTGGAGCTATTCCAAGTTTTCTAAGATATCACCAGACTGATTTCCATAGTGGTTGTACAAGCTTGCACTCCCACCAGCAATGGAGGAGTGTTCCCCTTTCTTCACAACCTCACCAGCATGTGCTGTCATTTGAGCTTTTGATCTTAACCATTCTGACAGGTGTGAGATGGAATCTCAGAGTCGTCTTGAATTGCATTTCTCTGATGATTAAGGATGCTGAGCATTTATTTCTTCAAGTGTCTCTCAGCCATTAGGGATTCCTCCTTTGTGAATTCTCTATTTAGCTCTGTCCCCCATTTTTTGATTGAATTATTTGGTTTCTTGCCATTTAATTTCTTGAGTTCTTTGTAAATTTTTGATATTAGATATGGGATTGGTGAAGATCTTTTCCCAATCTTTAGGTTGCCGTTTTGTTCAAATGACAGTATCTTTTGCCTTACAGAAGCTTTTCAGTTTCATGAAGTCCCATTTATTGATTTTTGGTCTTAGAGCCTGAGCTGTTGGTGTTCTGTTCAGGAAGTTGTCACCTGTGCCAATGAGTTCGAGGGTTTTCCCCATCTTCTCTTCTAATAGATTTAGTGTGTCAGGCCTTATGTTAAGGTCTTTGGTCCACTTGGACTTAAGTTTTGTGCAAGGTGATAATATCAGTATGGGTATATTTGCATTCCTTTACATGTGGACATCCAGTTAGACCAGCACCATTTGTTGAAGATGCTGTCCTTTTTCCATTGTATGGTTTTGGCTTCTTTGTCAAAAATTAAGTGACCATAGGTGTGTGAGTTCATTTCTAAGTCTTCAGTTCGATTCCATTGGTCCACTGGTCTGTTTCTGTACCAGTACCATGCTGTTTTTTTATTACTGTTGCTCTGTAGTACAGCTTAAAATCTGGGATGGTGACACCTCCAGATGTTTTTTTTTTTTTATTGTACAAGATTGATTTAGCTCCACCCTCCTACCCTCTTCCCCCTCACCCTCCTATCTGCTTTTTTTTTTTTTAATTTAAGGTGTATCTTTTCCCTCCAACAGCTCCCCCATTTAGTCCAATAGAAGGCTCTTTTTCTTATAACAATAAATACAATACAAAACAATAAGAACAATTAGGCCACAATTTTGGAAATAAGGTATAACATACATTCTCAATGTCCAGTCCATACATATTTGGCAATTGATTTTATATTCTATTATCTATCTTGATGAGTTTAATGTTCTATAACTAACTCAGGTTCCATCCTAACTTGCATTACCAACTTAAAAAATCTTCGTAGACTTTGAGCATCCTTTTAATTCCTAAACAACTTAAAATTTAACTGTGAGACTATAACTATCTAGTCTTCAATCACATCAGAGATCTGAAAAAACTGGAAGTGCAGAGCCAGCAGCTTCCAAAACTAATGACAATTGACTTCCTGGATAGTCCCCAATTTCTCTCAATACATTGGAGCATCTATCTTCTGCCATTTGGCCCAGTATCTCTGACAGACATTAATTATGAAACTGGAATTATGCAGGACTTGCCTACCTTGTCTTGGCAGAGTTAGGCTGTCGACTTACCTGCTTCCAAATTTTATCTTTTTCAGACAGCATTCTGTTTACAGTTGAAGCAAATGGAGGTTCTTCGATGCTCATCATCTACTTGGAGTAGAATAGGGGGTGCTATAGGGAGCCGACATGTCTCAATATCAAAAAAATCTTAAGAAAACATCTTCGAATGCCACATTCTACAGATCTCTTGAGGTTTTTGATGATCACCTATCTAACTACATATATTTGGATAAGCAAATGTTGCTTGTCTCTTAGCAACTTGATTTCTGATTAACTTAGAAAACATCTGTGATATACTACGTTAGTACCTAAGAAAATGACAAGTTTGAATGACTATTAGTTTGCCTTTCTTAATTATCCTAATCAGTTTGTAACAGTTGCTATCAAAAGGCCAAAACTTCACATTGCATTTTTAAGCATTATATAGGTACAATACCTTAAAAAGAGTTAAGGTATTGTACCTATATAATATACAAACATCAATATACAAACATCTATACCAATGTAGCAAAATATAATCTTAATTTTGTATCAATACACAAAGATATAAGAGCATATTCAATAATCTATCCATTTTTCTTTATCGTTCCTATATCGTGTCTATGTCACTCCCCCTTTTTTTCAAGTCTTCCACCCCCACCCCCCCCACATAGGAGAGAAAGAAGGATAGAAAAAAGAAAAAGAGAAATTCCTGGGTCTAACATCCTGGACCTTGTTTAACAAGACAATTTAACAACTTGTGACCAATCCCCCTAAACAGCAACAAACATCTATAATCCATCAAATAACCACACAAAAAAAAAAAATCACCCACCCCACCTTCTGGGAATGGGATGTTGTTCTTAAAATTGCCTCCTGATGATTTGGGATGTAGGAAACCTGTTTGGGGGCCCAAAGAAGAGTGGAAAAAAGAAAGTTAACAGTAACATTTGGTGTCCAGTCTTTTTGTGCTCAGCTATTTAATTATCTTAAGAAGTTTGTAGTCAGAAGCTGAACTTTGGGTGGGAAAGTTCAGGGCTTTACTGAAGTCCTGGCTAGAACTGTCTGTGAGGCTAGACCATTTAGTAGCCATTTTGAACTTGTTTTGGATGTAGATTTTTGAGGAAATAGCTATTGAGGCAGTCTGCTGTGAGGCTGGGTCGTCTGGGCTACTTGTCTTCTTTGGTGTCTTGATCCCTTTTCTTCAGAAGTTTCAGTTGTCCGATTGTCCCTAGACTCCTTAGATGAATTCTTTTAATCTCCTGGAAAGTTAAGAACAGAACCCTGCCCTAATAATCCTAACTCCAGAGTGCTACTTTTTTTGGCAAGTAATATCTTTTTAGATTTTTTGAGACAGGGTTTCTCTGTGTATCCTTGACTGGTCTGGACTCACTTTGTAGAGCAGACTGGCCTTGAACTCACAGAGATCCACCTGCTTCTGTCTCCTAAGTATTGGGATTAAAGGTGTGCATCACCACACCTGGTAATTACAAACAGCTGTGAGCTGCCATATGGGTGCTGGGATTTGAACCCGGCTCCTTTGGAAGAGAAGTCAGTGCTCTTAAGCAGTGAGCCATCTCTCCAGCCCCAGAAAGTAATATCTTTTATAGAGTAAATTGGTTTTTTTTTTTTGACAATATAAAAAGTATTATCTAGTGCTCACTTCGGCAGCACATATACTAAAAAAAGTATTATCTTTCAATTGATATTTTAAAAATTCTTTTGACATTTTGGAACTAAACATACCCATAAGTGTATATGTTTTGAGATCACAAAGGACAATTCACTTTGAATTTCAGCATGCCTTTTGTGAGCAGCTTTTAAACTTAAAATCATTGTAAATCCTATGTGCCTGCCTCTGCCTCCCAAGTGTTAGAATCAAAGGTGTGTGCTTCCCGATTGTTGGAACTAAAGGTGAAAAGGGCTGTTTTTAAATGTTGGTTGCAGCTTACTGCTCTTCCAGAGGACATGGGTTTGTTTCCCAGCACCCACATGGTGGTTCACTACTGTCTATAACTTCAGTTCCAGTAAATCCACTGCCCTATTCTGACCCACACTATTACTGCACACAAATGGGGCCCATATATACACCCAGGCACACACATACATATAAATATTTTTAAAATGTTTGTTGTAAACAAAATTCTATAACTTAAAAAAAAATAAATGAGTAACAGGATCAGAATCTTCCTTAAGAGTTTGTTGCCGGGCGTTGGTGGCGCACGCCTTTAATCCCAGCACTTGGGAGGCAGAGGTGAGTTCGAGGCCAGCCTGGTCTACAATGTGAGTCTAGGACAGCCAGAGCTGTTATATAGAGAAACCCTGTCTCGAAAAACCAAAAAAAAAAAAAAAAAAAAAAAGAGTTTGTCACATTTGATTTCTTAATATGATCTTTTCACATTTCATAGTCATTATTGTTACAACAAAATTCTACTTATTTGTTTTTATTCTAGTGACACTTATCTTTCATGGGGTGTTTTTTGTGCTGAGACAGATCTTATGTAGCCCAGGATGGCCTCTAACTTGCTATAGATAGCCTTAAATTTCTGGTCCTCCTACCTCCACCTCTGGAAGATCAAACCCAGGGTTTAGTGGATGCTGAGCCACATCCCAAGTGTTATCTGATAGGTTATAGTATTCATACTAAAGAGAGAACTTACAAACAAGAACTCTCACTAGTGGTAATCATTTTTGATTCTGGAACACCTTAAGGATTGCTTTGTGATTTGTTTCTAAAATAAACTGCCTCTGCCTCCCGAGTGTTGGGATTAAAGGTGTGCATCACCACACCTGGTAATTACAAACAGCTGTGAACTGCCATATGGGTGCTGGGATTTGAACCCGGGTCCTTTGGAAGAGAAGTCAGTGCTTATGTAAATGGAGTGTGTGGGGGAATAGGGAAGAAAACATTCTAAAAGAGTCTAAGTAATGAGAGGCACTAACCCAGGCCAATCTAATATTGAATTAAATTCCCCATTGTATCTGGCTAAAGTTTCTACTTTGGCGCCTACTGTCAGCTAAATATTTAGAGAGCACTTGGGCCAGTTTGTGAGAAAATGAAATCTTGTATAAGCATGCTGATCTTCATTGTTTTTTGTTTTGTTTTGTTTTGGTTTGGTTTGGTGTTTTTGTTTTTGTTTTATTTGCTGCAGAAATCTAAGCATGGCATGAGTGTGGCCTACCATGTTACTATACATTCATATCATGTACTAGCTGCTATGAGAGAGTCAACCCTACATTCAGATTCAAAACTTTAGGATAAGTCTGGCCCCATCTTTGAAGAGGTTGAACACTGGGAATTTTTATGCATTTGGGAGGTCATGGATTTTCTAATAGACAGTCCTTGTTATTTCTGGCTGCAGGATTGAAAGGGCGGAATCAGGAAGGACAAAGGATTTACAGTACTGAACTTTCAATAATTTGTTGATGTCAGGAAAAGAGTCAGAGCCATTTCTGATAAGAAACAAGCGTTAATTTTAAGCAGCTGTGAATGTCTTTTCTGTGATGACTCCTTCAGAGTAACAGCAGAGTGATTCATGGGCTGTGAGTCACAGGGTTAGCTTTAGTAACCAATCCCTGAGTGAAACCAAAGAGAGAAGAAGCACATACTGGAGGCAGTGACAGAGGTCAGCCTGAAATGGAACACAGAGTCCTTAAGTATTCAACAGTCCTGCCCCATGTTTAAACTAGGCGGTGGCTACTTCCCCTTCAAGTCTTCACCCCCAACTCCCATAATGTGAGTCAACACTTATCAGTAAGTACTCTTGACAGCAGTAGGGGTCAGATTTACTCCTAAATCAGAGCTTGAGAAATAGTATTGAAAATCTTGAATCATTCCTGGCACCCAGCTGAACCTAGCTCATCCATTTTGATGCTTAGAGGAATGTGGTGTGTGTGTTTTGGTTTAATTTTTTCTTTTATTAACATTGCTATTTTATTGAAGGTGCATATTTTCTGGAGAATTTTGTAAATATCAAATGTTGAGTTGAAAGTTGAGTACTTGCTTGCTTCAGGGTTTTAAGTTGGGCAGTTAGTGTTGGGGTATATGTAACTTTAAATCCTATGCATTCAGACTATCTTTTTTCTTTTTTTTTTTTTTTTGGTTTTTCGAGACAGGGTTTCTCTGAATATCTCTGGCTGTCCTGGACTCGCTTTGTAGACCAGGCTGGCCTCGAACTCACAAAGATCCGCCTGCCTCTGCCTCCCAAGTGCTGGGATTAAAGGTGTGCGCCACCACCGCCCGGCTAGACTATCTTTTTTCAAAGAATGAACCACAAGTTCTTGTTTTCCCAAAGTAGTTAGCTAAACAGAAGGTGTCGAGGGTCTGGATTCTTGTTCAGCTCTCCTTATGAATTTGTAGTTAAATCACTTGCTTTATCTCTCATCTCTTTTATATAGGGATTTATCAAACCACAATATTGTTCTCTGTGTGAATAATGGTGGAGACATTGCATACAGTACAATCAGAAAAATTACTATTGTTAGCATTTTATCTTCATACATACTCATATTTTTAAAATGTATCCATTCATATTTGGTAAGTATTCTATGACATGCTAAGGTCTATTGGTGGTTTTTTTTTCTTTAGATTTGATCTCTTAAGTCATAGCTTAAAATTTCCAGGATTGAGACTCAAAATTGAGACCATGTAGGAATGGGCCATTCTAGTACTCAAAGCTACAACCCCATTGTTTTTTCTTCGATTTTGCATGATTTTCAAATCATATGCTCTGAATGAGAAATAGCTGATCCTTCAAGATAAGCCAAGATGACAGGGTGCATCTCTTAAATACAGAACAGTATGAATGGGCTCAGATCTTTGACTATAGCCTCTTTCTTTTTTAAAGGATAAGAAGAACACTCAAGCAGTAAATTACCTTCTTTGTTTGGAAAATGATCCCACTTACTATAACCTCATCATAAAGAACACATTTGCATCTTAGAAGCAGATTTAAAAAGAACAGATATAGGGGATGAGGAGATCTTCATCACTAAGCTAAGCGCTAGTAACACAGCCTGTGAAACAGGAAAACAAGGGCCATGCTAATGACAGCAGCTGGCATTTTATTGAATACTGTCTGTTTAACACGGCATTATAGATTATCTGTATATTTGTGTATGAGGCAAGGTCTGCCATTACCCTCATTTTTTGAAGATAAAAAAGTCAAGGTGTATAAAAATGTGCACAATGTCATACGTACATGTGCTAGTTTTCACACTTGGGACCTGCATGCAAAAGCTACTCTTAACCATTAAGCTGTGCTGCCTTTGGGAATTTAAAAGTAGATTCATTAGGAGGAGCTAGACACATCAAGCCTTGAGTATTCAGTTCTAAATTGTTTAGGAAGTAGCCCAAGCATTCAAGTAATTCTAAAATTGAAAGAATGAATAAGTGAATGAATGAATGAATGAATGAATAAACAAACAAATAAATAAATAACAGTAAGAAACAGAAAGGTCCATTCCAACAAGCATTGAGTACTGTTGTGTTTTCCACAGAGTATTAATCCTAGCATATAGACTTTGAGCAAATTCAGTATGTGAAAACTCAGGTATGAGGCAAGGAAACCTGTCACTGTAGACTGGAATAAAACCAGGGCAGGGGTGGGGCACTCTTGTTAAGGGATTTATGTTATCTCTCCTGCTGAGTCTGGTTTGGTTACAGTCAGATGCACAGAGTTAATTTAATAGATTCTGCTTAAGAGAAGCAAGGGTACCAGGCCAGGTAGGCCATTAGAGAATGGCCCAACTGGGTTAAAGGTCCAGACTAAAGAGTCATTTTGTTAATTTTACTAACATTGTTTTTTCTTTATTATTATTATTATTTTTTACTTTATTTTTTTATTTCTTCAAGTTACATCTCAGTCACAATCCCTTCCCTATTCCCCCTTCCTGTCCCACCCTTCCACCCTCTTCCCCCCCACAGCTTCCCCTTTCAGTCCAACAAATGGTTCCTTCTCTTATAACAGTAAATACTATACAAAACAACAGAAATAAATACGCCACACTTATGAGAATTAAATGGCCCAGCATACATTCCCAATGTCTAGTTCATACATATTTGGCCCCTGACTTTAACATTCTACCATCTAACCATCTCCATGAGTTTAAAGTTCTATAACTGACTCAGCTTTCATACTAACTTGCATCACTATTAAAAACATCTTCTTAGATCTAGAACGCCCTCTTGATTCCTAAACAACTCAAAATTTAACTATGAGACTCTAGCTGTGTATTCTTCAACCACCTCAGAGACCTGAGAGGGATAAATATATCTGATTATATAGGAAGTGCAGAGCCTGCAGCTTCCAAAACTAAGAAATGACATACCAGTGACTTCCTGGACAGTTCCCATTTTCTCTTCAAACATTCCAGCATCAGTCTTCAGCCTTTTGGTCCTGTTTTTCTGACAGACATTTATTGTAGAGCAGGGATTATGAAGGACTTACCTACCCTGTCTTGGCAGAGCTAGGCTGTCGACTTCCCTGCTACCAAGTTTTGTCCTTTTTGGACAGCAGTCTGTCTGCAGTTGAAGCAAGGAGTTTTTTCATGCCAAGAGATAGGCTTGCCACTTATTCAACCATCTCACACTGGAGATTCTTCGATGCTTATCTTCTACTTGGAGTAGAATAGGGGGTGCTGTCAGGAGCTGATACGTCTCAATATAAAAAAAAATCTTAATTTAACACAACATCTTTGAATGCCATGTTCTGCAGATCTCTTGGGGTTTTTGAAGATGCCCTATCTATCTCTTGTATTTAGATAAGCAAATGTTGCTTGTCTCTTAACAACTTGATTTCTGAGTAGCTTAGAGAATATCTGTGATAGATTGTCATAGTAGCTAACAAAGTGACATGCTTACATGACTAGGAGTTTGTTTATCTTAACTATCCTAAACAGTTTAAGACTGTTGGTATCAAGAGGCCAGAGCTTCACATTTCATTTTTAAGTATCTCTAGGTACAATACCATTAGGAAGCGTTACCTTTAATTTTGTATCAATATACAAAGATCTATTCAAATGTGGCTAAATATACTCTTAATTTTGTATCAATATACAAAGATCAATGCCTATGTAGCCCAATACAATCTTAATATTATGTCAATATACAAGGGTCAATACCATTGTGGCCAACTATAATCTTAATTTTGTATCAATATGCAAAGATCAATACCGATGTAGTCCAATACAATCTTAATTTTGCACAATAAACAATGGTCAATACCACTTTAGCCAAATATAGTACTAATTTTGTATCAACATACAAAGGTATAAGGGCATATTCAATAATCTGTCCCTTCTTCTTGGTCCTTCCCGTACTATGTCTATGTCTCATTTTTCTCAAGTCTGTGCACTCCTACATAGGAGAGAAAGAAGGATACAGAAAAGGAAAAGAAGGAAGTCCTTGGGTCTAACCTCCAAAACCCATTTAACAAGACCATTTAACAGCTTGTAATCTCTTCCCCTAAATAACAGAGTTTTCAGTTATCCTTCAAATAACCAAAAGGGGGGGCAGAGAAACACCCTCCCCACCCTCTGGGCATGGGACGTCGCTCTCTTAAAATGACTTCCTGCTGATTTGGGTCGTAGTAAACCTGTTTGGGGCCCGAACCAGAATGGAAAAATGGTTAAAAATGTTAGTACAATCCTTTTATGTTCAGTCCTTCTGTGCTCAGTTGTTTAGATGTCCTAAGGAGTTTGTAGGCAGAAGCTGATCTTCCAGGCTTTACTGAAGTTCTGGCTGGGGCAGTGTGTAGAGCTGAACGGTCTTAGCGATTTTGAGTTGTTGTGGTTGTAGACTTTTGATGGAAACAGCTATTGAGGGAGTCTGTAAGGCTGGATCATCTGGGTCACTCGTCTTCTTTGGTGTTTGATTCTGTTTTCTGCTGAGGTTTCCGTTGTCCAGTTGTCTAACATTGTTTTTCATGACAACAATCTCTGCAGGACAAGGGATCAAGTGGCATCATATACATCAGAGCTATAGAGGAAAATGTGAAGTATATATTTTCATGGGTTTGTTTCCTATATATGTTATGGCCCAGTTTAAGTTGTTATCCCCTTATTTTTTTAAAACTACAGGTTGCATAATACTGACTGTAGATTTCATATGTAGATATTTTGTGACAAATATCAATGAAACAGGTTTAATGTCTAAATGTGTATGTCCTTGGTACATCCTGTTCTTTCTTCCAACCTTCTATTTTTTGAGACTCTCAAGCAAGACTATTAACTTCGTTGATGGTAAAGATAACCATGTGCTCCACAGCATTGCCTTATTGATTGCAACCTTGTCAGGTCCCCCTTAGGAATGACCCAGCACTCGCATTTGGGCAGGCCTTTGAAGACATCCTGTCTATGGCTATTGTAAAGACAGTAAGATAATTGGAGCTCCTCTTTGAGGTGCCCATGCCCAGCTTAAGGGTGTACCTTACTCTTTCTGAGTGCCTCATTTCTTTTAACCCTCCTATCTAAGGTCTATTCTAAACTTGTCTTCATAATTCTGGCACGTCTTCAAGCTCTTTTCTGCATTGAAGCCACAACTCCTAGGTTTGCCTGATCAAGGTCTCTAACATATTAAGCAAGTTCCCTTCGGTTGCTGAAGGTGACAGTGTAGTGCTGCTTCTGTGACCTTTTAATTTCATCTATATGTTATTGTTTGTTTTATTTGTTAGATTTATTCATATTAAATATTATTATATTTATTGGTTTATTGTAGGTTTTCTAAGTACCTCTTGGTATTGATTTTTAGTCTGATTCTTTTGCAATCAAATATTTTATTCTCATGGTTTTGAAAGCTGGAGAGATGCCTGAGCAGTTAAGAGCACTGGCTGCTCTTGCAGAGGACCAGTATGCTGAGCTTCCAAGGTGCTGTAGTTTCTCTATCTGAAAGCCCAGACCGTTTGATCCCAGATTTTCTCTGTGCCTGTGTGTTATTTCTTCATGCCCATGCTGTAGTCAGGCCCATCCTTGGAGCCATGCTGGTTGCAGCAGGTTCCAGTCCCCTCTTCTGGCCGGGAACACACATGGTACAAATACATACAGGCAGTCGCTCACACACATAAAATAACATTATTGCTTACTGTGGAGCTCAACTTTTAAAATTTGATTTTTATTTGTTATTAGTGTGTGGGGTTGTGCAGACTCTCAAGTGTGTATGATACTCATTGAATGTGGGCACGTGTGTACCCATGTGCTGCAGCACACACGTGGTCAGAGCACAACTACAGGGAGTCTGTCCTCTTCTTCCATCGTGCCGTCTAGAAATTGAACCTTTCATCAGGCTTTCATGGCTAGTGCCCTCATCCGCTAAGTTTTCTTGCTGGCCCAGGGCTCAGTGTTTATAATTTTTAAATGTACCTATCTTTTTCACTTATGGTGACCTTTGCCTGCTATATATGTGTGATTTTGACATATTTTCATCTAGTATATATTTAAAATCTCCTAAAATTATAGCAATTATAATATTCACTTAAATTCTGTCAAATATATCCACATATGCCCTTTTCCTTGTTCTTCATTCCTTCTTTTTTTCATCATTTTATTTATTTATTCACTTTACATCCCAATCACAGTTCCCCTCCACCTCTCCTCCCAGTCCCACCCTCTTCCCCCATTCTCCCCTCCTCTTCTCTTCAGAGAAGGGGACACCCTCCAGTACCAACCCACCCTGGTACATTAAGTCATATCAGCACTAAGTCCCTCCTCTTCCACTGAGGCCAGGCAAGGCAGCCCAGCTAGGGGAAAGGGATCTAAAAGCAGGAAACAAAGTCCAAGCCAGAGACAGCCCCTGCTCCAATTGCTAGGGGACCCACATGAAGACCACACTGCCCATCAGCTACATATGTGTAGGGGGTCTAGGTCCAGTCCATGCATGTTCTTTGGTGGGTGGTTCAGTTTCTGTGAGCCCCCCATGGGCCCAGGTTAGTTGGCTTTGTAGGTCTTCTTGTGGTGTCCTTCACCCCTCCAACTCCCTCAGTCCTTCCCCTAATTCTTCCACAAGACTCCTTGGGCTCCACCTAATGTTTGGCTGTGGGTCTCTGCTTCTGTTTCCATCAACTGCTGGATGAAACCTCTCAGATGACAGTTATGCTAGGCTCCTGTCTGCAGATATGGTGAAGTATAATTAATAGTGTCAGGGGTTGATTCTCTCCCATGGGGTGGGTCGAAAGTTGAGCCAGTCATTGGTTAGCCACTCTCCCAATCTCTGCTCCATGTTTATCCCTGCACATCTTGTAGGCAGGACAAATTTTGGGTCGAAGGTTTTGCAGGTGGATTGGTGTCCCCCTCCCTCCACTGGAAGTCCTGCCTGGCTGCAGAAGGTGGCCACTTCAGGGTCCATATCACCGGCTGCTAAGAGTCTCAGCTAGAGTCAACTCCCATATCCTCTAAGGAGCCTCCTCCAACCCAGATCACCAGCTTGTCCCAGAGATGTCTCCCCCATCAATTTCCCTTGTCTCACCTCATGCCCCTGCTCTCTGATCCCCCACCCCTCTCCCACCCAGTTCCCTCTCTCCACCCACTTCCAATGTCTGTTTTATTTTACATTCTGAGACTGAAGCATACTCCCTTTGGCCCTCCTTGTTTCTTAGTTTCTTTGGGTCTGTGGATTGTAGGATGTTTATCCTGTACTAAGTGACTAATAATCACTTATAAGTGAATTCATTCTGTGTGTGTCTTCAGGGTCTGGGTTATCTCACTCAGGATGATCTTTTCTAGTTCCATTCATTTGCCTAAAAATTTCATAATTGTTTTAAATAGCTGAGTAGTATTCCATTGTGTAAGTGAATGACATTTCCTTTATCCATTCTTCAGTTGAAAGACATTTGAGTTGTTTCCAATTTCTGGTTATTACTAATAAAGCTACCATGAACATAGCTGAACAATTATCCTCGTGGTATCTGTTGGGTATATATGCCCAGGAGTGGTATAGCTGGGTCTTGAGGTAGAACTGTTGTCAGTTTTCTGAGAAACCACCAGATTGATTTTCAAATCTGTTGTACAAGCTTGCACTCTGACCAGCAATGTAGGACCATTGCCCTTGCTCCACATCCTCGACAGCAGATGTCACTTGAGTTTCTTACCTTAGCCATTCTGACAGATGTAAGATGGAATCTCAGAATCATTTTGATTTTCATTTCCTTGATGACTAAGGATGCTGAGCATTTCTTTAAGTGCTTCTCAGCCATTAACGTCTTCTGTTGAGAATTCCCTGTTTAGCTGAATACCCCATTTTTAAATTGGAATATTTGGTTTGTTGTTTAATTTCTTGAGTTCTTTATATATTTTGGATATCAGTCCTCTGTTGGATGTAGGGTTGGTAAAGATATTTTCCCAATCTGTGGGCTGCTGTTTTGCTCTATTGATGTGTCCTTTGCCTTGCAGAAGCTTTTCAGTTTCATGAAGTCCCATTTATTAACGGTTGATCTTAATGCCTGAGCTATTGGTATTCTGTTCAAGAAGTTGTCTCATATACCAATGAGTTTAAAGCTCTTCCCCACTTCCTCTTCTATTAGATTTAGTGTGTCCAGTTCTATGTTGAAGTCTTTGATCAACTTGGAGTTGAGTTTTGTGCAGGCTGATAAATGTGGGTCTATATGCAGACATCCAGTAAAACCAGCACCATTTGTTGAAGATGATTTCTTTTTTCCATTGTATGGTTTTGACTTCTTTGTCAAAAAATCAAGTATCTGTAGGTGTGTGAGTTTATTTCTGGGTCTTCATTTCAATTCCCTTGAACTACCTGTCTGTTTTTATGCCAATACCATGTGCTTTTTATTACTATTGCTCTGCAGTACAACTTGAAATCAGGGATGGTGATGTTTCCAGAAGTTCTTTTATTGTACAGGATTGTTTTTGATATCCTTGGTTTTTTATTTTTCCATATAAAGTTGAAACTTGCTCTTTTAAAGTCTGAAAAGAATTGTGTTGAAATTTTGATGGGAATTGCATTGAATCTGTAGATTGCTTTTGGTGAGATGGCCATTTTCACTATGTTAATTCTACCAATCCATGACATGGGAGAGGTTTCTAATTTCTGATATCTTCTTTAATTTCTTTCTTCAAAGGCTTGAAGTTTTTGTCACACAAGTCTTTCACTTGCTTGGTTAGAGTTACACCAAGATATTTTATATTGTTTGTGGCTATTGTGAAGGGTGTTGTTTCTCTAATTTTTCTCAGCCCATTTATTGTTTGTAATAAAGGAGGGCTACTGAATTTTTTGAGTAAATTTTGTATCCAGGTACTTGGCTGAAGGTATTTATCAGCTGTAGGAGATCTCTGGTAGAATTTTTGGGGTCACTTATGTATTATCATAGCATCTGTGAAAGTCAAAATGACTTCTTCCTTTCCAATTTGTATCCCTTTGATCTTCTTTAGTTGTCTTATTGCTCTAGCTAGAACTTCAAGTACTACATTGTATAGATATGGAGAGAGTGGTCAGCCTTGTCTTGTCCCTGATTTTAGTGGAATTTCTTTTAGTTTCTCTCCATTTAATTTGATGTTGGCTATTGGCTTGTTGTATATTGCCTTTATTATGTTTAGGTATGGGCTTTGTATCCCTGATCTATCCAAGACTTTTATCATGAAGGGGTATTGGATTTTGTCAAAGACTTTTTCATCATCTAATAAGATGATCATATGTTTTTTTTCTTTCAGTTTATTTATATGGTGGATTGCAGTGTTGGAAATTCGTATGTTGAACTACTTGATCATGGTGGATGATGTTTTTGTTGTGTTCCTGGATTCAGCTTGCAAGTATTTTATTGGGTATTTTTGTGTCAGTATTCATGAGAGAAATTGTCTGAAATTCTCTTTCTCTGTTTGGTCTTTGTGTGGTTTAGGTATCAGTGTGACTGTGGCTTCATAGAATGAGTTTAGCAATGTTCCTTCTGTTTCTATTTTGTGAAATAGCTTAAGGAGTATTGGTATTCATTCTTCTTTGAAAGTCTAGTAGAATTCTGTACTGAAACCAACTGGCCTTGGGCTTTTTTTGATTGGGAGACTTTTAATGACTGTTTCTATTTCTTTAGCAGTTATAGGTCTATTTAACTCTCCCCCCCCATCTCACTCCCCCAGACAGAGTTTCTCTGTGTGTCCTTGACTGTACTGGACTCACTTTGTAGACCACATGCCTCTGCCTCCCAAATGCTGGGATTAAAGGCGTGGGCCACCACACCCAGCTATAGGTCTATTTAAATTGTTTACCAAATCTTGATTTAACCTTGGTAAGTGAAATCTGTCAAGAAAATCATGCATTTTGTTTAGATTTTCCAATTTTGTGGAATGTAGGCTTTTGAAGTAAGACCTAGTGGTTCTTTGGATTTTCTCAGTGTCTGTTGTTATATTCACCTTTTCATTTCTGATTTTGTTAATTTGGATACTCTCTCTGCCTTTTAGTTAGCTTGGCTAAGTGTTTGTTTATCTTGATTTCAGAAAGAACCAGCTTGTGATTTCATTGATTCTTTGTATTGTTCTCTTTGTTTCTAACATTGATTTCAGCCCTGAGTTTGATTATTTCCTGCCATCTACTACTCTTGGGTGTTTGCTTCTTTTTTTTTTTTTCTAGAGTTTTTAGGCGTGCTTTTAAATTGCTAGTATGAGAACTCTCCGATTTCTTTATGAAGGCAATTATTGCTAGGAATTTTCCTTTTAGCACTGCTTTTATTGTGTCCCATAAGTTTGGGTATGTTGTGCCTTCATTTTCATTGAATTCTAGAAAGTCTTTAATTTCTTTATTTTTTTCCCCCAACACAGTGGTCATTGAGTAGAGAATTGTTCCATTTCCTTGAGTTTGTATGCTTTTTGTTGTTTCTGTTATTGTTGAAGTCCTGCTTTAATCCACAGTGATCTGATAAAATACAAGAGGTTATTTCAATTTTCTTGTACTATTGAGGCTTGCTTTGTGACCCAATATGTTGTCAGTTTTGGAGAAGTTTCTATGAGGTGCTGAGAAGAAGGTTTATTCTTTTTTGCTTAATGTGAACTTTTCTATAGGTATCTGTTAGGACCATTTGATTCCTAACACCTGTTAATTTCATTATTTCTCTGTTTAGTTTCTGTCTCCATGATCTGTCCATTGGTGAAAGTGGGGTGTTGAAGTCTTCCACTATGAATGTATGTGGTTTGATGTGGAATTTAAGTTTTAGTAATGTTTCTTTTACGAATGTGGTTACCTTTGCATTTGGGGCATAGATGTTCAGAATTGAGACATCATCTTGGTGTATTTTTACTTTGATGAGTATGAAGTGTCCTTCTCAATCCCTTTTGATTAATTTTGGTTGAAAGTCTATTTTGTTAGATACTAGAATGGTTACTCCAGCTTGCTTCTAGGGTCCATTTGCTTGGAAAACCTTTTTCTAGCCCTTTAGTCTGAGGTAATGTCTATCTGTTGCCTAAGTGTGTTTCTTGTATGCAGCAGAATGATGGATCCTGTTTTCACATCCATTCTGTTAGCCTATGTCTTTTTATTTTGGAATTGAGTCCATTGATATTGAGAGATATTAATAACCAATGATTCCTTAATGCTTGTAAGTTTGATGTTGGTGGTGGCAGTGTGTGTATGCGCATACTTCCCTTCTTTTGGTTTTGCTGATGTGGGATTATTTCCTGTGTTTTCCTGGGTGTAGTTAACCTCTTTGGGTTGTATTTTTCCTTCTAGCATCTTCTGTAGGGCTGGATTCATGGATATTGTTTAAATTTGGTTTTGTTATGGAATATCTTGTTTTTTTCCATTGATGATGACTAAAAGTTTTGCTGGGTATAGTAGTCTGGGATGGCATCGGTGGTCTCGTAGGCTCTGAAAGATATCTGCAGATCCCCTTTTGGCTTTTAGAGTTTCTGTTGAGAAGTTGGGTGTAATTCTGATAGGTCTACCTTTATATGTTATTTGTCCTTTTTTCCTTGCAGCTTTTTTTTTTTCTCCATTGCAGCTTTTAATATTCTTTCCTTCTTCTGTACATTTAGTGTTTTCATTATTATATGGCAGGAGGATTTTCCTCTTTGGTCCAATCTGTTTGAAAGCTTCTTGTATGTTTATAGACATCTCTTTCTTTAGGATGGGGTGTTTTCTTCTATGATTTTGTTGAAAATATTTTCTGGGCCTTGAAGCTGGGATTCTTCTCCTTCTATTCCTATTATTCTTAGGGTTGGTCTTTTCATAGTGTCCCATATTTCTTGGATGTTTTGTGACAGGAACTTTTTAGGTTTAACATTTTCTTTGACTGATGTATCTATTTCTTCAATAGTATTTCCTACACTTGAGATTCTCTCTTACATTTCTTCTATTATTTATTTGTTTATTGGTGATGCTTGTGTCTGTAGTTACTGTTCTCCTCCCTAGGTTTTCTATTTCCAGGATTCCCTCTGTTTGTGTTTTCTTTATTGCTTTTATTTCCATTTTCTGATCTTGTATAGTTTTATTCATTTCCTTCACCTGTTTGATTGTATTTTCCTCTAATTCTTTAAGGGATTTATTTCCTTCACCTGTTTGATTTTGTTTCCCTGTATTTCTTTATGGGATTTATTTGTTTCCTCTTTAAAGGCCTCTATCATCTTTATAAGACTGGCTTCAGTGTCCTCTCCTTGTGCTTCAGCTGTGCTAAGGTATCCAGGGCTTGCTATAGTAGGACAGCTGGGCTCTGGAGATACCATGTTGCCCTGCCTCTTGTTGGTTGGGTCCTTACAATGGCCTTTAGAGATCTGGTTGTCCTTTGTGTTGGCTGGATTTTCCTGATGCTGACAGGACTCCTCAGGGAGGCAGACAGAGCAATGGGCCTGGGTATTCCTTGGTGTCTGCAGGTTGTGATGTTCCTAGGGCCTGGAAGCCCTCCGCAGGAGGGAAGGTGATGGAGCTGGGAGGGTACAGTGTGCAGCTCACTTCTGCTGGCTTTGTCCCATGTAGACCTAGCATGCAGGGGAAAGGCAGGGTGGGGTCTATCTAGGGTGTTCCTGGAGTGTGGCAGGCCTCCTCAGGAGTGAAGCCTATAGAGTTCCCTCTTTATTCTTTCTTATGTCTTGTCTTCTTCAACTTGGAAGCTGAGCATTCTCTTTGGTATAGAATGTTAATAAAACTTCTCTACATGAAGTGAAAAACATTCCCCCATTCTGCTTTGAAGGAGAACTTTGATGGGTGCGGAGTGAGTGTGTGTGTCTGTTAACAACTTTGAAGATATCATTCCATTTTCCTTTGGCATCTCATTCTGAGTGCATGTGAAATGTGTTAAACAGTTTTGTTAAAACATGAGTAATTAAAAGTATGAAAACTAAAACTAGCAGTACCTGGGAACTTACTGTCTCACCTATTTTGTAATTTATGGGGCTGTCTATGTGTATATATTTACAGACTCATATGACTTCATTATTTTTTTTTATGGAGAAAAAGAAAATTGTCTCTGATTTCCAAAAACATCTTTGTAAATTTTCTTCCCTAAATTATAAATTCACCAATAGTGCCTCTACATATGACATGCTGACACTCCTTCTCAGAAGGATCTGCAATCAAAACTTCTTGACAAACCTCTGCTAAGAGTGTTTTTGACCTCACTGACGCACTTAGTCTTTTGCCAGATTTCCCAAGGTTAGCTGCCTTGCTGATCTTCATGGGTTATGCTGCTTTTTCAGGAATGTCTCAAAGGGATCCTGCTTGAAAGAAAAGATTCCATACTGTGACATTTTGCTGCTTATAAAGAGAACAAGAATGGTCTCTGTCTTGTTCTTTTATTTAGATTCAAACAAATACCCTGTTTAAAAACGGAAATGGAGCTGATGAGGTCACCAACCGAAAGTGTCACTCATCACCACCCATTTATATTCTAGTCTCAAATGAATCTCATGATAAATGGTTCCTAGAATGTGAAGGAGCAAACCATATACCAGCAGTCTACACCTCCCATTCTTCACTTCTGAAATTGGATTGTTGGCATCTAATGTGAGTTAGTGGTGTGTATTCAAGGATATGCTATGTTTTCCTGTTAGAAACACTGAGCTCATAATGATTAAGAAACTTAGGGGGTTGTCTAACTCAGCAGGGTTATAAAGGGCAGGGCTTCACCACAGATGAACTAAGATTTAATATGGTTCCTTACCACCCATAGTGGGTGACAAAACTCTCATAGTCAACCAAAAAGTCAATTGTGCTATTTTTATAATAGAATAAAGAATTGATATATATGTAGTTTTAAATGCTATGAATGTTTCTTAAATTCCCCCTGAGAAATACTTTCTTTAAAATTCCTAAATCTATAGTATTTAAAACAAAAATTGTATATATGTGCATCATTTAAAAATTAGTGTGATTCCTAGAAGAAAGTGTGACTAAAGTAGTCCAGGGACTGGGAGTTCTCTTCAAAATGAAGTTAAGTGTGCTTTCCTCTGTGTGATCAGTAGACCCCAGGGTTACTTCAGTGAAGGAAAGGGAAGGAGTGTGCTCAAAAAGGATGTGGCTTGGGAGGGTTGTCACTGTGCTGTCAGTACTGCATGCTAGGTCACAATCACCCAACAGAGTGGATCTCACACAGAACCACTCCACACTTGTAGTTAGCCATCTGGTCAAGAAGAGACTCAAAAAAGAAGGTCGGTGTGTCTCCCCAAAGCAGCACATCAGACTCTTGTACCCCAAAGAACTCACTCTTCACTCTGGAGATCTTCTTCATTAGAACCCCATTACCTTATCTGGCTACATTGTGCATTCTCATTTCCCAGCATTGAGGTCTTCCATTTTTACTGGTCTTCAGAACAAATGCATTTCCTGCTCCATCATACCTATGACAAGTTAACATTTCTAAAACTGAGGCAAAATAAAATTTCCAACTGCACATGGATACAATTGGGTAAGCAACTGGATGGTGTTCTGAGATACTCCCGAACAGCCAGGATAGAAACACAGTCCCGGTGGGGCTTCTGTTACCTTATGGTTGACTTATCTCCCCCCACCCCAGCCCCCTGTTTCAGTGGCTTAAGTAAATGTTAAAGTCCATTAAGTCCATTTCATCTTTGACATGGGAGTTTCCGGTACTTTATTTTCTTTCAGGAGTATAGGTGCTTTGGCTGAGTGGGTGATTCTGTTCTTGTTAGGGTAAAGAGTTTTGTCCATTTTCTTTTTTCCTCTCTTTAATTCAGAAGTCATTATTTCTGGGATGTTTTGTTTTGTGTTTTCCATTCTAAAGAATATCTTTTTTCTCAGCTTTTGTTTTTAATTTATTTTTTATTTCTTCAAGTTACATCTCAATCACAATCCCTTCCCTACTTCCCCCTCCAGTCCCACCCTCCCACCTTCTTCCCCCTCAACCCACCCATCCCCTTCCTTTTTTTTTAAGTTTAAGGTATATCTTTTCCCCCCAAAAAACTCCCCCTTTCAGTCCAACAAATGGTTCTTTCTCTTATAACAATAAATACAATACAAAACAACAGAAATAACTAGGCCACAATTATGAGAGTTATATGGCTTAGCATACATTCCCAATGTCCAGTCCATACGTATTTGGCAACTGACTTTATCATTCTACTATCTAACCACCTCCATGAGCTTAAAGTTCTATATCCAACTCAGCTTTCATCCTAACTTGCATCACAATTTTAAAAACATCTTCTTAAATCCAGAACACCCTCTTAATTCCTAAATAACTCAAACTTTAACTATGAGACTCTAGCTATCTAGTCTTCAACCACCTCAGAGACCTGAGAGGGATAAATATATCTGATTATATAGGAAGTGCAGGGCCAGCAGCTTCCAAAACTAAGAAATGACATACCAGTGGCTGCCTGGACAGTTCCCATTTTCTCTCCATACATTTTTTTCAGCTTTTAAGTAAAACTGCAAAGCCTGACAATCTGAGTTCAACCTAGGACCCACATGTTGGTAGGAGAGAATCTACTCCTGACAATTGTCCTTTGACACCATGCCCATCTCCCAAATGCTAGTGATTGAGAAGTAATAAAGAAAGCATCTGTAACTAAGCCAATTCAAATATGAATGAATTAATATCTAATTTAGGCATATCTTGGCACATTATAATAGGTACTAACTGACCCTCATCTAGTTTCCAGGGAACTAACAATCTTCTTATGCAATATGTTCTTGGATTGTTCTAAAATACTGCCTTATTTAAGTGTGAACTTGACCTTGAAAAATAAATCCTGTACTAATAAAATGTACTAAAGTATACTTGAAAATGTGCCACTGAAATTTTGGCTGTTATGTTGTTCCTATAGCATCAAACGGTGGACTGGGAGGTAATAGTTTTATGTTTTTTTTTTTTTTCTCTTTCTCCTCCTCGTATTTCAGGAGTAGTCATAGTCTTCTTTAAAAAAGATTTACACTATTATTTTAAATTATTTATATATGTATGGGTGTGTGCTTGTGGACTGCAGGTGCCTATGGTCACCGGAGGTGCCAGATCCCCAGAAGCTGGAGTTACAGTTGGTTCTGAACCATCAAATTCAGGTCCTCTGCAAGAGCAGTATATACGTTAACCATCGAACTATCTTTCCAGCCCCACTTTCTTCTTTTGAATAACCAAATAAAGTTTTAGCTTAAAGAATAAACCAGTAACAAATCCTTTCATCAAATATGTTGCAATTAAGAGTACAAAATCACTTCATATTGCACAGCAAAGAAATGAGCTGTGCACTTACCATATGCTTAATAAATGTATGTAACTACTGCATGCTTGGAAAAAGTAAGGGTGGGTGGGTGGATTCATCCCAGTTCAGCTAATCTGTTCAAGCCCATGCACATCATGTTAGACATTGTTTTCACAGTGTAGTAACCATGGCCTACAGAAGGTATAGCTTTGTTTTCTCCACAGCATCAAGAAGGATGGAAACAGGCTGAGGAGATGGCTCGGTAGA
The DNA here is from genome assembly GCA_907164525.1 of Lophiomys imhausi. Taxonomy (NCBI): domain Eukaryota; kingdom Metazoa; phylum Chordata; class Mammalia; order Rodentia; family Muridae; genus Lophiomys; species Lophiomys imhausi. The sequence continues at coordinate 1,118,001 of CAJQZJ010034413.1, forward strand.
TGAGAGCATTTGCTACACAAGCATGAGGACCTGAGTTCAGATCTCCCAGAATCCATGTAGAACGCTGGGCACAGTGGTACACACCCCGTCCTGGTGTGGACTGCATACAGACAGCAGGATTTCTGGGCTTACTGGCTGCCATCCTGACTCCAGGCTCAGTGAGAAACCCTGTTTCTAGACAGAGATAGAGATGGACACCTGACTTCCTCTGTTGGCCTGCTCACAGGCATGCACAGCTGCACACATACCTGTGCTCATGAAATACACACACACACACACACACATGTTGGGTTAGTGTTAAGCATTCTAAATGTTAATTGGTCCTGTTTGCTGTCTGTTACTTACATTGAATCTGATTGGTTAAATAAAATGCCAAGGCCTGAGATTGGGCAAAGACAGAGAAAGGTGGGACTTTCTGGGATTAGAGCAGAAAGCCTGAGCTTTAGATAGAGGATTAATTGATTCCAGCCAGGAGCAGCAGGAAGGAGGCACACACCATGTGTTAGAAAAAGGAACCTCATTCCACATGGCCAGGAACATGGCATGGAAAATGGCAGTCCAAGAGGACGTATGTATATATGGGGTCATATTTGGGTAATAGAATTAAGAGCTAGCTTAGATGGGCCAGGATTGCACAACTCAGGCCAAGGCTTGTTAAAATCCATGTGGTCTCTGTGTGCTCATTTTTAATGGCGGGTTAAGGATTAGCCGCCGAACCAATTACATATAATATAAATACTGGGTAAATAATCTAATTAGCCATTTTTACACACACACACACACACACACACACACACACACACACACACAAAATAAAAGAAGACCAAAACAACTAGGCTTAGTAAGCAGATTGTCCTTCCAGGGTTTAGTAATCCAAAAAGACCTTCTCCATCACAGACAGTACTCACAGACTGAAAACCTGACTACTCCTGTGGCCTTCTTGTCATTGTAGTTCTTCGTTTCTTCAATTAAAATGGGAAATAAGATATATTGTCAGGACACATATAATTTTGATGGTTTGGGTCAAATACACATGGACCAATCTGAACTCAGCTTCCTTCTTTGTATTACTAATTTGCAACCCTTTATTGTCTGTCTTTTTTCACTATTCTAAAAATTTGCTTAATTGCATATGAGTTTATGTATTAAAGTGACTTAAAGTGTTCCCGTGTTAGCAAGATTAGCCCCTTGTGCTATGAAATAACAATAGTTTTCCTCAGATTGTCATTTTTTTATGGATTGTTTTTCTGTGCAGATTTAGATTTTTTTTTCACATGGTTGTTTTTATCAGCCTTCTCTTTGTCTCTGAAATTCAAGTAGAAGGTTTCCCCACTTTGAGTTAATAAAAAGACAATCTCCCTTGTTTTATTACAGCATTTTTATTATTTTCAACTTTTAAATTTAAATCTTTCTGTTTGGTTAGGGTATAGCAATGGCATAAATACAGTAGGCTTTGTAAAACATCTCTGGTTTTCTCAAGAGAGTTCACTTTTGAGATTTCAGGGGCGTTTCAAATACCAAATTCTGTAAACATGGCTCTATTTTTAGACACTGTTCTATTTATTCATGCCAATTCTTGTCTTAATTATTTTGTATTAACTTATATTATTTATATTAAGGAGTATCATCTCTTTTTAATTTTCTTGTAGAGTATTGCTTGAAATTCTTATCTTTTTAATGTATACTGTAGAAATTTTTCTTACTATATTTTTTATTTTGTGAATTTTATATCATGCACCCTGTTCCCTCTCATCTCCCACCTCCTATCAGACCCACCCTCCACCCTTGAAACCTTTCACAACATTAAAAAAAAATTCATTGTGGAAGCTATAGTGTGTCTCACAATGTTCCATTTTGTCCACACTTTTTTGCTTGCAAATGTTCATTATAATGATTTCTTGGTCTGGTATAAGGCCTCTGTGTTGAAAAAAAATAGCTAATTAAATTATTTACTAGTATTTATAATATCTTTAATTGTTTCGGCAGTGTTAATCCTTAACCCCACCATTATAAATTAATACATACAGACACTGGGTAGATCTTAACAAAGCCTAGGCCCGGGTTGTGCAATCCTAGCCCATCTAAGCTAGCTTATAATTCTAATACCCAAATATGACCCCATATATACATACGTCCCTTTGGACTGTTATTCTCCACGCTAAGCCGATGTTCCAGGCCACATGGAAGGATCTTCTTTAATCTACCCCATGGCATGTCTTCCTTGTTTACTTCTGGCTTCTTCTCCGCCTTCTCTTCCCAAGATGCTACTTGTCTCTCTCAAAATCCCTGGCACCTTAGTCCTGCCTACCTCTGTCTTTGCCCAATCTCCAGGCCTCAGCATTTATTTAACCAATCAGAGACAAAGTAAGTAACATACAGCAAACAGGACCAATTAACATTTAGAATGTTTAACACCAGTAACTAGTTTAATTGTTTTTTTTTTTTCTACATATGGTGCCCAGCATTTGGCAATTAGAATCCATGCTTATAGGTTAAGGATTAACACCGCCGACTAATTAACGATAATATAAATACTGAGTAAATAGTTTAATTAGTTTTTTTTTTCTACACCTCTGGCTTTTGCTACTTTGTCAAAACTGAACTCACTGGGACGCCTCTCAAATATGCTGTAACTGTCTCGTGTCATGGAGATCCTGTAGTTTTGGGTCTGTGGAACTGGCCTTTTCATGCACTCCAGCAGTTCATCCATGGGATATATGTTGGTGTGGGCCAACTCAAAGCCTTGGTTCTGGGCCTGCAAGCCCCACATTGAGGGTCAGTTCTACTGTGCTAACTAGTTAAGGTGCAGGGTCTGTAATCCTCCTCTCGTGAGCCCATCAGAGCCAACTCTCCCACCTGCTCCCTGTGTCGAGGGCATCAGAGAGGGCATCACACTAACACTGCTGAAAAGCAGACAAAAGGGCAGGGCTGACTCTCCCACACTCTCAACCTCTGGGCTGGCTCACACCCAGACCAGGGCCAGCTGCAGTATGCTATCCAGGTGAGGTGCAGGGCCTTCTCTCTTGAGTGCTGCAGCATGTAAGGGGCAGGACCAGATCTCCTGCCCACCACTGGTGGTGAGGGCAAAAGGGAAGGGAAGGTATCTCTCCTTTCCACCACAAAGCAGACAGAAGGCAGGACTGGCTCTCCCACACTTACATCCTTGGGGCTGGCTCACCCACAACCCCCTCATTCAGGGACAGGCAGGGTTCTTCTAGTCTTTGGCTTGCTTCCTGGCCTGGGAGCCCATCTAGTGCTTGCCTGGTCCTAGACTGGTGATTGTCACAGGCTAGCTCCCTGTCCAGGCCCCATGGTGCCAAACTGGTGTTGCTCTCCAGCTTGATTTTTTTTCCCCAGCAATGTTAGGCTACTATTCATTCAGATGTTCATAGGTCAGAACACTGAGTGTAGACATTGCCCCTCCCCTCTCTGCCACCTACTATGCACATGTGATACAGCTACCACATCTGCAATGCCTCTAGGGGCAGGTCTGTAGATTTTTTTTTTTTAATTTGACCATTGCCCTCCTCCAAATATTTAGTCTTCTTACTGTGATTATAATAAACATCCAGGTTATCTTAGGTAGGATTGAAAATTCATGTGGTTGAATCTTCCTAAAATCAGGCCTTTCTCTTTGTGCAAGTCTTTGTGCCTTTCAGGAGTACTTTTGAAATATTTATAAATAGAGCACATTTCTGAATCATTTTCTAAGAGATTCTATCTTTTCCTGCTGCCATTGTCCATGGAGTCTTCCCCACGTCATCCTCTAACTTGCTCTGTTCATACATCTGAAGTTTACTGATATCTGCATAGTAATTGTTTATCTGACTACCTTACTAAATGTTAGTGTTAATAGCACATTTTCATAAATTATAATAGTTTATTTCCTTCTCTAAACTTTTATACATCTAAACAGTTTTTTTATAAGTACTTTATTTTTTTTCAAGTTACATCTCAGTCGCAAACCCTTCCCTATTCCCCCTTCCTGTCCCACCCTTCCACCCTCTTCCCCCCCCCAACAGCTTCTCTTTTCATTCCAACAAATGGTTCTTTCTCTTATAACAGTAAATTCTATACAAAACAGCAGAATTAAATATGCCACATTTATGAGAGTTAAATGGCCCAGTATACCTTCCCAATGTCCAGTTCATACATATTTGGCCCCTGACTTTAACCTTCTACCTTCTAACCATCTCCATGAGTTTAAAGTTCTATAACTGACTTAGTTTTCATACTAACTTGCATCACTATTATAACCATCTTCTTAGATCTAGAACGCCCTCTTGATTCCTAAACAACTCAAAATTTAGCTATGAGACTCAAGCTGTCTATTCTTCAACCACCTCAGAGAGCTGAGAAGGATAAATATATCTGATTGTATAGGAAGTGCAGGGCTTGCAGCTTCCAATACTAAGAAATGACAAACCAGTGACTACCTGGACAGTTCCCATTTTCTCTCCATACATTCCAGCATCAGTCTTCAGCCTTTTGGTCCTGTTTCTCTGACAGACATTTATTGTAGAGCAGGGATTGTGAAGGACTAACCTACCCTGTCTTGGCAGACCTAGGCTGTCGACTTCCCTGCTACCAAGTTTTGTCCTTTTTGGACAGCAGTCTGTCTGCAGTTGAAGCAAGGAGTTTTTACATGCCAAGAGATAGGCTTGCCACTAAATCAACCATCTCACACTGGAGATTCTTCGATGCTTTTCTTCTACTTGGAGTAGAATAGGGGGTGCTGTCAGGAGCTGATATGTCACGATATCAAAAAAAATCTTAATTTAAGACCACATCTTTGAATGCCATATTCTGCAGATCTCTTGGGGTTTTTGAAGATGCCCTATCTATCTCTTGTATTTAGATAAGCAAATGTTGCTTGTCTCTTAACAACTTGATTACTGAGTAGCTTAGAGAATATCTGTGATAGACTGTCTTAGTAGCTAACAAGGTGACATGCATGCATGACTAGGAGTTTGTTTTTCTTAACTATCCTAAACAGTTTAAGACGGTTGATATCAAGAGGCCAGAGCTTCACATTTCATTTTTAAGTATCTCTAGGTACGATACCATTAGGAAGCGTTACCTTAAATTTTGTATCAATATACAAAGATCTATTCAGTTTTTATAAGTTCAAGACATCACTGGTAATTGCTCATCCACTCTACTATGGTAAATGTCCTATAAAAAATGTTTGTATGCAATCCACAAAAGGATCCCTTGGAGATTGGCATTATCTGCCCACCATTTCAATAATATTTAAATAACAAGGCAAAAGATGATCTTCCAATTAGAGTGAGGCTATATCCTTAACAGTTAGAAGTACTGTTAGGTTGAAATGTGTTTAGTATGTCTCATCTGCCTGCCTTAAATATGTGTAGCATACTTCTAATGCCTTCAGTTGGGAAAGGTACCTATCAAGAGTTGGATATATCATGTAATTTACTGACCACAGTACACCAATGATGATGAGTTCTTTGCCATTTCTGGTCACAACACTGAGGAGAAGGTAGTCTGGCATGGCATAGAAAAGATTCAAATTCAGCATTCTGGCACTCTGTCTTATCTTAGGGTAGCTGAGTGATTACCTCTGAGGCCTAAGAGGCTGTGGATCCTTCTAATGACTCCTTAGGGACCTGAGACTGCTTCATGCTTCTTTTCAGGAATCCCCAGCCTAATTCTCCTGTAAATCTCCGAAAGTATATGCCAAGGCATAGAAATGGGCCAAGAACATGATAAAATTCTAGGCATTTAAGCCTTTACAGCCTGAAAGAGGAGCTGGTGAACTAAGGGATACAAAATACACTAATGCACAAAGCATGCCCTTTAACTTCATAGAGAATTAAATGCTGTCATGAAGAACGGAAGACAAATCAATGGGAAGACTCTGGAGATAGTGATCAAGTAAGAATTCTCCAAAGACAGAACTGAGTACTAAAGAATATGAGCAAGAAGCAAGAGATGGAACTGTGAGGGCCAAAGCTTGAGCCAGGAGTAAAGAGGCCAGAGTGCCTGGAACACTGGAGGGAGGGATGGTGACACAGTGAATGGCACTTGGCAGTATGACTCCTAAGAAGGAAAAAAAGTCAAATCTACATAATGAAGAAAATTTCAAGCATGGTTTCTACTATATTTGTTCTAGCTTGATTTCTACTGCAGTGATAAAACACTCAGACAAACAAAGCTTGTGGAGGGAAGACATTATTTGGCTTACACTCCCAGGTGACAGTCTGCCATTAAGGGAAGTCAGGGCAGGAATTTCAGCAGGATCCCAAAGCAGAACCCATAGAAGAATGATGCTTGCTGGTTTGGTCCCTAACTAGCTTGCTTAGCTAACTTTGTTAAATAGTCATGACCTCCTGCCCAAGGAATGGTTTCACCCACCATGAGCCCTCTTAGTTACTTAGCAGTTTAGACAATGGCCCTGAGACATACCCATGGGCCAATGTGATGTATGGAATCCTTCAATTTTCTCTTCCCAAGTGACTCTAGTTTTCGTCAAGTTGACAATTAAAAACTAACATGCACAATACTACTTTCAAACCAATATAAATTTGAAAAAAATTAAGTTGAATCATACACTAAGTTGGAACTGTTGCCACATTTAAACTATTATAAGTAGAATAATCAAGATTGCACATCTGGGGCCTATCAGCTGCTGCTGTTATATCACAGTTTGATAAGGGAAGGAGCCAACATCACTGGGCTTTTCAACGAATGGCTTTTGCAGGAAGCTGAAAGAATGGAGCTAAAGATCACGCAATGATTTTCAAATACCTCATACCGGAGCTGAATCTTTCAGGGAACATGCCCTGTACTAAAGGCTCCTACTTACCAGGTAGATCCACTATTTCCCCTCTCTGCTCTGTGACCCAGTAATCAGACCATACTGATCAAGCTCCCACAATCTCTGACTTCTCATTGAGTAAGCTGATTCAAGGAACCAGAAAGAAAGCAGCCACTTACTTCCACTACTAACTACATGTTAGAGCATTTACTATCTACTATCCTGGCTACCACTTTGCTGTTCTAAAGGGCAGGCAATCTTGCTTCCTTTGGCTAAAGGCCATGGCTTCTGCTGAATTAGCTTTCACAATCTTTTGAACTGAGAATCTTCCCTGGTTCTGGAAACTTCCCTGGCCTGATTCTCCTTAAGGGTAATATGAACACTAATTCCTGATATTCCTAGACTCATGCTACATACCACATGCTCTTAATTAAATGTCATTCATACTTGTGAAAAGCACCTTCAACAATCCCAGACCTAGTATAATTTGAGTATATCCCCACCCTTCTGAATCCTGTCCACAAAAGTCCATCTAAATAACCCATCTTATTAATTGCATTGTTTAATCTCATGGACTTCTGGGGTGTGCATTCCTCCTACACAGCCTGCCATTGCTGAGGAGCCAAGTCTTTCAAAGGACATTTCTAGACAGTGACATAATCCCATTCCCACCCAAAAAGACTTCTTTGCTATTCATTTTTCTTGGATAAAGGGCAGTGTCATTCAAATGTTGTTGATCTATCTGGAACAACAGTAGAAGCCTCAACTGAGCCAATGGATGCCTGAAAACCTGCTTCAGCTTTGATAGTTCCTTTAGCAAAGTGGTTTCAGTGACCAGTGTATGTGTTGTAAGTGCTGCAGTATCTAACATTCATTTGTAGATAGCATCCAGATATCAAGAAGTAATTTGATTATAATGTGTTGTAATATTTAGGCTTTTTATTTTATAAAGCAGGGAACTGTGGCATATTTCATGTAATTCCAGTACTTAGGAGAGGCTGAAGATCTTCAGTTCCTGGCCAGCCAGGACTACATAGTGAAACCCTATAAAACAAAACAAAAACAATGGCTACCTCCAACCCGAAAAGTAATGATTACATATGGCTAGTACTGTACTTCTGGTTTTACATGAATCCACTCTCTTAACAACTTCATTTTTATAGAATATCAAAATTAGTAAATCATTTGTGTTAAGAAAAAATGGTGATTTGAATGAGAATGGCCTCCATAGACTCATATGTGTGAATACTTCATCCCTAGTTAGTAAAAAGGAGTTGTTTGGGAAGGATTAGGAGGTGTGATCTTGTTGGTGTGTAGCAAGGTGGCTTTTATTATATAAACACTCTACTTATTTTACTATACTTAATATCTTTACCTCCCTTTCACCCCTTGTTCCTACCAAACCCCCAACATTATGCAGGAGAGAAAGAAGGTTAGAGGGAGAAGGGACGTAGGTGTCTGAACTACTTCTTGCTGATTAGGGTCATTGAGTGCTTTGGGGGTAATACCAGTCTCAGTAGAAGTCCTGCAAACCAGAAGACAGCAGCAGGAATAACAAGCAGAAGTTTGGGGAAGCACCAGCCTCCAGGAGAGCAGCAACCTCTTTCTTCTTTGTAGCCCTTTCTCTTCTTTGTAAAGCCCCCTTTTCTCCTACTTCTTTGTAGAGTTCTTTTCTACTTTGTTTGCAGTCCCCCTTTTCTTCTACTTCTTTGTAGAGCCCTTTCTCTTTCCTCCTCCTTTGTAGAGCCCCCTTCTCCTTGGGACTCTGACTTTTTATTCCTCTCTCTCAAGTCCTCAGAGTTAAACTTGCTCAGCTGGTTAAGCCACACCCCTGCTAGCTCAGGAGACAGTTAATACTTTACACCTGTGTCTTAAGCAGCCTTATACTTTGGATTAAACAAAAACATTTTCATAATTGGTTATTTTAATAAACTCATACCACAGAGGTGTGTCACTGGAGGCAGGTTTTGAGGTTTCAAAAGCCCACACCATTCCTAGTTAGCTCTGTGTGCCTCCTGTTTACTCCAGCTCCATGTCTGTTGCCATACTCCCCACCATGATGGTCATGGAAACTAACCTTCTAAAAGTGAACATAAGCCCCAAATTAAATGCCTTCTTTTATAAGTTGCCTTGGTCATGGTGTTTTTTTTCAAAATTGAAAAGTAACTAAGACAATTGTTGGGAAACTAAGACAACATGGGAAAATCTAAGGTAGCATGTAGGTCCTAAGGAATAAAACAGGGTTAGAATGCATATTTTCCCAGAATTAGAATGTATGCAACTGCTCTCAGCTTCCTAATAGATTTGTATCAAACTACTCTCAAATGAACCCGAATGAGTTTTTTCTTTTTTTAAAGAATGACTTATTTTATCACCATGAAAAAAAGACAAACATGGCAATGGTACACTTCCAGTTTTATAGCAGTCTCATGCTTGCTGTATAGTAAAGAAACATGTCAATTACTAAACTAGTATAAGACAAATTATCAAATAATGTAATTGATTAGAGCTACAAATATTTTGTAAATTATTTTTCCAATAAAATAACAAAATTCAATTTTCAAGGTCTGACAAATCAAGCTATTAAAATTAAGGATACAATTCTAACAGAAATCAAAACAGAAACTATTACATCACATCTTTATATTATACAGAAATGATTTTTCCCTAAATGTTCCCAACTAAAAGCAAAAGAAAATCTGTATGCTTATCTTCCCAGTAAACAGAAACAGATAACAGAAGTTCACTAAATACTTGTGAAAGATATTTTAATCTCTCACTCTATGAAATCAGAAAATCCCAATGAACTAATACATTCAATTCAAAGAACTATTCTCTAGGTAACACATTTAATACTTTAACCACTTTTATTTTTCCCACCTCAATCCTGAGAAGCATATTTCTAGATTTTTTTTTTTCAGTGCTAAAGCTGGAACACAAGGCGTAGTGAATGCTAGTTCTCCTACCACTGAACTACACTTCCCGCCCTGTGAAATGTATTTCTCTTCCTATCATCCCTAACAGTAAAAACTTCTTCTTCACAAGCTGTCAAGTCAGTCTAGTCTTATAGTTTTTCCCTGCCTTATTTCTGCTTCACCTCTGGTCTCTGGTTCAATTTTCTTTGCTTAAATGTACACTATACAACTTTGTTAGTTCTAGCCCCAATAAGCTAGAAATTACATTTTTTCCCTATCTACATCTATATCCCTTTAACCCTTAAGGCATGGTTAAAGGGGGGCAAGGTTCTGGAAAGAAAGTTGGGGAAACAATATGAGACACCAAAATCTACAAGCCTTTCTGCCTCTGGAAATAAAGCTGAAAGTTAAAACTTTCACAGAAGCTGTGGGGCTTTTTTTTTTTTTTTTTTTTTTTTAAAGACAGAAGAGACACAAGGATTGAAGATTATTTTTCACCACCACCCTGGCAACATTTATTTTCAGGTTGAAGGAAGGCAAATAAACACGCAAGATTTTGTATTAATTCATTGGTTGGGGGTGAGAAAGTCTGTTCCTCTAGGATAAAGTTTACTCTGTCACCCAGTCACTTGCTTGACAGTCACTGGAGTTTCTGGATGATGAAGATGGGTGCTGGTAGTGGTGGGTAGAAAAGCGGGGGGGAGTCCCCAAGGAAAGGACCTTTCTATTACTCTGGCAGAAAGTGTTGCACTATTACCAGTTCTGGAGATCCTTGTTTACCAGACAACAGAAAATTGTAGCTGATAATGGTCAGTGGTCTGGTGTTCATCTGCTGGCAGCAACTCAAAGGGGGGACATCCTGTAGCAGGCAATAATATGGAACCGTGTAAGTTTCACAGACCAAATGGCCCATTACTATGCTCTTAATTGATGTCATCCATCCTCAGCATTATCCATAGGCCAGCTGTCTACCTGACAAATGGAGAAAGGGCTAAAGCACATTACTAGGTATAGCTTGAAATCCAAATGTGACACCAAAGGCCCTTGAAAAGTGTGCAGATAGTGTGAAATGTACAGCAGTGAACTAGACATTTGTGTCATGTGATAAAAATGCAGAAAAGCATAAAGACCATGTGGAAAGGAGGCAGAACCATTGAAGTTTCACTCTTTTAGCTGCAAAGTTTAAAACCAAAAGTTTAAAATACAGAAATGTCAACACATATACACAAAAAAGGCATAGACATTTCTGTTGCCCAGTCTGTGCTCCAGCAGTAAATTGTAAAGGACCTGCATGGGAGTAATCACACGGGCAATAATTAACCAGACTGGAATCCAAAGGGCTTAGGAATCTCCACAGGCTCTCTTATCTGATGACGTCTGGCTCTAGGGGCCCCTGCTTGTAAGGGATAGTACTGCAGTGGGTTTAGCCAGAGGTCCTCTTTGATAATCTGGGCCATCCTGTCATGCTCGGGATGGCTGTAGTCTGAAAGCCAGGTGAAGAAATTACACGTGGCATCCTGGTTCCCATGAATGAAGGGCTGAGGTTCATGGCCAGGGCGCCATATGATTGGAGTAGAGAGAGATACGACTTGGCCAGTGGGTCTGACCTCATAGTCCTTGACGATCAGCGTGTTTCTAAAGAAGGGGTTTCTTCCAAAGAAAAACTTGAACCTGCAACTTGCCCTAGAGAGTCCGGACTCTTTCACTTCAAGGTTGGTTATGTATCTTAACATTTCTGCATCTGGGCCTGTAATCATTTCGAACAGTTGTGGGTGGTTCCGAAGGGCGGTGACCCAGAAGCCCGGGATGGTCTGGATGACATAGTTCCTGCGCTCCAGGTAGTACTGACGGATCTGCCCATACTTGTGCTCCAGCTGCTGGAGAGCGCGGTCGGCCTGCGCATTCACAGTGTTCAGATCCG
>CAJQZJ010034413.1:1132117-1139029 GCA_907164525.1 Lophiomys imhausi
AATGAAACCTACATAGACCTAGAAGCAATAAATAAATCAGGAGTTTGGGGATAAAGTCCACAAAAGTAACATGAGATTCAAATGCTTTTGTGACAAATGCTACTAACCCTTTAAGGAAAACCTAATTCATTTTTGCGTTTATTAAACATCCAATAAGTGTTCGTTGTATACCTACTCTGTACCTGTCTCTCAGTATGTGTCCATGTAAGTTTTCCTCTTACAGTTTACATTTTTAGCAAGGAAGAAAAAAAAAAAGCAAATTAGAAAGCTACAAATCTTGTAGAAGAAACAATAAAAAATAGAAACGCTAGACAGCTCTGGGAGTAGAGAGCAGACTATGTTGGATTGGGGTCAAAGTGAAGCCTCATTTCTAGCTAAGTGTCTATCTTGGAGAAAAAGCATTCTAGGAGAGGAAAACTAGGCAGAGAACCCTAGATATACAAGTGCAGGATGTTCAGAGAACAAGGAAGCAGAGTGATTGTGGGAGGCTAGGTCAACTGGGGCCTTGTGATGGTTACTCTTCACTGTCAGTCTGGCTAGATTTAGAATCACTGTGTACACATCTGGGTGCATCTGTGAAGGTGTTTCTAGAAAGATTAAAGAAGACCCATCTTGAATGTGAGCAGCAGCAACCTGCAGCCCAGGGTCCCAACTGAATGAAAAGGAGGAAGTGACCCACCGGACACTTGCACTCCTGTTTCCTGACTCTTGGTACATTGTGGCCAGCTGCTCCTGCTGTTGCGATGGACTGCTGTAGCCCTTCAAACAAACAAACAAAAAGTTATTTTTTTGTCAGATAATTTGTATCAGCAACAAGAAAAGTAACACGGGCTTGTATACTATTGCAATAATTTGGGATTTTATTCTTAGTGAAATGGGAAATCACTACAGGATTTTGAGTGGAAAAATCAAAATCTGCTTCATGTTTTGTGTGGATCCCTCTGGCTCACAGATAAAATGTAGACTCTGTGGAAGCAATATATCTTGTGGGCGTCTTTCAGTAAATGATTCTAGGAGTCGAGATGAAATATGTGTTTCTCCCATCAGATGGCAGCAATAGCAGTGGATAGTAGATATGGTGTAGGGGTACAGCTAGCTTGATTTTGAGATGAACTGGATATTGGGGTACAAAGGAAGTCAAGATGATTCCTAAGCTTTTGACCAGAGCAGCTAGTAGAATTGACTTGGTTAGAAGAAGAAATGGGGGAAATCATGATGGAGTCTATCTTTGCAGAAAAATCTTGTGCTTTGGACATACTGAGCTGGAAATGACTTGGGCAATAGAGTTTGATGCCAGTGTGCATTGTGAGTTTGGAGTTGAGCGGTTAGACCTGAGGACATCATGTCAGACATAATGGGCTTACGTGGTAATTTAAGGCCTGCAGTCTCAAGTTATGAGGTCAAGAAGAGGAAGCAGCAAAACTAACACAGACTGAGCGATGATCAAGGAGGTGGGAGGAAAGCCAGGAGAGTGCAATGTTTTGGAAAACAAAGATGTAAAAGGGCATGCTGAAGTGTGGGCTGCAGTTAAGTCAATGAAGAATCAGATAAATCACAGCTGGATTTTAGAACAGAAGAATCATTGGTAGAGAGTCTTGGTTACTTTTCAATTGCTGTGATAAGACACCATGACCAAGGCAATTTACAGAAGAAAGGGTATTTTGTGAGGCTTAAGAAGATGAATCCATGATCATCTTGGTGGGGAGCATGGCAGCAGGCAGGTGGGCATACTAGGAAGCAATAGCCAAGAGCTTCATCTTGATCCACAAGCAGGAAACAGAATGGGCAGGGCAACTGGGAATGATATGGACTTTTGAAACCTCAAAACCAATCCCCCAGAGTGACACACATTTTCCAACAGGGCCCACTGCCTAATCCTTTCCAAGCAGTCCCACCAATAGGGGACCAAGCATTCAAATATATGAGTTTATGGGGGACCATTCTCATTCAAACCACCCCAGTGAGTCAGGAGTACTTTCAGTGGCTTGGTAGAGATTTTAATCCATTTTAAAAGACTAAAGGGAAAGAAATTGGCAACAGTGTATACTGACCTTTGTTTTGAATAATTTTGTTCCAAATGGAACCAAAGAAATGGGGTCATGACAAGAACAGTCTCAGTGGAGGTGACAGTTTGGAGAAAATAGGCAGGGAAAAAGTGAAAAGAACAAACATAACGAATTCTTTTGAAGTTTTTTTCTTTAGAGAAATGGGATGTTGGTGATGAAAAGTGGGTCAAAGAAAGTGTTTTTTTTTAAATTTTTATTTAAATGATAGAACATAGGCTGGTGAGATGGCTCCTGCATAAAAGCATTTCCTACATAACCCTAACCAGCTCAAGCTCAATTTCTGTAACCCTTGTGTATAGAAGAAAACCAACTCCTGAAAGTTATCCTGTTGCTACTGGTGGTTGGGATCTAGGATGGGTGTTTCCAGGTTCTTGGTCTATAATCTGAAGACCTGAATATTGGGGCTTATAGAAGGTTGCAAAAAGAAGCAAGACAACTTCATTTGGAGCAGAGTGATAGTGAATGTTGTAAAGGGATACACTCAAGACTGATGGGGGCCCCATAAATGAGAACACTCTAGGACTCTGGGATCCTGATTATTATTTAGGGGCTTTCTCTTAAGGGGCTGGAGAGAAGGTTGGGTTTGGCTACTAAAGAGTGTAGTTTGAGTGACTCTAATTTGATTGATAAATTTGGTCTTGCAGCAAATTACCTTTTTCATAATTCTATGTACACCCATATTACTTATAGGCATAAGACAGTAAATAGGCAATGCTTCCTAAGAGATTACTAGAGGATACAGGGCATGTGAAGAACTTGGGCTGCCAGGGCATTACTATAAGAATGATGTAGTGAATTATCTAACATAGAGCAAGAACTAATGATGTAGGAGATGGAAGGAGAATTATTAAAGGAATTTCTTGATAGGAGAGAGGAGATAGAGCCACGCCTGAGTGCAGCAGGAGTAGGTATTTTATAGAAGCGTGACAACTTCTCCTCTTATAACTGCAGGAAGGCAGTCTGTGATGATGGGTACACAGGTGATAGAAATGATGGTGAGGTCCATTGAATTCTCTTCTGATTGTCTCAGTGTTCTTAGAAAAGGAGAAAGCAAGATTGTGGACCAAGCATGAGACATAACAAGAGATCGCGAGAATCTAAGGAGAGAGAAGAAAGTGTGACAGAGTTACTGTGAGACTAGATACATGGCAGGACTATGGGGTATTGTTTAGATAACATTAAGGTTTATGAATTTGAAACTAAGCCCATCAGTATAGTTGTGAATCTTCCTCCAGCCCCAAGCAGTCCACAGGTGTAATGTGAAAAAGCAGAGTTGTATTTAGTCAGAGCTGAAGCAAGAATGACAAGAGTATGATTACAGTCATTGGGTTTAGAATTCAAGCTGTAAGGATAGAGATACACAGAGGAGAGAGCCAGTGAAAAGGATTTAGGGGCAAGAGTTGGGATACTGATGGGTTACAGAGGTGAAAGATAGTGGGTTTGAGGAGGTTTGTCAGAATTCCACTCTTCTGTCCATGTTAGGCTATCATGAAGCCAGTTGAAGTCAGGGTTATTGCAGGTTGGACATGAGGTCAGGGTTGGAAGGATCCTGTTGGGAAAACCTGCTGCTAAGGTTGAAGTCTGACATTACCAAAAAGTCCTGAGCTCAGTGAAAAATGGTGGACTCCCTTTGTCAGTTAGGCTTCCTCTTCTCTACCTGGGAAATCCTGGATCCCACACCCTCTACCCGAGGAATGTCATGTAGCCCTTAGGGAAATTACAGGTCCAACTCTCTTTCTTCTGATAAGAAACCCTTCATCAAGCATTTGAGATTCCTGGAATCCCTCCCCCATGCAAATTAGGTATCTCAGTACCTTAGCCTTCAGCCAATGACCTTTGCCCACCCTGGATATTCCTACCTACTCCCCAGAGCTCTGTATAAACATCGTTCACTCCAAATAAAATTGATCTGCCTCCCCAAAGCTGATCCCAGAGTGTCATCGTTTCTTTTCATACTCACAGGGCTTCCAAACACCCTGTCTGTTGCCCCTGCTCCGTTTGCTCTCATGGACTATCGCTGATGATCCTGGGGGCAAGGAGGGTCACAGATTCTCATATTGAAATCACTGAAAGACAGGACCAGAGGGAAGTAGGACTGATCCCAGAAACAACATTCTTGATAAATGTGGGGAATGATATGTGTCTAGCAATACGCAGAGTATTCTGAATCATCAGGATGTTCAAAGCTATGTCTGTATTGTAGAGCTAAGGTTCAGGGCCACCACTTCTGGGCATTGACTAGTGGGAAGACAGACACTCAGAATTCCATATTTCTAATGTCACAGACCCTGATATATGCTATTTTCTTTTCTTTTAAGAGCGTAGAAGACCATACATATATAATATGTAATAAAAAATTGGGGCTATATATCTTTTTTAAAAATTAAAAAAGTGAATGCTGATAATACTCTTCCCTTTTGGGGTTCCATTCTGCTAGTGTCCTAGGGTAGAAACAAGAAACTATTGAAAAGAGCAGTTGCAATCCCTAGGGCTGAAACACACTTCTTGTGTTTTAGTATTTCTGTTGTATTGTTTGTAGGACTAGCAAATAGAACTAATACAGAACTTTCTTAATCGAGTCAATACAGAAAAAGAATGAAACAAAGTAAGGAAACAAAGGGCTTCTTGGGAAGACTTCCATTGAGTTACACATCTATCTTCACACAAAATTTTTGGCATATTTACAGTTTCCAGGAAATAAAACAAAACAAACCAACAAACAAAAAGTGTAAGCTGAAAGATAGGAGCCTGCAAATTACACACCATGTTTCCTTTGACTCTTCAAATATTGTTACTTATTTCTACTTGTTAGGTCCCTCACAGCCCACTTCACTTCTTTAAACAGCCTTGTTTGTTCAGAGCTATTGTTCACTGGACTAGACCTCTCAGTTTAGGAAACTGAGAAATTGAAAAGAATGTTGGTAGGCCAGAGAATAAACACATTGTTAATTTCCTCTTTCCCATAGAAAGTCTATTAAACTGTTTGTAAAGGGAACGATTACATAGAAGCCTTAAGTGATTTCCTGTGTGGCCTTATAGCTGTGGCAGAGATCCCTGCCTCTTAGAAAGATCAAATAGATCATATAAATATAGGAAGGGGGTTGTTGCTAGGATTTAGATACTGATTTACCTTAGGTTAGTTAATAATTATGATTGTTTTCTAATGTGCTCAAACAACAGTACAGGAAATTGGCTCCTGAAGATGTAAGAAAGTCTGTGAGTTCCTGGCTCAGCTGACTAGCCCCAAGGTGGCCGAGACAGATGGCAGGGCTGGCCCAAGTTAGCCATGGATAGGCAGAAACACAGGCCCCTGATTAGACCTGTGCCCTACCCAGTGACAAGGGTCTTCCCCCGAGAATGCAACAAAGTAGCAAAATGCCACACTCTTACAGTTATACTGTACAGCCACATGGTACATAGTATCCAAACATCAGCCTCTGTGCCAGTTGTCCACTTTAGATTTCTCAGAATTCACAAAAGTGTAACTAAATAGAGTAAACAATGAATGTTTTTACAATACAACAAAATATAAGGATACATTTAGATAACAACTTGTTTTATTTTTTTTCCTTTTTTATTTCTTCAAGTTACATCTCAATCTCAGTCCCCTCCCTATTCCCCCTCCAGTCCCACCCTCCCACCCTCAACCCCCCATTCTCTTCCCTTTTTTTTTCTTTCAAGTTTAAGGTATATCTTATTTCCCCCTACAGTTTCCCCTTTCAGTCCAACAAATGGCTCTTTCTCTTATAATAACAAATACAATACAGTACAACAGAGGTAATTAGGCCACAGTTATGAGGGTTATATGGCTTAACGTACATTCCCAATGACCAGTCCATATGTATTTGGTACCTGACTTTAACATTCTACTATCTAAACATCTCCATGAGTTTAAAGGTCTATATCTGACTCAACATTCATACTAACTTACAACACAATTTTAAAAGTATCTTCTTAGATCTATAACACTCTCTTGACTCCTAAACAACTCAAAATTAAATTATGAGACTCTAGCTATCTGTTCTTCAACTACCTCAGAGCCCAGACAGGGATAAATAGATCTGATTTTATAGGAAGTACAGGGCCTGCAGCTTCCCAAACTAAGAAATGACATACCTGTGGCTGCCTGGACAGTTCCCATTTTCTCTCCATACATTACAGCATCGATCTTCAGTCATTTGGCCCTGTTTCTCT
This sequence comes from Lophiomys imhausi, assembly GCA_907164525.1. Lineage (NCBI taxonomy): Eukaryota > Metazoa > Chordata > Mammalia > Rodentia > Muridae > Lophiomys > Lophiomys imhausi. The sequence goes on from CAJQZJ010034413.1 coordinate 1,138,378, forward strand.
GACAGACATTGATTGTAGAGTAGGGGTTATGAAGGACTTACCTACCCTGTCTTGGCAGAGCTAGGCTGTCGACTTACCTGCTTCCTGGTTTTGTCCTTTTTGGACAGCATTCTGTGTACAGTTGGAGAAAGGGGCTTTTCCTACCAAGAGATAGGCTTGTGACTAATTCAATCATCTCCCACTGGAGATTCTTTGATGTTCATCTTCTACTTGGAGGAGAATAGGGGGTGCTGTCAGGAGTTGATATGTCTTGATATAAAAAAATCTAAAGTTACGAAAACATCTTTGAATGTCATATTCTGCAGATCTCTTGAGGTTTTTGAAGAGACCCTATCTATCTCTTATATTAGGGTAAGCAGATGTTGCTTGTCTCTTAGCAGGTTTATTTCTGATTAGCTTAGCAAGTAACTATAATAGGCTGTCATAGTACCTAACAGAATGACCGGCTTGCATAACCATTAGTTTGCATTTCTTAATTATCCTAAACAGTTTATGACAATTAGTAGTAAAAGGCCGAAACATCATATTTCATTTTTTTTCTTTACCTCCTAACCCTTCCATCCCATTTCTCTGGGGTGAGGTGTCCTTATATAACAGTCCCTCATCTCAGTTGAGAGGTCGTATGAGGGCCAAGAGCCTCTTCATTCATTGG
>CAJQZJ010034413.1:1149029-1170676 GCA_907164525.1 Lophiomys imhausi
CTGGAAAGCTTTCTTGATTGAGTATGCCACTGAGCAAGCAGCCATTAATCAGAGAAATGGAAATCCAGCCTGGGATAGAGATATGCTGCTTGGGCAGGGGAGATTTGCCAACCAGCAGACAGGATATCCCAATCAGGTTTATGAACAAATAAACCAGACAGCTATCAAGGCTTGGAAATCCCTTCCTGACAAAGGGGAGGTGAGTGGGAACTTAACTAAGATTCTACAGGGCCCCATGGAGCCCTTTTCAGACTTTGTGGCACGATTGGTGGAAGCGGCAGGAAAGATTTTTGGTGACCCGGATGCTGCTATGCCACTAATAAAACAGTTGGTCTATGAGCAATGTACCAAAGAGTGTAGAGCCGCTATCACCCCTTACAAGAGTAAAGGGCTAGAAGCCTGGATGAAAGTGTGTAGAGAACTTGGAGGGCCATTAACTAATGCTGGTCTTGCTGCCGCGGTAGTACAGTTGACCAGAAAAGGTGGAGGAAGTTCAGGAGTTTGTTTTAAGTGTGGCAAGATGGGACACTTTAAAAGACAGTACCCCGGGGGAAGGAGTACAGAAAGTACAGGAAGTGTACAACGCCCCAGGCGGCCGGGGTTATGCCCAAAATGTAAAAAAGGGAACCATTGGGCTAATGAATGCCGTTCAGTGACAGACATCCATGGCCAGCCTTTGACTCAAGGTTATGGTGGCGCTCATCCAAAAAACGGACAGCGGGGCCCACGACCCCAGGGCCCACAAATATATGGGGCAGTAGAGAATCAGGACAAAGAACAGAATCAAGAGAGATGGCCAACCCTCCGCCATCCGAGAGACTGCGGAGAGCCATTACAGGCTCAGCAGGATTGGACTTCTGCTCCACCACCAGACTCGTATTAACTCCCCAAATGGGGGTCCAGTTAATTGAAACAGATTTTAAAGGACCCCTTGAACCTGGTACAGTTGGTTTGCTGTTAGGGAGGTCATCATCAGCCTTGAGAGGACTTGTTGTCCATCCTGCAGTTATAGATCCACATTATACAGGAGTGGTTAAGATCATGGTAGCCTCCCCCCCATGGTATAACAGCTATCTCTCCTGGAGATAGAATTGCTCAGTTGATCATGTTGCCGAGCTTACATGATCGCTATGCGGCAAGGGATCGAGAGAGAGGAAAAGATGGTTTTGGGTCCACGGGCACGGATCTGACTTTTCTCTCCTTGGTTTTGGACCAACGCCCCGTCTTGGAGTTAAAAGTTGATGGTAAAAGGATCCTGGGCCTTTTGGATACTGGGGCTGATAGGAGTATCATAGCAAAGAAAGACTGGCCTTCAGGTTGGCCCGTACAAGCCTCTTCTCAAACACTTCAAGGCCTGGGTTATGCTAAGACTCCAGATATGAGTGCAAGATTATTAAAGTGGCAGGACCAAGAAAACCACGCAGGAGAAATGCAGCCATATGTACTTGAGCTCCCTATCTCCCTTTGGGGAAGAGACCTTTTAAAGGATATGGGATTTAAATTGAGTAATGACTATTCTGATTCAACCCAACGTATGATGCAAGATATGGGATATGCTCCAGGCTTTGGAATAGGAAAATATTTGCAGGGGCGGAAGAGTCCCATATCTATGCAGCAAAGACAAAAGAGACAGGGCCTGGGTTTTTCCTAGGGGCCACTGAGGAGGGAATTCCCATAACTTGGAAGACGGAGGATCCAGTATGGGTTCCTCAGTGGCCACTTTCCTCTGTAAAATTGAATGCGGCCAAAGAGTTGGTGGATGAACAGATGTCTTTAAAGCATATAAAGCTATCTGTATCTCCCTGGAATACACCTATTTTTGTCATTAAAAAGAAATCTGGAAAATGGAGATTGTTGCATGACCTGCGTGCCATAAATCAACAAATGCAGATCATGGGCCCAGTGCAACGCGGCTTGCCGCTTTTATCATCCTTGCCAGCCTCATGGCCCATAATAGTTATAGATATAAGGGATTGTTTTTTCTCCATCCCTTTGTGTGCCAAAGATAGTGAGAGATTTGCATTTACTCTTCCATCCTGTAACCATGAGGAACCTGATCAGCGGTTTGAATGGGTAGTATTACCCCAGGGCATGGCAAACAGTCCCACTATGTGCCAACTGTATGTGGGGGAAGCCATTGCTCCCTTGAGAAAGAATTTTCCAGATTTGAGATGTGTTCATTATATGGATGATATCTTACTGGCAGCTAAGAGTGAACAAATGTTAGATCGGGCCTATGAAGAATTAGTTCAATTATTAAAAAAGAAAAGGTTGTTTATTGCTCCTGATAAGGTTCAAAAGGAAAATGTGGTTAATTATTTAGGAGCGAAGGTTGGACCTGAAAAGATAATACCTCCAAAGATTGAGATAAGAAAAGATAATTTAAAGACTCTAAATGATTTTCAAAGGTTGTTAGGAGATATCAATTGGATAAGAGGCTATTTGAAGCTACCAAATTATGTAATAAGACCCCTATATGATATTTTGAAAGGTGATTCAGCACTTAATTCTCCTAGGCAATTAACAGAAGAAGCAAGAAAAGCTTTATGTAAAGTGGAAGAAAGGTTGCAGAGTGCCTTCCTAAAGAGATGGCAGGAAGGACAGCCCATTGCATTGTGCATATTTGCCACCTATGGTCAATCTACAGGATTGTTATGGCAGGACGGACCATTATTATGGACCTATTCGAAGATTTCTCAAAAAAAATCCATAGAACATTATCCCACTGCAGTTGCTGCTTTAGCCTTAAATGGTATCCAACAATGTTTGCAGTCTTTTGGAGTTGCTCCTGCCAGTATAATAGTGCCCTATTCCAGTCATCAAATGAAGATTTTGTGTGGCACTGTAGATGATTGGGCAATATTGCAATGTAGCTTTGAAGGAGTGATTGATAACCATTATCCTAAGCATCCATTGCTATCATTTTTTAAGAAGCACCCAGTGATATTCCCTAAGGTTACTTCAGCAGTACCACTTCGGGGGTCACCAAATGTGTTTATTGATGGCTCAAAGACAGGCTGCAGAGCCTATTTGATAGAAAGACAAGAGCCCGTGTTATGCCAATTTCAACCGGGCTCCCCCCCCAAATAGTAGAGTTGAAAATAGTAATTGAGGTGTTTAAAAGATGTCAATTTGCATTCAATTTGATCTCAGATTCAGTCTATGTGGTCAACGCAGTGAAAGTATTAGAATTAGCAGGTCCTATTAAGAATAGTAGTACTGTATGTGCCTTATTACAAGAGTTACAAGTTTTAATCTGACAAAGAAAAAGGTGTTTTTATATTCAACATATCAGAGCACATACAGAATTACCTGGACCATTAAGTGAGGGTAATGATAAAGTTGATCAATGGACTAGGATGGAATGCATTTTTTGGAGCTCATTCCTGGACCAAGCCAGACAGTTTCACCAATTATTTCATGTAAATGCAAAAACTCTACAGCAGAAATTCCATTTGTCTAGAGCAGATGCTAGACAAGTGGTTTTGGACTGTCCTCAGTGTGTGATTCATCATCATCATCCTCCCAGTGTGGGAGTGAACCCTAGAGGGTTGATGCCACTCAAAATCTGGCAAATGGACGTTACCCACATTTCAGAATTTGGAACCTTAAAATATATTCATGTATCTGTGGATACCTGCTCAGGTATCATACATGCTACACCTATGAGTGGAGAAAAGGCTCGCAATGTCATAGGGCATTGCTGGCTGCATGGGGAAAATCACAGCAGCTGAAAACGGACAATGGACCAGCCTATACGGCACAGTCCTTTGTCTCCTTCTGCAACCAGATGGAGGTACAGCTTAATCACGGATTACCATATAATCCTCAAGGACAAGGAATTGTGGAGCGTGCTCATCGCACCTTGAAAGAATATTTGCAAAAACAGAAAGGGGGAATAGGCCAAGGCCGTACCCCCAAGGAAAGAATGTCTTTAGCCTTATTTACTTTAAACTTTTTCAATTTGGATATTCAAGGCCGCTCAGCAGCGGACAGACATCAGGGTTCCCATGGTCCACCTAAAAGCATGGTGAAGTGGAAGGATATTTTGACAGGCTCTTGGAGGGGGCCTGACCCCGTGCTAACATGGGCGAGAGGGTCTGTTTGTGTTTTTCCTCAGGTTCAACAAGATCCAGGGTGGGTGCCTGAACACCTTGTGAGGAAGATTCGTCATGAAGACCTTCCTAAGGATCCTGGTGATAGTAGCAGTGAGTATGTCAGGAATGACCGAGCCGAGATGGGGGATCCTGTCGATATTCCCAAAGCCGATGCCGGTCAGACATGATGCAACTGTGTTTCCACGCTTATTTAGCAGTAATAGAAGCTTAGGCTTACCCTACCTTCCCTTTGATGATCACAAAAGCCCTATAGAGGGTAATAGAAATGTCAGCTTGAAGGGTAGTCTGTGCTTTTTAATGAACTTCAATAGGTCAGATGATACAGAAGGCATTAAATTGTCTCAGCAGTCAGCAGATTTTTTACCACAACTGAGGTTGGGGGTAGGGGTAGTGGTTTGTTTTCAGGCAACGGTTCTCACCTTGAAGGATGGTGGCCCACATGAGTCTCTGACCGGGATCCCCCCAGACAGCCACCCTGGGCACCTTTTTGTAGAGGATCCACAGGAGAGGAAGGACCTTTTCCCTGGACTGGATGTCAGGAGCGCAGAGCAGTTTGGGTTCAACAAGATTATTTTTCCTTTAGCCCCATGATTAGTAATATAGTGAATAAGTCTTGTACAGGAATGCTTGATATATCTACTAGGGATCCTCAGCAGACTGCCACCAATCCTTTTTATTTGTGGCTTTTGTGTGGGGTAAATGGAAGTTTCATGGACTTGGGACCTGTCATTATGCTTGGGGGAGGAATTTATCAAAGAGGTAATTTTTCCCTAGGGTCCGCTACCAAATTGGATCTTTCTAGTGGTAGTGGCTCTGGTACTTGGAATTCTTTGTTTCATTCTTACTGCAATAAGACCTTTTCAGCCTCGCCAGTGTATCTCTGGCCTCCTTTTCTGTGGATTGTAAGTAATGGGAGTGCATCCTTGGGTCAAGAAAAGTTAGTATGCACTTTGGGCATATGTTTTTATGCCCTGTGCTGGAATGCCACAGCCTTTCCTGTGGCTGTGTTGACTAGAATGCCTCGATATGTACCAGTTCCTGTAGAGGCTCCTAATACCATGATGCTATTCAGGTTTAAAAGAGATTTTGGCATCACTGCAGCTATTGTTACTGCCATCACTATTGCTACTGTGGGGGCTACTGCCTCAGCTATTGCCTTGTCTAGTTCTATACAGACTGCCAATGCCCTGAATAACATCTCAGCCACTGTAGCACAGGCATTGGATACTCAGACCTCTATGAATTCTCATCTCAAAGGAGGCCTTATGATAGTTAATCAACGCATAGATTTAATACAAGGACAGATTGATTCTCTTTGGCAACTAGCACAATTGGGGTGTGAGTGGAAAATGCAAGGTTTGTGTGTTACTTCGGTGCAGTATCTTAATGCAAGGTTTGTGTGTTACTTCAGTGCAGTATCAAAATTTTGCAAAGGCTGCTAATCTGTCTAGACAATTGTCAAAGTTCCTCTTACAGGATTGGTCGGCTGAATTTGAAAATTTGATGAGAGAGCCTAGAGCGACAATCGTCCACATCAACTCCACTCGGGTGGATTTGAGCCTGGCTACTGGTTTGACTTCCTGGATACAGATGGCTATGGATCATCTTAAGGAGTGGGTGGGCGTAGGCTCTTTGGCGATACTGATGATACTAGCCTCTCTGGTTTGCCTATGGTGCATCTACAAGATGAGAGCCACACAAAAGCGAAATGCAGCCATGATTATACAGGCCCTTGTCGCCATTGAGGCGGGCCAGTCCCCTCAGGCATGGGTCGCTGCCATGAAGCCTTAAATCTTCACTGAGCATAGTCCCTGCCCACTGAGGTGTTCGTTCCACGGATATTAGGGTCTGGCAAGTCAATGACGGAGTAGACGGGTAAGTCTCGGCCACCTAAGACAGGGCAGTCCCGAGTGGGGAGGCTGACCCAGAGACGGGTAAGAGTTTGAGCACCGCCCTCCTACAGGCTCAGGCCCACCGTGAGATCCCCAGATATGGGGATTACGAAGCCTTTCCAGGGATTTCTACCAACTTTAGAAAAAATAAAAAGGGAGGAACTGTAGAGAGCTGCGACGTGCCGCGCCCTAAAAATGGCGCCGGTTTCTGCCTTCCACCAGCCCAATGGTGAGCGCTCTCTGTGGTAAACAAGTCCATATTTGGCTAAGACCGCTGATCTGGCTTGCTTTCACATACGTGGGCCTCTAAGATAGCACCACGTGGCTTTACTTGATTGGCTGTTCATATAGTATTTAGCCTGTGGGTTGGGTCTGCCCGGGCATTCAGAAGACTGTTTTCGAGGGACCTGAATAAACTGCTTTGAGAAGAGCTTTTGCGAGTTGCGTCGTTCTTGCTGGTCGAGAGGGACGCGACAGTTATAGACCGTGGGAACTTTTGAAAATGATTTGATGGATTTCCGCATTATGTTATGACTACAAACCTGTAAAGGCCAGGGAGTGAAATGCAGTGGTTTGAATGAAAATGGTCCCCATAGGCCCACAGAGAGTGGCACTATTAGGTGTGGCCTTGTTGGCGGAAGTGGTCACTGGGGGTGGGCTTTAAGGTCTCAAATGCACAAGCCACACCCAGTGTGGCAATCACTTCCTGCTGCCTATGGATCCAGATGTAGAACTCTCAGCTCCTACCTGCATGCTGCCGTGCTTTCTACCATGATGATAATGGACTAAACCTTGAAACTGTAAGCCAGCCCCAATTAAATGTTTTTCTTCATAAGAATTGCTATGATCATGATGTCTCTGCACAGCAATAAAACCTTAAGACACTTGCCGCTGCCACCCAAACACCCCTCCGTGTTTGTGTGTGTGTGTGTGTGTGTGTGTGTGTGTGTGTGCAATCTGTTGTGGATATAACAAGAGCTGGGTGAAAGTGATGCTATCTTTATCTGTTTCGGTATTTACTTGTTACAATCTTTATTTTTGTACATTTTTAATTAAGTAAATGTTTTACAAAGGTCTATAATAATTCCTGGCTTAGAAATGCACCCTATTGGGGCTGAAGAGATGGCTCAGCAGTTAAGAACACTTACTGCTCTTCCAAAGGACCCGGGTTCAAATCCCAGCACCCACATGGCAGTTCACAGCTGTCTGTAATTGCAGGGTGTTGTGGCACATGCCTTTAATCTCAGCACTCAGGAGGCAGAGGTAGGCGGATCTCTGTAAATTCAAGGCCTACAAAGTGAGTCCACGGCAGTCAAGGATACACAGAAAAACCCTGTAGCTCAGTCGGTAGAGCATGAGACTCTTAATCTCAGGGTTGTGGGTTTGAGCCCCATATTGGGTGCCATATGTAGAAAAAATTAATTAAATTATGTTGGGCACCATTCATAGAAATAATTAATTTAACAGTATTTGTATTATATTTAATTGGTTGGCGGCCGTTAATCTTTAAGCAGCCATTATAAATGAGAACACAGACACCACGTGGATTTTAACAAGCCTTGGACTGAATTGAGCAATCTTGGCCCATCTAAGCTAGCTCTTAATTCTGTTACACAAATATGGCTCCATATATTCATATGTCCCCTTGGACTGCCATTCTCCATGCTATGCAGATGTTCCTGGCTATGTGGAGTGAGGTTCTTTTTTCTAACCCATGGTGTGTGTCCTTCTTCTTCCTGCTGCTGGCTGGAATGTTCTAATCCTCTGTCTAAAGCACAGGCTTCCTGTTCTAATCTCAGGAAGTCCCACCTTTCTCTGTCTTTGCCCAATCTCAGGCCTCAGCATTTATTTAACCAATCAGAGACAATGTAACAGACAGCAAATAGGACCAATTAACATTTAGAATGCTTAACACTACCCCATCAAAACCCTGTCTCAGAAAAGAAAAGAAATGCACTCTATTAAATTCATTATGCCTGAAAGCTAAGTGAGAGTATCCATTTGGCTCAATAGGAATTTATCTGCTCTGGAAGCTTGGATGTGAAGGAAGGATAAATAAGATGATACTGGAGGAAAAAGCCTTGTACATCCCACAGTAAGAAGTGGGAAGCCAGGGGAAGGTAAAGTTTGGTTCGGGCTGGTGGGAATTACAACCAGTAAAACAAGGGCTCAAGGACATGGGGTGAGGGGTGCCAAAACTTTCCTAAAAAAATTGAATTATTTGGTAGAAGGTTAACAGTGACTATTTACTGATAGATAAGCCATCTTCAAAAACTCTGTAAACAAGTCTCCCTGAGGTTACAAAATGTTGAGATCATTTCAGAAAACAGGAAATGAGACCACTGTGGCTTTGTGTGTCTACCCAGTTCTAGGGAATGTAATAATAGGTTTCTAAAGATGAACTAACAACCTTTTCCATTTGTGGGTTACACTGGTAAAAGGATGGATGATGAGCCAAAGCGTCTTCTCAACCAACTTGTTTGATGCAGGTTACAGGGGCCACAAGAGGAGCTATTTCTGAAGCTGGGAAACAAGCTCGGGAGTGTCTTCCTACAACTGGTTCTGATTTCAGAGTCAAAAATAGCTTTGGCCAGGCGTGGTGGTGCACGCCTTTAATCCCAGCACTTGGGAGGCCAAGGCAGGTGGATCTCTGAGTTCAAGGCTAGCCTGGCCTACAGAGTGAATTACAGGACAGCCAGGGCTACACAAAGAAACCCTGTCTTGAAAAACATAACAAAAACCAAAGCTTTGAAATGCTGTCTATTTGGGAAGTGGGGCCTATTCATTCACGAGCATCTGTCAGTAGCTCTTAGAAATTAGTTGAAATTCAAATAAAGTTCAAGTAAGGCTTATATTACACTCAGCAATTCCAAGTTTAAAAAACACTCACAAAACCTGTACCATAGTTACTGTCACAGCCTAAGACATGGTATGGAAAGCCCTAGTTTCCTGCTCACCATGGTTACTCTGAACATAAACAACAACTTTAAATTCCTTTAAAAGTATTCCTTTTTACCTACCTAAACTTTTCAACTGAGATTCATTTTTCATATTTAAGATTTAAGTATGAATCTTGGTTTTGTTTATTCCACAGCTTTCTTAGTTGGAATGAAGCCATTCGACTATTAAAGTCATAAAGCCTGATTTGGGTACATGAGTTTTTCTTTTTCATTCCTGTTTTAGTAAATGAGATCTTTGGGTGCTGTAAGGCAGCTTCAGCTATTGTTTACATGTGACTCCACAAAGAGCCTAAGATGCCCCTGAGAAAGTGGACCAGGGATTCACATCTTTGCACTAAGGAGAAAGGGAATGACAGCTGACACTGGCATCCAGAACCCAGCTCTGGAGACACAGGTGGCATCAGGAGTACCCACAGGGCTCTGCATGATGAAAGAGCTACACTAGGAAGCTTCTTGCCATTGGATACTGGGAGTCCTCATTTCTTTTGTTTTACTTCTTGTTCTCCCTTGTATGTTGAAAAATACAATAAGATTGATAATATATTAAATACAATTAAAAATTGTGATGTTCCACTACAGTTTTATCTCAGAAAAAAATATTAATACTGGTTTCCATTCTTGTTGTTTCCTATGGGCCTAATATATGCAGTGAGGGAAGTTACTTTTCATCTCTAAATAACAACCTTTCCTTCTGGGAAATGTAGTCATTGTAAGTTTTAATGACTACACTGATGTGGTAATGTTATGCATTCTAAATGTTAATTAATTGGTCCTGCATTCTGTCTGTTACTTACATTGTCTACGATTGGTTGAATAAATGCTGAGGCCTGAGATTAGGCAAAGACAGAACTAGATGGGACTAAGGTACAAGGGCTTCTGAGAGAGAGAGAGCATCTTGAGAGAGAGAAGCCAGGAGCAGGAAGAAGGAGGAACACATGCCATGGGGTAGATTAAAGAAGATCATTCTACGTGGCCTGGAACATTGGGATAGCGTGTACAATAGCAGTCCAAAGGGATGTTTGTATATATGGGGTCATATTTGGGTAATAGAATTATGAGCTAGCTTAGATGAGCTAGGATTGCACAATTCAGGCCAAGGCTTGTTAAGAACCATCCAGTGTCTGTATGTATTCATTTATAATGGCAGGGTAAGGATTAACATTGTCAACCAATTAAATATAATATAAATGCTGAGTAATAATTTAATTAACCATTTTTCTACACTGAATGGTGGTATGTTGACTTATAACATATTGAACAGTTTGTTTATAGGTTTTTGCTGCTATAAATACTCTTGAGAATGTTCTTATGCACCTAATTTACTTGAGTTTCTTATGTGAATGACATGTTTTTATCCTCAATCTCTTTATCTCTTGGCTTTAATATTTTTCAAAATCTCATATTTGTTATATATGCTACCTTTCTGTGTCATTATGGATATTTCTCAATTGTGTTTCTCTTATAATTCAGTTTTCAATATTAAGATTATTTTTCTTGCTATTTTAGACAGTTTATTTTTTATGTTAATCTACATTGCTGTTACAAACTTTTTAAAGATAATTGTCCATCTAAAGACTTTATAAATGTTTTGTTGTTTTGTTTTTTTTTTTTTCTTTAACTGGGAAAGAATTAAAGTATTGCTTTGGTATTCCATTTAAGAGCTTATCCAAATCACTTCTTTTGTTATTTTGTATATAGACGTTAGTCGGTTATTCTAGAAATTACTAGGGTATAATTATTCTATTTCTTTTTTTTTAACAGAGAAATACAATTTTAATTACACAAAAAGGTAAATTTGATACATCTGTAATCTTTCCACCTAAAAATTAGAAAGCATTAGAGACAAATTGTTGAAATAAGGCACAATTTTCACATACTGTGGCATGGTTCCATTACAAAAAGAATTTAATGAAAATGTTAAACCAAAAGTAGAAGTCTGAGATTTCTAAAAAAATGTATATAAAAATCCCCCAAATGGTCAAGATGTTCTCTTTCTACAAAATAGCACTAGTGGTTAAATGATATGCCTGTACTTCTGAAATGTAGTTTTTCTTTCTTTGTTTTTAAATTTATTTATTTGTTGCTTCAGGTTACATCTCCATCATATTGTCCTCTTCCCCCCTTCCCAGTCCTGCCCTCCCACCCTCTACCCCCTATCCCTTCCATCCCACTCCTCTGAAGTGAAGTGTCCCTACATAACAGTCTCTCGCCCCACTTCAGAAGTCATATGAGGGCCAAGAGCCTCCTCATGCACTGGGGGCCTACAAGGCAGTACCACCAGTGAAAAGTGTCTCATTGCTGGGGAGAGAAAACTAAAACAAACAAACAAAAAGTCTATGTCCATGTTCCCTTTGGTGTGTTGTTTGTAGTATAGTTATCCTGTACTATATAGCTAAAATCCGACGACAGGTGAATAGATGCCATGTTCATCCTTCTGAGTCTGGGTTAGCTCACTCAGGATGAGCTTCTATAGTTCCATCCATTTGGCTGCAAATTGCATAATTTCATTGTTTCTGACTGTACCACAGTTTTTTAATCCATTCTTCGGTTGAGGGACATCTGGGTTGTTTCCAGTTTCTAGCTATTACAAATAAGGCTGCTATGAACATAGATGAGGAAACTTCCTTGTGATTCGGTGAGGAGTCATTTGGATGTATACCCAGAAGTGGTATGGCTGGGTCCTGAGGGAAAGCTATTCCAAGTTTTCTAAGATATCACCAGACTGACCTCCATAGTGATGAAATGCAGCTTTTCATCTCTAATGATGCTTCTTAGAAAAGAAGGTAGCATGGGGCAAAACAGTTTTAAGATTTCCAGAAGATCTAAAATTTTATTGTAGGTTTCCCATCATCTCTTAGATGAAGGGAAACAAATTATTCTGGCCCTGGCTTCTCAGAAAGAATTAGGGGATCATACTTATCTGGAGACCTGTGCTGGGGGGGGGGTCCTCCATCATTTAGAGAGACAGAGTAGGGAACCGTTTCCTTACACTTCCTCCTTCATGTCATTAGGCAGTTTCTGTGTACGTATTTTCTGTAATATTATGACTACATATCATATACTAAATTTATTTCTATATGCCTCATACTGCCTCCCTCCCCTCCAGGCTGGGGATTAAACACAGGGCTTCATGCATGCCTAGGCACAAACTCTACCTCTGAGTTACCCTCAGTCATGCCTTATTCACATAATTATTATAATAATTAGTGTGCTTTATGTCAGGATTTTCAGAGGGCTGAACTAATGTTAACTCATAATCTTTTTGTTAATGTGAAATTGTATTATTTAACAAATTGTAAATAACCTGGTGAAAATTTATTTCCTATTAACACTGCGGTATACCTCAATTTTTTGTCATGTTTTATATTTTCCAATAAAACTTTGCAGTTTTATCTACATATGGCACATAAAATTTTAAAATAATATTTTATAAATGTCATATGTAGATTAGCTCCCTATTTAGATTGATTTTTTAAATTATGTATATGATTTAAGATTTTCAGAAGATCTAATTTTTTTTAGATGTAGGTTTTGCCTACATGTACATATGTGTACCATACACATGCCTGATGCTTGCAGAGGTTAGAAGAGATTGTTGGGTCCTCTGGAACAGGACAGGTAAACAATTGTGAACTACCATGTGGGTACTGCAAACCAAGCCTGCATCCTCTGCAAAAACCACAGGTGATCTTCACTGCTGAGCCATATTTCCAGCCCCTGTTTTGCTAATTTAAAGAGAATTTGTTCTTAGCCTTTTAATTGTATTATTTAGATGGTGGTTATTATGATAAAGACCTTAGTTGTACTAAATTCACAATAATGAAATCACTTTTACAAACTCTTAAACTAATAACTTTAATAGATGCAATAGGATTTCTAAACATAGAACACTGCAGATAATCACCCTTTTTATTGCATCCTTTCTTTGGCAGGGGTGAATGCCCAGTGAATGACCGTGGTCCTTGTTTGTGTTCTGGAAAGAGCACTAGACTGGAGAGTCAAAAAAGTTGCCTCTCACTGTCAGTCCCCTACCTAAGGGTCTCACCTGTGAAACACTTTTTCTTAACCTGTGGTGCCATTGTGGTCAAGACTTAGAACAAGCCTATGAAGTACATAGATATCTTCCATTTTGTTACGCTTTTACAAATTGGAGGTCTGTGGCAACCTAACTTAAGTCAGACTATGACTACCATTTCCCCAATGATATTATGTGCATATATGGCATGTTTGTGTCTTGGTATGGCATGTTGAATTTTTTTTTACATGTATATGTATTTTGTGTATATGTGTACAGGCACAGTTCATATGTGGAGATCAGAGGATAACTTATATGAGTAGGTTGTCTATTTGAACCATGTGCATCCAGAGGATTGATCTTCAGTCATCAGGGTTGGTGGCAAGTGCCCTCACCCACTAAAGCATCTCAACAGCTCCAGTGAAACATTTTGATAATTCTCAAAATGCTTCAGTTTTTAAAATTATTGTTATATCTCTTATGGTGATCAGCAATCAGTGATTCTTGATGTTGCTGTTATGTTGAAACAATGAAATATCAGAGTTGAGGAAACAGAAATTAGGTGTAACCTGCCCGATAGGCCCGAAGAAGCAATAAGAAATGGAATACTGAGGTGTTTCTCTATGTTAGCCTGTGCATGCCTGTGGCTCTAGACTTCTGTGACCTGGTGGACTTATAATTTTCCAGAACTGTGACCTGATAGACTTATTATTTCCCAGAAACTAGATTGATCTTGAATTTTGCTGGAGTCTCTTAGGAACTAGAGAATGTTCTAGGAGCCAGACCAGCTCACCTGCATTTTTTTTGAAAAAAAATTTTATTTTGTGAATTTCACATCATGCACCCTGTTCCCTCCCACCTCTCACCTCTCCCCCAGACCCACCCTCCACCCTTGCAATGATTCCCAGCATATAAAATAACAGCTCATTGTGGAAGCTGCAGTATATCTCAATATGTCCCACAATATTCCCCTTTGTCTACACTTTCTGCTTGCAAATGTTCATTATAATGACTCCTTGGTCTGGTACGAGGCCTTTGGCTTCAGCTACTCCATCAGTACTGGAACCTCACTGGAACTCCTATCAGATACGCTGTAACTGTCCTGTGTCAATGGAGATCCTGTAGGCCTGGGTTGTGGAACTGGCCTCTTCTTGCACTCCAGCAGTTCATCCATGGGGTAGATGTTTGGGTGGGACAACTCAAAGCCCTGGTTCTGGACCTGCAGCTCCCGCTTGCATGGCCAGTTCTACTATGGAAAGGTGCAGCGTGGGGCTCCTAGTGCTGCATCATGTAAGGGGCAGGGACAGCATTCCTGCTCTTGAGACCCCATCTGGGTCAGATCTCCTGTGGGCCAATGGTGGTGAGGGCAAAAGGGAGGAGAGGGCATCTCTTCCTAGCCAACACATAGCAGACAGAAGGCAGGGCTGACTCTCCCACGCTCACTCCCTCAGGGCTGTCTCACCTACAACCCCCACATCCAGGACCATCTGTAGTGTGCTCTCCAGGCAAGGTGCAGGCCTGCTCTCCCAAGTACTGTAGAATGGCTCACCTGCATTCTTATTTTATGCTCACCTGTCACTTCCCTTCTTGGTCTCAGTAAATCTAAGAGACAGTTCTGTGGACAATCTGCATCCTTCCTGTCCTTGCCTTCAGTGTCAGCCATTTGAGATCTCAGTGGATTAAGTAATTTGTCCAAAATCACCTAAATGATGAATAATGAAGAAAGCCAGTGGAATCTACACTTTAGTTATATCATGCCCATGACATGCTTTACCGAGGTCACTGCATCTTCCTAATTTGTACATATAAAAGAGGTAGATATGATAATCTAATCTTTACAGACTAATCCTGTTGCTAAGTGTATATTCTAAACATCTTAAAGTCTAACAGACAAATCCTGTTGCTAAGTGTATATTCTAAACATCTTAAAGATTGCAAGTTGCTTACAACAGTCATACTTTCCTTATCTTGAGTTCTTTCTCTTGCCATCTCCTGGGACTCTAGAATGTTCTTCTGTTTTATATATATATCCAGTCCCTAAGAAACATACAGCCATCATTAGTTGATGTTGCTAAATCTTTCTGCCTGAATACTCCTGAGCATATATGATCCCTCTATCTCATCCTTAGTCAGTGGAAGCAAAGAAGGAAGGGCTTTATCATCAGTAGTTACAGAAGTTATTTTAGGAATTAAAATCAAGAACTTGCAGCACACACAAGTGTTGGGTTTGTCTCTTGAGCTCTATAAAGATCAACATCATACTGTGACCATAAAATCATTCTTTTCTAATCTAAACAGTCAGGGATTTAAACATTTCTTGTTGAAAATGATGTAACTTTAGGATATCATTTTCCCCCTATAGAATTCCTGCATAAATGGATGGATAGTGGGTAGAGCAATAAAGAATCAATCTGCTTCGTATAAGCCACTTTATATGTGGGAAGACAAAACATTACACAAGCCAGGAGCAGTGTCTAACAGAGACACGAAGGGGGATGATGGCATCACAGGCACAGCTTGTGCTTCCACAAGGATGGTGCTCGACACATCTTCTCTTGTGGCTTTTTAAAACTGTAATAAAGATGACATATAAATTGTTATTTATGGTTTTTCCTTCATTTCTGAGACTCCACTACAACCCACTGAGATCTAGCAATAAAAGATGTCCAGAGCCAAACACTAGTAGGAAGGACACAAATCTCAGATTTTCATAGCACCTGCTAAGATTGCCTCAAGCCTCAGAAGCAAAATTAATGTATATTCCTGGCAAACAGATAAAAGCCTGACATGAGTGAAGTGTAATAAGGATGAGAAAGAAGAGAGAAATGAAAATAAAATTCAAATCAAAGTTGATTGGCTGTGCAAGATGGCTAACAGCCTATAATTACTGAGATTCTGTCAGGCTCCAGGATGCAAGAGAGCACACAGGTAAGGAGTGTGTGAGTGGGCAGAGACAGGTACTCAGGTACAGGTGATAGATCCGAACAATCAAGTGGACTCAGGGCATAAGTGTATCTGAACTGTTCTCGCTAAATCATTCAGTGAGGAAAGATGGAGACAGAATTAAGCCTAGAGATCACCAAATGGTCTCAGCAGAATAAGAACTCCCATTGAGAAGGACCATCTGGGGTCACAGAGTCCAGTTATAATTTACCTTGTTGTTGTAGCTTAAAAGGAAAGTTTCAATTTCCTAAAATCTCATGCTTCAGATGTCAGAAGGTTTCTTTCCTCAGTTTATCAAATTATGAAGCTTATGTAAAGTATATCAGTGGTGGTACCACAGTACATATGCACAGATGCCTTGTTTTTGTTTTGTTTTGTCTAAGGTGTATCTTTTTTCCCCCAACATCTCCCCTTTTAGTCCAATAAAAGGTTCTTTTTATTATAACAATAAATACAATACAAAACAATAAAAACAATTAGGAAACACTTATGAAAATTATAAGGTATAACATATTCCCAATGTCCAGTCCATATGTATTTGGAACTAATAATGATATTCTATTATCTATCTATCTCGATAAATTTAAAGTTCTATACCTAACTCAATTTCCATCCTAACTTGCATTCCTAACTTTAAAACATCTTCTTAGACCTAAAACATGAATTTAATTCCTAAACAACTTAATACTTAACTGTGAGACTATAAATATCTAGTCTTCGGCCACCCCAGAGGCCTGAGAAGGATAAATATATCTGAATAAGTAATAAATGCACAGCAAGTAGCTTCCAAAACTAAGAAATGACAGACAACTTTCTGCCTGGACAGTCCCCAGTTTCTCTCTATAATGTTGGAGCATCTATCTAACTTTTTGTCCCAGTATCTCTAACAGACATTAATTGTAAAGCAGGAATTATGAAAGACTTGCCTACCCTATCTTGGTAGAGCTAGGCTGTCAACTTACCTGCTTCAGTTTTGTCCTTTTCGGACAGAATTCTGTCTGCAGTTGAAGCAAGGGCTTTCTCTTGTCCAGTGATAAGCTTGCCACTAATGCAGCCATCTCCAAATGGAGATGCTTCGATGCTCATCATCTACTTGGTGTGACAGCAGTCATGGGAGTTTGGAGAAGCCCATGTGCTCAGTTTTATTGTGTGGGGGTTACTTCTAGCCTCAGGAACTATGGAGTGAAAATCTAAATGAAAAATAGGACCATATTCTTACAAATGAGAACTACAGTCCCTGGTGAGAGAGTCAGGAAGATTTTCATGGAAAAGCCAACATGATTGTGAAGAATGCTTCAGGCTCTGCGTTTTCCCACTGTACAAAATTCAAGTAAATGTATTTGAACAAGAGTTATAAAAACAGTAATTATGCCCTACAAGCTAATTATTTTCTTTTTTAGGATAAGTGAGTTATAACAGAGGTAAGCAAACTTCCTTATTATGGTTTTCGTTTATATGTTTGCTGATTTATATCCTTCTACAAGGGAGCTAAAATTATTTGTAGTGTTTTTATTTATCATCCCTACCCAGGATACCCCAGTTTCCCTGGAAATGAAGCATATATTAATGAGTGTTTTTGTTTCCATGTTAGATTTAAGTTGTGTTTTCAGTATTTCATACATTTGGACCTGAATTTGATACATTCGGGGCAGAATGTGACATATTTGGCCTGATATGTGACACATTTTATACTGAATGAATGATTGAAAATAAAAGATTAAGTGTATGTACATAATTACTTTATACAAACTCTCTGTTAGGACATAAGCTTCTCAGTAAAGGGCCAGTGAGCTCAAGTAAAACCACTTCAACTATTATTCATTTGTCTGCAAACTATTTTCAAAGTGATTGCCAAGGAGATGCCTGTGCTTACACACAAGCACACTCCCTGGAAGAGTCAGTGACTCCACCCTTGCTAACTCTGAGGAAACCATGCCTCAGTCCAGGAATTTATGACCATCAACAAGATTGCAGTTGCAGAGTCCACTGCCCTTAAATACATTTTTAAAAATGTTTTTATGATGTTTTTACATGTTTTTATGATGGAAGGACTGTGTGTTCCTTCCTTTGATGGAAAAGGTTCTCTAGCAAAATAGGTAGTAGAACATAAATCTGTAGATAATCCCTCTCCTGTAGTTTCCATTGAGAAAGTCATGAAATTAGTATCAGGGAAGGAAAAAAGATCACAGCTTTATATATTTGTTATACTTTGTTTTATTCCCTACAGAATTTAAAGTGATTTATAAGAACATATTAAGCTGCTAACAAGAGAGTAGATTTTAAAAATGATAATAAGGGTGGGGCATAAGACAGAACCAGTAAGAAGGCCATAAAAATGCTTACAATAGGAACTCTTCTATGGGGGGTTGGAGCTTGACTCTAAACTGTCTAATAGTCCTCCATCTGCAAATGGCATTAGCCTCAATTTGCTTAAGAGCATTTTTGAGGGAAATGGAAAAGTCAGGGTAAAGAGTGAAAATACAAGAGTGTCTGGCCAACTCATTTTTCATTTGGCTTCCTGTAGATCTTAACATATCTGGAATGGAGGACATGCTGAACTGTGTGTCCTTAATACAGCCTTTCTTGGTACACTTCTGAGTTAGGATGTTCATAAATATCCAAAGGTACTGAATACAAAATCTAGGTTGGCTGGACTGGCTATCAGCAGAGCCCTAAAGCTCTGTGAAGCTGTTCTGTCTCCTCGTTCATGGGCACACAGCTCAATAGCTTTTATCTGTGTTTGTTGTCTCCATTTCTTGCTCCACCCTTACTCCTAAAGCCGTTCTAACCTGGCCTCCACTTCAACCATATCACTGATGCTGTCTTGTTAAGGTTCCCAAACCGTTTTTAGTTTATATTTTACTTGACCCCTGCAGCATTTGGAAGTGGCTATTGTCTTCTTAAAATCCTCTGTGCCCTAGGTTTTCCTAGTGCTACAGTTTCACCCTCTCCTCTGTTCCTTCACCTGTATGTTTCTGCTCCTCTTCTGCTAACCCAGCAATGCTGGTGTTCCTTCAGATATACAAAAGTGGCTCCAGCAAAATCTACTAAAACTACACACTAGCAACAAACAGAAGACATCTACTACTTCTGAATCTTATAGCACATGATTTTATGTAGTTCTTAACAACAGGTAGGCATGGTATGTTAAACTGGTCAACTTCCAGTCCAAACTCCTTCTGCTGTCTTTTGTTTGAGATCCAACAGAATTAAGAGCTAAATTTCCCTGACTTGCCTTGAAGTTAAGATTTCAAATGGAATTCATGCTTTCACAGTCAGTGATATTTATGTGAAATTTGAACTTTAACCTAAGTTGCATGGACCAGGGGCAATAATGCTGAGACATTCCTGGATCTGAAGTTAATAGTTCTTCCAGAAGCTTCCTGCTGTGCCCATGTGCTCTGTGAATTGTTTTTTTATTAATAAATACATTTATTTATTTATTGCTTCAGGTTACATTTCCATCATATTGTCCTCTTTCCCGCCCTTAGTGGCAGCCTCCTCTTTCGTGTTTCAGGGAAGTTGTAATAATTCCCTATGCTCCCTACAAAAATCATGAGGATCCCAAAGTCCACTTCCATTGCTACTGTGCCAGCACCTTCTTTCTACTGAATAAAACAAAACGGAGGGTGTTTCTGTCACTGCCGAAGGAGCTGGAGGTGACAGTCCTGGCCTCCCAGGTTCCACTTTCTCCATTCCTAGGCCCTTGACTGCTGGCAGTTTCTGCTCATGGCTCATACCTGGGATACTTTCCCAGACTTATTTATTTGGAGAGGTTGAGTGCTTTGACGCTATCACTACAGCTGAGAAGCACTTCTACCAAGACTAGGAGGCCTTATTAGTGGAATTTCCCCTAGAAGTGTGTGACTGGGGATCTCAGAGCTTTCTAGATGGGCCAAGGCAGAGAGCACTTACACTTCAGTATCAGTTATTAAGAGCCTGCTTTGTGACCTAGATGGTCCATTCAGTGATTTGCAACCAGCCATCCTCTTCAGTCTTCTCAGGAGCTCTGTGATGGCAGTTAGTAGTACCCTCTTCTTACAGATGGGGAATCTAGTCTTGAGTCAGTTATGCATGACCAAGGGTTTCCTGGATAATTTTTACACATGCTATCAAAATACCACTTAACCATTTATTTTTATAATAAAGGTGTTATTTGTCCACATATAACTGAATAAAGAAACCTGTTTGAGAAAAGAGAATAGCAAAAAAAATGTTATGTACTGTCTTTCCATTATTAATGCTAGCTTAAAAGCTTGAGGTTGGCAGGCCCCACATTAGCTTTTAGCTGAATGCTGCCTTTTCTTACTGTCTGCTTCCTCATTTCAGACTGTGTTTTATAGCAGTGCTGCAGAGATATCAGAAAGGATAATTCCACCCACTTAGTCCCAGGAAATAGAACTGCTATGAATTATTGATGGTGTTGGCTTTCTAGTGCTTTATTTCACCTCTCTGCTTCAGTCAAAGATATTAGGTAGAGAGCATTTTTATATAATCCTAGGAATTCACTTTCCTACTTTCTCAGGGAATACTGACTTGAATTACAGGGGAGGCAGTGCTGCTGGTTTCTGTTTCCACATATGATTTCTCCATACATTCTCAACGGTAGGCTAATAGGATTGAGTTTCAAACTGAGACCTGAAGAAGGCATACAGTTGACAAAGACTCATTCCTTTAATATGTTATTATCTAGTAATGACATCAGTATCTGTCTGATGATACTGAGTCTGTCTTAGAACTTGCATACTAGTTTCAAGGACACAAATCGAGAACATATACGCAATTACATAAACATAGCAATGTACAGCTGTCATTGCCATGACACACACAGTACAGTGGAGGCAGGTCCCTTTGACACTGACCCTGGAAGGTCAGCAGCCTAAGCTCATCTTCAAAGGCCACAGATGGTTGCTGCTGCCAAGGCCATGAGTGTGTGGCACTGTATCTGATGGCTAAGTATGTGCCATCTGCCACAAAGAATTACAGAGAATGTTATGGAAACTCCAACAAGGCCGATGGTTGGTGACTGTCTGAACGGTAATGTGTATACACACACACACACACACACACACACACATACAATAATAGATAATAAAAATAACAATAACACATAGCATCACTAATTAAGATCTTTCTTTCATCATTTGATATCCACCAACACTTTATTTTATTTATTCACAATGTGAAGATGGCCTGAAGGTGCACAGAGGTCATTCATACAAGATCATTGTGATTTTACCCTTCCATAAAAAATTCTTTTCACAACATGTATAACCCTCATCAAACATGTAAGAAATACATCCATAATGAAGCCCCTTCTTCTGTTACTATTGTGTCATTGTTAAAGCCAATGTGATTTTGGTATAGAAGTAAAAAATAAATAAAAAGAAAGAAAATTGGTTTCATTTTTAAAAACTCCACACAAGACATTTAAAATACATTGCTGTGGAAGGAGACACATGACTATCAAGTTATATGATTATGTCAATAAATTTTTCCAATTTACATTCTTCTTTCATTTTTATTACCTGGATTTTGGACTTTCTAACGATCCTATCTAAGGGTAATGTCTCTTAAATAGAAATACCTGAATGCATGCATATGTGAATAGACTCAAATTTATAGCAGAAATGTTAGACATCAGTCTCTCTGAGGTGCATGGAATCCATCTGTCCATCCAGTGATGACTGCACTAATGGAGGGACTATGAACGCACCAG
>CAJQZJ010034413.1:1170686-1199500 GCA_907164525.1 Lophiomys imhausi
TAATGGAGGGACTATGAACGCACCAGGACCATGTATCCTGGCTGCATTGTCTGTTCGTCTGTGCTGCCCAAGTCCCTTTCAGAGTGTGGGAAAAGCTAAGCTATTCAGTAGAAAGTACTGTAGAAAATACTTAACATTAAAAATTAGGAGTGCTTTTACATAATTTAATACAAAGACTAACGGTGTCCTTTCTTTGTTTTAACATTTCTTTATTGTATAGGGAAGGCAAGGAAGTCTCCATGTGCTGTGAACACACATCACTCTCTGCTCACACATGGAGGTCAGAGGATAATTTTTCGGAGTCATTTCTCTCCTATTATAAATATGTGAGTTTCAGAGACTGAACTCAGGTTGTCTGGCTTGGCAGTAATACCTTTACCTACTTAGCCATCTTGCTGGCTTAATTAAGGGTGTAAATACAAAGGATAAACTATAATTTAAGGATGTTGCATTTTGAACACATGCATTTACCTTTACTCCTACATACACTGCACTTACTAGGAAAAAGGGTTTTCATGAAGGTTAAAACATCTATAAGGACTAAGAATGGACGAGAAAGTTACGGCAACTTTGAAAACTAAGAAGCAAAAAAAATCAGGTGGTAATGTAGACTTGAGCTTCACACCCGTGTAAAAGAGACAGTCCTGTTAATACAGTGAGGATTCCACAAGACCACAGGCATAGATATGAAGGGGCCTAAAAATATGACTGGTCCTAAATTTATATAGTAAGCACTTATTCTACCGACCATATTAGCATGTTACTAGGGCTACCTGGCTTGCTCAACCTGCTTCCTTATACAACTCAGGACGAGTTTCCCAGTGGTGGTACCTCCCATAGTGAGCTGGGCACTCTCACATCAATAATCGTCAACCAAGAAAATGCACCTTGCCTACAGGTCAATCTGGTGCAGATGTTTTCTCAATGGAGGTTCTTTCTTCCCAAAATGACTCTAACTTGTGTCAGGTTGGCATAAAACTAGCCAGCCTTAACCTTCTCCACAGACTCTCAGCGCAAACATGGTCATCCCCTGTGGGCAGGGGATTGGATGTACTTTTCCTAGAGAATATAATAGAACCAAGAGAAAAGATATTCAGAGACCAACATCAGACACTTACCAGGAAAACAGGTTGTTTGGCTCACCCTAATCAACACAGAACCACAGCTCAGGGGACAAGCCAGGAGACAAGCCTTTTAGATGGGGGGAGCTGGGAGTCTCACACAAAAATATCTGATAACAATTTTAAATCACCCCTCAGATCAGTTGTCCTGTTGAGAAGATAATGGTCCAGACATTGACCCCTGACTTAACTGGCATTGCTGTCAGTGTTCGTTATTGGAGTACAACAATCATTGCATCTGTTTCTGTTAATCCCACAACTCTCTACTTCCCTTATGCTCAGTGAAACTCTCACATTGCTGTGAAAAGGGAGGCTATTTCATGTAAGGGTCGCTTCGCATCCAAATTGCTCTTCAGTTAAAAAGATATATATGTTGTATTCCCTTCTGGAAAGAGAAGATGTATCTTCTTTATCTTCTAAAAAGTGGGCTGGCAAGATGACTCAGTGGGTAAAGGTGCTTTCTGCCAAGTCTGCTAACCGCAGTTTGATCTGGGGACCTACGTGGTGCAAGGGAAGAGCTGACTGGCCCATGTGCCGTAGCTCATATGCACATGAGAAAACAAGTAAGTGTAAAACAAAGAGCAAGCCTAATGATGTGCCTATCCTGTTTTATCCAACTCCCCTCCCCTGGGCCTTGTCCCACCAGTTATCATCCCCTTATCCCTCCTGCTCAGTCATCCCTTAGCCCCTGAGCTGAGGGCACACAGAGTGAAGGCTGCAAAGTCACACTTGTATCTCCCTCCAGAGCTGGAGTGCAACTGGAAGCTTGCTTCGGCCATCTCCCGAGTAAAGGCTACACCCTCTTCTCTGCACAGCAACCCTTCTCAGGTTGGCATAGGAGGTGTAAAGACACATCCCTTTCACCTTACACTGGACAGTCTTAAAGGGCCTTTCTGACTTCAGATCTCCATGTTGGATAAGCTGCGTGGCATCTCCATCCACTTCTGTCTTGTTTTCTTACCTCCCATAATCTCAGTCTCAGAGTCTGCATCCCAGGATGGCCTCCCAGTGGTGGTCTGGGGAATGTGGACATTTCAGCATTTGTTAGGTAGAACCAAACCTCTAGAAACAAACAAAAACAGTACAGTCCTGTACTCCTATGGACGGCACAGAAAAATGTCTCTTTGCCCAGAGTCTAACTGTCACTACAAAATATTTATATTTAAGTATGAAAAACTTGTTTTAGAATCTACTGCTGTCACTTTCTGAAACCAGAATAGTCCCTAACTACTGGATTCTAAATACTTACACCCACAGATAAGTGTTGCTCTCACCCCTCATCAAAGAACCTTCTGTTTGAAGCAGATGGAAACTATTACAGAGATCCACACAAGCATTCGAAATGCAGAGCACAACTGAGCTCAGGTACCCATCCCCTGTTGATACATCTACAATACAGTCTGCACACCTCAGGCCCAGGGAACATCTCGGAAGAAGGAGTAGAAAGACTGTAAGGTCAGAAGACCAGGACATCTGTCTGCTGTGGGACAGTGGCTTCTATATATGACAGGGAGCTACACCCATGAAACCTCAACAATATGTCCACCTAAACAAGACCTGCACAGTTAACACTAGTTAACATGCTAACATGGATGGGGGAGATCTCACAAGGCCTCACCCCAATAAAGAGCAATAGGCAATCAATGGCTGAGAGAGGGAGAATCAGTCTTCTCCATGGATGAGCCTCTGAAAGGTTTTTCCACTCCCAACTAGTCAGCCTTAAACACATATGCATACGAGCAACTCTAATAGACTCACCAGATGTGTTCATAAATTATAAGGTAAAATTTAATATAAAGTTATTAAAATTTATAAAGAAGAGGCCATGAATTTGAGGGAGAGGGATGGGAGCATGGGAGAAATAGGGGGTTAGAAATGTTGTACATTCAGTTCTCCTGTATGAAATTCTGTAAAACAAAATTTAAATTATTAAATGTCTTATTAGGGCTGGCAAGATGGCTTGGCAGGCAAAGGTGCTTGCTACCAAACTTAATGATCTGAGTCAGTCCCCAGTGCCCATATCGTAGTAGGAGAGAAACTCATCTATGCTGTCCTCTGACTTCCACACATGCACTGTGTCACACACACATACCAAATAAATAGTATCTCATTCTTTATTTAATTTTTTAAACATAAAACTGTGAACATTTCAGATATTTATTGACAGTATTTATATTTATTTTTATATGCTCATATTTTCCCCCATTTTTCAATTGTACGAACATCTTATATATTGAGCTTAAAGTATTCTATATAAGAAAAAAATTCCAAATAAGTTTTCCAGTTCTCTATTTGTTTGTCTTTGTGTCAGACTTTTTCTGATTATTTAAAACCTGAATTTTCTTATATTAGTTAACATCACCATCAGCTCTTTGTGTTGATTATGCTCTTCTATGATTTGCAAGTTTGTTGGCATCTTATTAAGAATGTTCTTGAAGGGCTATTGCTTTCATGGTGATCTGCCCAGGGACATTTTCAGAGTTCCTCCTTTGTAGAAAGCACCTTGCATGTCACATTCTACCTTATAATCATCTTTATTCTCCAAACTTACCCATTAGGCATAAGTTTCTGAGAGAACAGATTTCATTTTAAGTATCTATGTATGGCTATACTGTTTGATGATATGGTTCTTTTTCAGTGTAAGGGTGTAAGGGTATGTGTAAGGTATGTGAGTATTTATGAATGGTGTGTGTGTGTGTGTGTGTGTGTGTGTGTGTGTGTTTGTGTGTGTGAATATGTATCTAGATATAGGGTTAGGGTAAATATCCTTTTAATTAATATACACTTATGTAAAATTTTGTGACTAGTTTGTTGTTTTTCCTGGAATTCTTAGATCAACAGTCTTCAAACCTAACTACACCTGTTAAATTCAACTTTAAGAACAGCACAGGGAGAGTGAGGTTTCATGCATGGCTTGTGCCCAGTGGTCAAGCAAGGAGGTTCTTAGCAACACTCGTGTCATATGTGGAACCATGACACAATGTGGCCATTCTCATCACATTGGAAACAACAGAGTGTAACCGAACTTTTTAATTATTATTTAACACTTATTTATTTATTACTATATTCACTTATAACAAACACCAACAATTTCTTAACTATTAATCCTATAAATTCCTACAACCCCTTTAACCTATCCACTAAACCTATTGATAATTATTTTTCTAACCTTTTAGAATGATACAGTCTCTGGGGCAGGTCCTCAGTCGTCAGGAACACAGTCTTTGTCGTAGATTCTTTAACGCACTTAGCAGTCCTTTTTCTGGATCCCTCAGATGCAGGTTCGTCAGGGTAAGTTGGTTATTGCAGTCTCACCTTAAATAAGGCTTCATGCTTTCTTCTCTCTGGGAGACCCCAGCCCCTTCGCATCAGCAACTCTGCTGCTCTACCTCAGAGTCCTTAAAGCCAGGCACAGTTTCCTTTAGTCCACTGTTCAGACAAATCAAACCCCTCTAGGCAAAAGCTGAGCCACAGGGTTTAGTCCTTGACCTTTTGGTGTCTTGCTCAGGCATTCTTTGCTCACCAGCTTCTTTCTGCCTCAGGGAGATCTGGCCATCAAATGATGGCCAGATTTTTTCAGCAGGACTCTTGGAGCTCTCTAGCATTAGGGGCCTCTTCTCTTTTTGGGCTCCATTCCCTGTCCTTAAATAGGAGGAACTCTGTTTCAGCTTAATTTGGGCTCTGCCCACTTAGCAGCTAAAAACAACATCAGGCCAGATACTTTGTTTCTTTAAGTCCACTAAGTCTTTCCTGTTTTTCTGACAACCTTGTTTTTCAGTCCATTGAGTATTTCCTGTTTTTCCTGACTTCAACCTTGTTTTTCAGTCTATTAAGTCTCCTGTTTGTTTCCTGTTTTTAGTCCACATGCTGATAATGATCTTCATGCTCCGAATTAAGAGACAGTATCAGAAACCCCTATATATTTTCTAAATCTAATTTAATTTATCTAACTCCCTACAACAGAGCCTTCAAACCTTCGAACAACCAGTCATGCTGTCCTTACCTGGCCATATTTAACCAGTTTAACCAGTGAGGAAAGTATTGATGGATGGTGAGGAGCTGGTATAAACCAACCACCTCAGTACACTGAGTTACTAGCACTGATGGGTGTCTTGTGTTCCTCTGCCACTGGTCCTCATCTTGGACTTTCACATTTTAATCCTTCTACTCTTGTTCTGTCTTGAACATACTCAGACATGGCTTTCATTTTACCAAAACTTCTGCTGAGGTCATCAGTGACATTCACATTGCTAAGTGTCATGATCAGCCCTAAGTTCTCGCTTCCCCTGACCGCTAGCAGGTCTGATGGTCCATTTTGTTCCCTGCAGACTGTATGGGCTTCCAGGATACCACATTCTCCCAGTTTTCTGCAGAGCCTTGTAACTGTTTCACTCTTCTGATTTTTCCTTATGTTTTTGAGTTGTTCACATTAGCCTACCCCAAGATGCAGCCACAGAACCCCTACTCTTTCTGTCTTCATTTCATGATGATACTGACCAGTCTTACAGTGTTCAATACTGGTCTGCCTGCTGAATGATTCTAAATTTTGTTTCTTCTAGCTAGACTTGTAGATCCTATCACCTACTCAACATCTCACCTGGATGGTTAAAGCATCTTCCCCTAGAACCTGCCCCTCTCCCTGCCTCTTCTTGTTTGTAATCCTTCACAGCTCTCTTTTTCTCACACCTATGTGCAATCTGTCACCAAATCTACTTACAATCCTTCAGAATACATTCAAAGTCTGGCTGTTTACCCACTGCTGCTACCACAATGAACAGCTTACTAAATTCTCTTGCTTTCTACTTACCTTCTTGGAAGTAGTAGTAGATTGTGAGCTCCAGGGCTCACACAAGGAATAAAGAAAAATTACTTTAAAAGAACTTAGCAGACACTACATGCTCATTAATTGTTAGCTTTGGCTATAAATTTGGCCTTTGTTTTCAAGAAGATTTGACTAATAAAATTGAAGTCCTCAGCTGTTTTTCACAAAAATTGAATTTTATTCAATAAGTGTGTGGTGGCTTGAATGAGAATGGCCCCCATATTCTAATATATTTGAATTCTTGGTCCCCAGTTGGTGAAACTGTTTGGAAAGGATTAGATGTTGTCTTGTTGAAGGAAGTGAGTTAAAACTACAATCTTGTTAACAATGATATTTATTAGTAACTATGCCAGCAGTCTGGAGGGGCAGCCACTGGGGCTTGGCGGAAGGCTGGGTAGGCTGAATTGCCTAAAATGGTGGCCTAGGCCACCGTGGCCCTTTTTCCAGTAATCAAATACACTAAGACATTTTTCTGTATCAACCTTAGCTGGGCAGACTCTCAGCTAGCTCACTTAAATTAATCCCAGACCACCTAATTCCAACCAACCACCATGTGGTTTATACCTTCTTGGGTCACAGAGCTCACACGTGGAAGTCTTCTGCTCTGGCGACTTGGCAGGGAACTTCCTCTGTGTAAGACCCATAGTTATTTTTTGTGGACCCAGAAAATCCCACCTTCCTATACTCTTTCTGCCCAGCTAATTGGCCATCAGTGAATTTATTAACCAATCAGAGAGTGTCTCACAAAGGGAGGTAACCAGATCTCTAGCACTGAAATCAGCCTCCAAGGACCAATGCATTAGACCCTCCTCCAACAGCGAGTCACTGGGGTGGGATTTGAGGTTTCAAAAGCTCAAGCCAGTTACTTCTCTACACCTTGTGTATATGGATCAGATGTGAGCTGTCAGCTACTGCTCTAGCACCTTGCCTGCCTGCCTGCTGCGGTGCTTCCCACCATGATGGTCATGGACTCAACCCTTTAGAACAATTAGCTCCAAATTAAAATTCTTTCTTTTATAACTTGCCTTGGTCATGGTGTTTTATTCCAGAAATAGAAAAATAACTAAGACAATATAAAATTTCCATTTTTAAGATTTTAATTAGATGAGTAAAACCGATGAAGTCTTTAACTGTTCATGATTTAGCCTATTGTGAAGAGGGGAAGCAAAGTTAACCTCACCTAGCAAAAGTTGCAAGAGCCAAGTAGGTGAAGCTCAAAGCATAATGTCAATTTGAGTCATTAGAATTCCTTTTTTCCCTGGTTAAGAGTAAGACAATCAGTTTGGCCCAGAAAATTGTTTTTTAATCCAAGCTTCAATTCAATATGAGATTTTGTTGAACAGCACAACACAGTGGTGGCTTCATGGCAAGGAGTAACTTCAGGAAACTGTTTTCAACTACAACAACTGGACTCAGAGCCATCACTTCTACAAAACAAACTCATCATTATAAGGTGGGATGGTGGAGGTCTCAGTTGATAAAGTGCCTGCCTGAAGGCATGAGGACTTGAGTTCCATACCTAGAACCCATGTAATAAAAAAGCTGATTTCTTCCTTATTATTCTCATGCTAATAATCCCAGTGCTGGAGATTCAGTGACTGCGGCCAGCCAGCCTACCCTATTTGGCAAGTTTTAGGCCATTTACAGACCTTGCCTCAAAAAGAAGTGTATAACACCTGAGGAATAACATCCAGTTTCTTTCTAGCCCACACACACACACACACACACACACACACACACACACACACAATCACTATACAGAATAACTGAATTCATGAGTTTTCTCATTGCTATGACAAAAGCAGCTTTATATAGGGTTCATCTTGGCTCCAAGTGTGAGAGTGCAGTCTGTCATAGTAAAAAAGATTTGATGGCAGGAACTTGAAGGAGCTGATGACATTGTATCAGCAGTCAAGAAGCAGAGGGAATGAGTTCTTGTGCCCAGCTAGCTCTCTCTGTTTTATGTAGTCTGGGGCCCTGCTCCATGGAATGGTGTCATCCACATCCAGGGTGGGCCATCCCACCTCAGCCTAATTTAGATACTCTCTCAGATATGCACAGAGGTTTGTCTCTTGTAGGTTCTGCCAAATTCATAATACTAACCATCACAACCACTGAATTAGTCATCCCAACTAACAAAACAAACTGGAAAATCCTCAACAGTGTTATCTGAGGTGTCCATGATATATGAGAAAGATCTGAACTGTAGAGTAAGTGATTCGGTTAAGTCCTAGGGTTCTTTTGCTGTGAAGAGACATCATGACCATGGCACCTCTTATAAAGGAAAACATTTAATTGGACCTGTCTTACAGTTTAGAGGTGTAGTCCATTATAGTCATGGGGAAGCATGGCAGTATGCAGACAGACATGGTGCTGGAGAAGTAGCCAAGAGTTCTAACTCTGGATCGGCAGGCAGCATAAGACAGTAGGTGACAGTAGGCAGGGCTTGAGCATTTGAAACCTCACAGTCAAACCCTAGTGATACACTTCCTCCAACAAGGCCACATCTCCTAATAGTGCCACTCCTTATGAGCCTGTGGGGCCATTTTCATTCAAATCACGACAGTATTCAAATGCATAAATTAAATGGTAAGTATTGCTAATGAGTTAGGATTAACCACTGCTCTGAATAAACAGAAAAAAATGTTTCAGAACAATTAGATTATTTCATGTAATGCAATAACTTTGCTAATGTATATGGTAATAACAGTATTTAATAGATAGGAAAAACAGGTCTTCTAATTTTATTTAATGTTTTACATAAATTATGTCTATTCTTTTACAGTAATGTTTTCTCCCTATATAACATGTGCATATATGCCTACACACACACACACACACACACACACACACACACGTTCGCGTGTATGTGTCTACTATATACTTGGTAATGAAAAGAATGGTGAATTTCTTTTACTACTGACCGCTTTGTAAAAATATTTTGAAACTTAAAAGAGCTACATAATATTGACCTTGAAATGATTTTTTCTTTTGTTTTTTTGGGGGGGACAGGGAGAATAACCCCAATTGCTCAGATTATTGCCTTTTCTTTGTCTTTTTGTAACCATATATTATATTTTGTAGTATTCTTAAAAGAGCATATACAATGTAAACAAATTCATTTGTTTATTTTGTTACATTGCAAATGTGAACTTCCTTACTTATAGCTTTGTATAGCTTAGTAACTCTGTGTGAACTAGAAATACTCACTTCTGTTTGCTTCTGTTTTGTAGGAAATCCTGGCTGAGCAAGGTTGGGAGTCCAAGTTCTCGTATTGACCGGGCAGACTTTTCTAATGAAAAAACCATCTCTAAACTGGACTACTCTGATTTTAGTGTCCGATATTAATGGAAGAAAAATATCAATTACAATACTTACAGTGTATAATATAAAACATATCCTTAGATTTATAATAATAGGAGAGTAGGATTAAAAATGGAAGCATTCTGATCTGGAAACTACTGACTTCGCCAATACCAAAATGTCTGAAAGAGGAAAAAAATTACTCGCCTATGTTTCTAGCAAGCAGAAAGCAAATATTATAAAATAAAATGACATAAAATATCTGATATGAACATTCAAGTGAAATGTTGTCTTATGGAGTCATTAATTTCAGAAAAAACATTACAGTATATGTGTTATTTGGCTAGACATGAAATAAAATTAACTATTTAAAATTATGTTTGGGTACTGTTGCCTAAATTTTAATGAATTTAATGTCCTGTGAATAATACTTTACTATTAAAATTGAGTGATTTGTATACTGTTACTGATGTCTTAAAATGGTTAAAATAAATTTGTGTGAAAATCACCGTAACCAGAAAGTAACAGCAATAGAGAACTAGTGTGTAAAATTCTGGTTAAATCAGAGCCTGATTCAGTACTAAGTCAGAGTTACTTAGTACCCTTGACTTTACTGCTCTGTGGAGTGGATAAGCAGGCTTGGTGGCAGCAGGTAGAAGAGCTAGGTTCAGTGTAGCAAGCTTCAAAAGTTTTAAACTAATCCCTTCAGCTATGATACTCTGACTAAAAAGCACTGAGAATCTAAATAAATCACCTAAACTTGGACTATCATTTGGGGATCTTCAACTGATAAGCAGGCAACATAGTGTTTGAAGGAGAGAGTTCATTTCTATACCATGGAATTGCAATATTGAATAGGAAAGACCTTTAACAGAAAATACTGCAGGATTTCAATTGCATGTATATAACATGTTCTTCAGTGGTTTCTATTTTTAAATTTTATTTGTGTTTATTGGCATATGCATGTGCATTTGTATGTAAATGATGTGTGTGTAGAGGTCAGAGGACAATTTTTCCATAAGTATTTCTCTCCTTCTACCTTGTATGTGGGTCTCAGGCTGTCAGGATTGTACAATAAGCACCTTTATCTCTGCAGTCCTGATTTTCACATTTTTATAGGAATGGAACCCTCCATTAAAATACAACTTTATGTAGAATTGAGTACATAAAAGACGTTGGTTGTTTTCTTTCATTTTGTTTTAGCACAACTAGTGTGATTGAATTGGAATGGAGAGGTCCCTCGTGCTCTGTCTCTCCTTCCGTGTGCTTTTTTTGATTGTTTGTTTGTTTGTTTGTTTTTCAGTCTATTTCAAACCCCTTGGGAAAGCAAGTTGAAACCACAATTCTAGCACATCTTTGAGGCAGGACAAATTGTAGGTCGAAGGTTTTGTGACTGGGTTGGTGTACTACTCCTGCCACTGGAAGCCTTGCCTGGTTACAGAAGATGGAAATGGTAACATAGAGCTTGTGGGAATAGCCAACCAATGACTGATTCAACTAGAGGCCCCGACCAGCCATGAGAGGGATCCTATGCCTAACATTGACTGTCTGACTAGGAACTAGAGACTGGATAGCCCAGAGACCTAAGATACAACCAAACATCATAGACTGGGGGGGGGGGGATGCAATAAAAGTACTCTGAATAATCTGCTATACTCATAGATCTGTGCCTAGCCCAATTGTCATCAGAGAGGTTTCATCCAGCAACTAATGGGAGCAGATGCAGAGACCCACAACCAAACATTAGGTGGAGCCAGGGGAACCCCAAAGAAGAGCAGGAGGAAGGATTGTAGTGCCAGAAGGTTGAGGACACCAGGAGAACAAGGGCCACAAAATCAACCAAACAGGGATCATAGGGACTCATAGAGACTGGTAAGCCTATGTGAGTCTGAGCTAGGTCCTCTGCATATATGTTATGGTTGTGTAGCTTGGTGTTCTTGTGGGACTCCTAACAGTGAGAAAGTGGGAAGTGACTCTGACTCCTTTTTCTGCTCTTGGGACCCTTTTCCTCCTAATGGTTGCCTCATCCAGCCTTGATATGAGAGTTTGTGCCTAGTCTTGGTAATTTGTTATGCCATACTCAGTTGATATCTCTCAGAGGCCTGTTCTTTTCTGAAGAGAAATGGAGGAGGAGTAGATCTGGGGGAAAAAGTAGGTGGAAGGGGAACCAGGAGGAGTGGAGGGAGAGGAAACTGGTTAGGATGTAATGTATGAGAGAAGAATAAAAAATAAATAAATAAACTTCCATTTCATTTAAAAAATAAAAAGAAAACTACAATCCTATCTGTGTAGCAAATTCCACTGCTTTATAGTCCAAGGTATGATCTGTATACCTCCAAGTCTCTAGCCAACCCTCTCCTCTACCTGCTGCATGGTAAGAATTGAGAGAAGGAAGAAGAGGTGGGATGTTTGTTACCTTGAAAAAATCATTCTATGGATTACAATAACATATCACATGTACATAAGACAGTACAATATTGGGAAATGACCTTCCATATAACCTAAAAAGAAAGAAACATACTCCTACTAATTGAGACTAACATCATGATAAGAAGTATATTTGTTGGATAGTTTAACTTTATTCTGTTCTAATTCCCTACTCCATTCTATGGAAAGTAGACATGAGTGTGTGTTTCCTTTCTTTGGGAAGGATTTTGATGTTAGGTATATCTGAAGACAAGTTTTCTTCTCAGATTTTATTTTAAGAGAACATTGTGTTGTGGGTGTGGAGAAAGATATTTACTGAGTCTTCAGTGGGTAAAAGAGAAGCAGGAATGCTGAGACCTAAGGGAATAAAGGATTATCTCAGACTTGGGAATGACCAAGAGGCTGCTCTTTTCCCATGTGTGTGACCTGTACCTTTCTTCCTGAAGCACCTCCAGGGATGGAGAACCCTCAGAGGGGATCAGTGGGATGCCAGAGTCAAGGACTCCCAACCCTAGCAAGATTCCTCTCCCTAAAGTTCTACAGAGCATCTGAAGCACTGAAATGGCCTAGGGCGTACTCGTAGTAACTGCTGTGCATGATGTGCAGAGAAGTCAACTGTGGTGCTTTATCACCTTAAGGCCTCTTGTGTGTTCCTTCTGTGAAAGAATGCAACGCATCACGAAAAACAGACTTAACTTCCCAGCTCACAGACAGGCTGAGGATCCATTTAGTTTAGAAAGAGGAAGATAGATGGATCTCCCCATTCATGTTTAGAATAGAGATGTGTATTTCTCTATACATAGGAAGGCTCAATGGTTTTAAAAATATGTATATATGATCAAATGTGAAACTGATACATGACTTTTTATTTATATCCTTTAGTAGTTCTCTTAACTCTAAAAAAAAAAAACTGCACTTTGCTGGAATAGTCTTCCATCTGAACAAAGAAAATCATACTAATGATTAAATTAGTGGGTAGAAATGTTGTAGGTAATGACTGAAAACGAGGTGTCTATGAATGGGTAGAAAGCAAGATAAATAGGATAAAGCAATGTACAAATGTGTTATAGAAACCAGATAATACACCTTCAATTTTAATTTGTCAAATTTCATACCGAACATATACAAGGATTATTAATTTATATATAATATTTTAGGTATTATAATAATAAATGTTTTGTCAAAATTAGACACTTTAAAAACCTAGAAACATTTAAGGGAAAGATACTTCATTAACTATCTACTGATGCCTCGACACTCCTCACACTCATACTCCCTGGCTCTCAAGCAACCAGAATCCTGAGCAGTGCGATGGAAAAAAGCATTAAAAATATTTTTTTCATATTTATATAATAGTTTTTATCTTTCTAAAATCTCAGCCCAGGGGCTGCAAGCATAACAGTGGCTCAGCACTTACTACGTTTGCAGAAGATGTAGGTTCGTTCTGTCTGCAACTTCAGTTCCAGGGACATACAGACAAAACAGTCAAATACATAAAACAAGGAAAGTTCAGTGGGACCTTACTGACAGGAAGGATATGGTAAAGAATAGTTCTTACCCAGCAGGGGATATCCAGGGAACAGAGGAACAAAGTTCTGGGCATAATCATAAGGGTTTCAATAAACTCGAGGTCAATCTAAAACTGAAGCTGAAGATCAGAGCAGGACCTTGTAGCTGGAAGAATTTGAGGTGTCCTTTGTGTTAACAAAGGACAGACACATAGCAAAGACGGGAACTAACAAGTGTAGAGAAGCCAGGCAACAATGTCCATCAATTTGACTTTGTTGGAATCTGCTGACCATTATGACTTTAATTTTAAGGATTATTTTATTTTTTGAGACTAATATAATTACCTCAGTTCCCCTTCCCTTTCCTCACCCTAAACCCTCCTATGTACTCCCTAGCTCTCTTTCAAACCCATGACCTCTTTTTTCAGAAACCGATGTTACATAAGACATATTATGACTCTTTTGGAAGTCTATGTGCTGCCAATATGGTTTATATGTTAAGCCTCCCGTTGATTTCAGATCCAGGTATCAGAGAATGTCCACACCTCTGTAAAAAGGAAGACTTCTCACATCTGGAACTCACTAGAGGAGCTAAACACAGCATGAAAGGAGACTTACATTCTGGACCCAGCCCATCCACTAGTTAGCAGTGTCCTGGGATCCTCAGTTGCAGAGTAGAGAAGTTCAATATTTACTAGATGCAGGTGAGCCAGGGGACATCCAGGGGTGACGAGGGAAAGCTACAGAAGGCCTGTACGAAAAGATATGTGCGGGTTGGTACTTGGCCCCTGGACTGATCAAGCCAGAGCAGCACCAACCCTCCTCCCATCCACGTGTTAGGATTGCTCCTGTCAGCTTGTAAGCCAATCTTGGGCCTGGGACTGCTGCTCAGGTAGAACACTTGCCTAGCGTGTGTGAGCCTGAACCCCATCTCCAGTACTTCAGAGACAAAAACAACAGACACGGGGTTAAGAAACTGGGTGTTTTCTAAGTTTTTTTTTCTGCTTGCTTCTGTCAGGCTAGCGTGGTATGAAAACTGAACTATAGCAATGTGCATCCAGAACTCACATACTATGCAAAAGCAGTATAGCAAACAAATTCCTACATCTTTTGTAGCTGCTGTAAAGGCTCGTGTCTCCAAGTTTGCTTTTCTTTTATCTCTTATTTTTGTTTTTATCTTAACAAAGGTGGAAACTATGCAAGAAGAAATGCAAATATGTACTTGGTTAATTTTTAAATGTTTTATAAGTTTATAAACGATTATACACTTATAAATCTTATAGTGATTCCTAATACTTAGAATTCTGGATAGGAGGTAATTTTTCCTTAATTAATTTACAGGTCTCTGTGGGGGAATGTTGATTCTTTCTGTTTGTTCCTGGTGTTTGCTAAGTAAGTGCCCTACTACTGAACCATACCTCTGGCCATGGTTTGTGATTGAGAATAAAGTCAAGGTCTGATAATTTTTTAAATTAAGATTAAAATATCTACTTTTTATGTGAGCCTATTAGCAGGGTAGAGGTGGTTTACTTTCCCCTTTTCAGGAAACCTGGACTATCCTTTCTCCTCTGCTAGAAAAAAAGATCAGAGTGCATTCTTTTTTTTTTAAACATGTATTTATTTATTTATTATGTATACAGTATTAGCTCTACATATATGCCCGGGCAGATCTCAATGTAGATGGCTGTGAGCCACCATGTGGTTGCTGGGAATTGAACTCAGGACCTTGGGAAGAACAGCCAGTGCTCTTAACCTCTGAGCCACCTCTCCAGCCCCAGAGTGCATTCTTGGTTGAATATCCTAGATGCATTTTTTTATCTTCAAAGTACATGTTTATTTTATGAGTTTTATTTTCACTTTTCATGACAGATTCTGAAAGTAACAACAAATGTAGTCTCTCTCCCTTTCTTCCTTCCCTCTCCCCCTACCTCCCTCATCATTCTTCACAAATATTAGATGATGTCTGGAGGAAGAGTTAGAAGATTCAGTAAGTCTACTGTGTCAGAGATGGAGCTTCTATTTCAGACTGTTCTAAAAAGTGAGAAGCACCATTATTTCACTCTGCAAGCATGAAGGCACAATTTTAATCAATTTTTTTTTACAGATCAAGCTGGATGAACATGCTTACAAAACTCAATCAGGAAATCTGCACAGTGTACTGTCCTATTTCTATGATGTTAACTAGAGAGGAAATATATGGAACAGAAATCTCTATGTGAGAGATGAGGAAATAATAGAAGAATCAACTTTTCTCTCTT
The DNA here is from genome assembly GCA_907164525.1 of Lophiomys imhausi. Lineage (NCBI taxonomy): Eukaryota > Metazoa > Chordata > Mammalia > Rodentia > Muridae > Lophiomys > Lophiomys imhausi. Next base: position 1,186,126 of record CAJQZJ010034413.1, read on the forward strand.
TACTGACCCCAATTACTACACTTTGGTCCACCTGAGTCACAGCACCCAAGGAAGAAGACACAGTGGTAATATACTGGGTTGTCCCTTTAATCAAAATGATGCATGGCACTCAAGCAGAATAGAGCCTCTGAGGCTGAGTCTAGGAGAAACTGTGTCGAAGGATGTCGGCAGCAGTAACAGAAGAAGAAAAAAGCCAGGGGCACATTGCAAAACGAGGGCACTGGCCGTGCATGTTCTGGCTAGAGGGAGTAGGTGTAGTCCAGAACAAAAGTACACAAAAGTCACACACCCCCACACACATACAGGGGCTTACATTTCTTCACTTGAGTGGTTGGTTCACAAATGCTCAGTTTGTAATTATTTAAAATCTACAAACCTTTGTGTAGGGCTTCTATATGTATCACATAGTTCATAAAGTTAAAAAAAAAATCTTATGATACTAAAAGTGCCATAGCACAGTATGGGTTAGGGCAGATCAGCCACTCCAAGACTTTAAACATGAAAGGAATATACTTTTCTTTTGGCAAATATCAGTCAGTATATAAATAAACTTTCCTCACTAAGATATGAATGCTAATGAAAATAAGCCATACGAGTCGAATAAAGTCCTATAGCCCAAGGTAAAGGGTCCATTGTCCTTTAGGGCGTCAGACATGCAAACCTGGGAAAAAGATTTGTTATTGGAAGAAAAACTTCAGGAAACATCTGTTGATTCTCTCTGCAGCACACAATGAGAATTGACCTCTGCAAAAGAGCAGAGAGCAAGCCTTTGGAGACAATGGTACACAAGTTAGGGTAAAACAGATGGACGAAGAACATTAGTTGAAGGTGGGGCACAGCAATACCAAATGAGTTGCAGGTCAGCCAGGATTACATAGAGAGATCTTGTCTTGGATTTTTGAGACAAGGTGTCTCTGTGTAACAGCCCTGACTGTCCTGAAACTCACTGTGTAGACTAGGCTGGCCTTGAACTCACAGAGATCTACCTGCCTCTGCTTCCCGAGTGCTGGTATTAAAGGGTGTGCCACCATGCCCCGCCTCACTGTCCCCTCTTAAGGTAACTTATCTGGGACTATTATCCCAAACTTCCAAGGACATTACCCTAGGCAGAAAACATTTAATTTAGTTATTCATAGCCTTTACCACCAACAATGAAATTCTTTTCATCCTAGAGATGGTTGGTTTCTTATGATCCCAATTATACCCTGATGGTGAAGGTCAAGTTCTCTCCAAAGACTTTGATGCCCCAATGAGCAGGAAATAGTCTAATGATAATGCTGCCCTCTTTCCCAAACCTTGGTTGTTTATTAATTACAGAAAAACAAACAAAAGCAAACAAACAAAATATAGAGTAGAAGGTCCAAGCCCAGTTCTGGGTTTGAAAACCTACCAAAAACCCACCAATCCCTAGGCTTGGCTTGCAATCCCACCAATCCCCACCCTAGAACTCTGCACCCTGGAAACTCCTCCTTCAAGAAAGTCTATAGAAGTCTGTCTCCTGCTCAGTCCCCTGCTACTTCTCACCTGAGCTGAGGCAGCCATCCTCTTGTGTCTCTCCCAATAAATCTCCTGTGTGAGATTTGTTCTGCAGTGTGATTTTATGGTATTGCTTGACCTCCAACTTCTAGGATACCTTTCCCTGTATCCTGCAACACCTCCACTGGGGACACCTTCTCCCTCAGAGCTGCACCACCTCCATTGGGGAAGCCTTTGCTCTTATAGCTGCAGTGATTATACCACCATTCATGCCCAAAGAGAGCTTCAGAGGGACACAGCTGTGCCCTGATACATAATGAACACCTAGAAGAGCATGTAGCCATTGCCAATGCACCTCAGAAAATATTAAATATAAGAAAAGACCAAGGGCTCGGCATAGATGAGAGAAGCCATACCACATATTCATCACAATAAAACATGACTGATCCCTGATGACTGTGTGAGATGAAGTCTCCACGACAAAGCTTCACCTGTGTGAAAAGTTACTAATATACCAGAATGTCAGTGATTATAGAGAGCTGGAATGTTGCAGGTGCTGAGCCACAATATCTATGATTATCTTTAGCCTACTTTCTAGCTATCATTGTCCAGCTCTACATTTGACCTAACATCCTAGGAACAACCAAGTAGAATTATTTTTGGAATGTAGACCACTTAGATTCTACCAAACCAAAAATTAAGAATGTCATCAGATAGCATCTAAGGCCTACTGCAGAAATTTCCCTGCTTTTCCTAACCAGTGTTCCCAACAATGTCTTTTGAAAATACCTTGAATTCTAACTTTTCGTTACTACTATTTTGGAACATGGTATTTGGGGCAACATGAATCCATGTTCTTGGTCTGTAGTCACCTATCTTTGGCTCCAGAATAAACTCTCTAAATCTAAATTTGAGCAAAGGACTGTGTTTTGCATCAATGATGACAAGAGACATCCCCTACTATCAACCACAATGTGGCAAACCATTGGCCCTTTTGGTAAATGATGGAACTGAAATATACAAAACAGTTATTCCCAACATTAGGCAGCAGTCAGTACAGGCCTGAAAGGGGAAATGGGTTTCTGCTGAGAGGCCACTTCCAGAAGGCAGGACTTGGAAGGGGAGTTAAAACTTCACCTACAGACTTTGCAGAGGGCAAGAGAAAGAATGGAGGCTAGGGAGTCTCAGGGGTGGAACTGGTAGGGCAGAGTTCTGGAAAGAACTCTGAATAGGAAACAAACAACTTCAGATATATGCACAGGAGTTTTCCATACCTCTGAGCCATGTGTGAAGGGTGAATTTCCACAAAGACCCCAGGGAAATGTAAAAAGAAGAAAATGCTAATGTTGGCACAGAGTTGAGAAAATGAAGCACCAGAAGGAAGCTGACTAATCTTCGAATAACTCCTGCTGGCCAAAGCCCAACACTAAACCAAGGAAGGAAATGGCAGGTCCTTAGCGGTTAGAATACCCACCATTGAAATTTGGGATGAAAACTGGAAACGATCAGCCTAGAATTCTATACCTAGTAAGATTTTAAAATAACCAATAAAAAAACAGTATTTTTTTTTCCAGATGTACCAAATCTGGCAGGGGAAAAGTGTTTCCAACAGATCTGCACTGTAAGAAACCTGTCAGCCACCAAGTGGCACCAAGTATAAATTCTTTACAAAGGAAAAAAAAAAGCATTAAAAGTGGTAAATCAATGAAAATTCTTCTCACTAAAGTTATATCTCAATCAAAGTCCCCTCTCTCTCTCTCTCTCTTGCTCATCTCTAACCTCTTCTTCTCCTTGGATGAGGGGAAGCCCCACATATCAAACCCCCTCAGTTCATCAGTCACATGAGGGTTAAGAGCTTCCTCTTGTACTGGGACTTGATATGGCAGCCCATCTAGGGAAGGTGTTCCACTAAAGGAGCAACAGAGACCCATGACTTGTTGCTGGGTGGAGGTTTTCATAGGATAGTTATGCTAGGTTCCTGTTTGGTTCTGTAGGTTGTAGGATGGTTGTCCTGTGTTATATACCATGCATATCTTTCTGGATCTGAGTCAGCTCACTTAGGATGAGTTTTTCCATATCCATCCATGTGGTTGCAAATTGCATGATTTCCTTGTTTCTGATAGCTGAGTACATTCTATTATGTGAATGTACCACAATTTTTTTTTAATCCATTCTTCAGTTGAAGGACATCTGGGTTGTTTCCAGTTTCTGGCTATAAATATAATATAATTAATATAATATAATATAATATAATATAATTTAGTATAATAAATAATATAATATAATATAAATTTATATATTTAATTTTATATATAAAATTATATATAAAATATTATATATATATAACTGCTATAAACACTGTTGAGGTGATGTCCTTGTGGTTTAGTGGAGAATCTTTTGGATATATGCCCAGAGTGGTCTTGAGGTAGAACTATTCCCAATTATCACCAGATTGATTTCCAAAGTGGTTGTACAAGTTTGCATGCCTACCAGCAATGGAGGAGTGTTCCTCTTTCTCCACATCCTTGCCAGCATGTGTTATCTCTTGAGTTTTTGATCTTAGCCATTCTGATGGGTGTGAGAAGGAATCTCAGAGTCATTTGGAATTGCATTTCCCTGATGATCAAGGATGTTGAGCATTTCTTCAAATGCTTCTAGGCCTTTAAAGATTCCTCTTTTGTGAATTCTCAGTTTAGTCTCTACCCGATTTCTTTATTAGATTTGTTTATTGGTTTGTTGGTGTTTAACTTCTTGAGTTCTTTATACATTTTGGATATTAGCCCTCTGTCTGATGTGGGGTTGGTAAAGATATTTTCCCAATCTGTAGGCTGCCATTTTGTTCTAATGACAGTGTGCTTTGCCTTACCAAAGCTTTTTAGTTTCATGAGGTCCCATTTATTGATTGTTGGTCTTATACCTGAGATGTTCTAGTGTTCTGTTCAGGAAGGTGTCACCTGTGCCCACAAGACTTTTTCCCACTTTCTCTTCTATTAGATTTAGTGTGTCCAGTTTTATGTTGAACTCTTTGATCCACTTGGACTTAAGTTTTGTGCAGGGTGATAAATATGGGTCTATTTGCATTCTTCTACTGTTGACATCCAGTTAGACCAGCACCATTTGCTGAAGATGCTATCCTTTTTCCATTATATGGTTTTGTTTTCTTTGTCAAAAGTTAAGTGACTGTAGATGTGTGGGTTTATTTCTGGGTCTTTGACTGGATTCCATTGACCAACTGGTCTGTTTCTATGCCAGTACCATGCTGTTTTTATTACTATTCCTCTGTAGTATAGTTTGAAATTAGGGATGGTGATACTTCCAGATGTTCTTTTATTATACAGGACTGTTTTGTTTTTCCACATGAATTTGAGAATTTTTCTAGGTCTGTAAAGAATTGTGTTGGTATTTTGATAAGAATTGCATTGAATCTGTATATTGCCTTTGATAGAATGGCCATTTTTATCATGTTACTCCTACCTATCCATAAGAATGGGAGATCTTTCCATCTAATACCTTCTTCAATTTCTTTCTTCAGGAATTTGAAGTTCTTGTACAGGTCTTTCACTTGCTTAGTTAGAGTTACCCCCAGGTATTTTGTATTATTTGTGGCTATTGTGAAGGGTGTTGTTTCCCTAATTTCTTTCTCACCCAACTTATCTTTTGTGTAAAGAAGGGCTACTGATTTTTTAGAATTGATTTTGTATCTAGCCACCTTGGTGAAGGAATTCTCTGGTGGAATTTTTAGGGTCACTTATATATACTATCATATCATCTGAAGATAGGGATACTTTGACTTCTTCCTTTCCAATTTGTATCCCCTTAATCTCTGTTAGTTGTCTTATTGCTCTAGCTAGAACTTCAAGTACTATGTTGAAGAGATATAGAGAGAGTGGACAGCCTTGCCTTGTCCCTGGTTTTATTGGAAATGCTTTAAGTTTCTCTCCATTTAGTTTGATGTTGGCTATTGGCTTGCTGTAATTTGCCTTTATTATCTACTTGTAGGCCTGATCTCTTCAATACTTTTTTCATGAAGGGGTGTTGGATTTTGTCAAATGCTTTTTCAGCATCCAATGAGATGATCATGTGTTTTGTTTTGTTTTGTTTTTCATTTAACTTATTTATGTGGTGGATTACATTGATGGATTTTCATATGTTGAACTACTCCTGCATCCCTGGAATGAAGCCTACTTAATCATGGTGTATGATACTTTTGATGTGTTCTTGGATTTTGTTTGCAAGTATTTTATTGAGTATTTTTGCATCCATGTTCATAAGGGAAATTGGTCTAAAATTCTTTTTGTTGGGTCTTTGTGTGGTTTAGGTATCAAAATGACTATGGCCTCATAGAATGAGTTTGGCAGTATTCCTTCTGTTTGTATTTTGAGGAAGAGTTTGAATGGTATTGGTATTAGCTTTTCTTTGAAGGTCTTGTAGAATCTGTGCTGAAACCATCTGGCCCTGGGCTTTTTTTGGTTGGAAGAATTTTAATGACTGCTTCTATTTCCTTAGGGGTTATTGTTTACCTGATCTTGATTTAACCTTGGTACATGGAATCTATCAAGAAAATTGTCCATTTCACTTAGGCTTTCCAGTTTTGTGGAATACAGATTTTTGAAGTAAGACCTAATGATTCTTTGGATTTCTTTAGTGTCTGTTGTTATTTCCCCCTTTTCATTTTTGATTTTGTTGGTTTGGGTATTTTCCCTCTGCCTTTTAGTTAGTTTAGCTAAGGGTTTGTCTATTTTTTTTGATTTTCTCAAAGAACCAACTCTTGGTTTCGTTGATTTTTTTCTATTGTTCTCTATGTTTCTAATATATTTATTTCAGTCCTGAGTTTGATTATTTCCCACCATCTACTACTCTTGGGTGTGTTTCCTTCTTTTTATTTGAGATCTTTCAGATGTGCTTTTAAGTCACTAGTGTGGGAACTTTCCAATTTCATTGTGAAGGTGCTTATTGCTTTCCTCTAACTCTCTTCTTAGCCTTGCTTTCCATGTGTTCCATAAATTTGGGAATGTTGTACCTTCACTTTCATTGAATTCTAAGAAGACTTTAATTTCTTTTTTTTTCTTCCCTGACTCAAAAGTCATTGAGTAGAGAGTTGCTCAGTTTACATAAGTTTGCAGGCTTTCTGTCGTTTCTGTTATTGTTGAAGTCTAGCTTTATTTAATTTACAACAGGTAATTTCAATTTTCTTGTATCTGTTGAGTCTTGCTTTGTGCCCATCTATATGGTCAATTTTGGAGAACATTCCATGAGGTGCTGAGAAAAAAGTATATTCTTTTGTGTTTGGGTGAAATGTTCTGTAGATATCAGTTAGGTCCATTTGGTTCATGGTGTCAGTTAGTTTCATTATTTTTCTGTTTGGTTTCTGTATTGTTGATCTGTCCAGTGGTGAGAGCAGTATGTTGAAGTCTCCTACTACTGTGTGAGGTTTGATGTGGGATTTGAGCTTATAGTAGTATTCCTTTTACAAATGTGAGTGCCCTAGCATTTGGGATATAGATGCTCAGTATTAAGATATCATCTTGGTGGATTTTTCCTTTGATGAGTATGAAGTTTTCTTCTCTTCCCTATTGTTTTGATTAACATTGGTTGAAAGTCTATTTTATTGAATACTAGAATGGCTACTCTAGCTTGCTTCTTGGGTCCATTTGCTTGGTATATCTTTTTCCAGCCCTTTACTTTGAGATAATGCTTATCTCTTTTGCTGAGGTGTGTTTCTTGTAAGCAGCAGAATGCTGGATTCTGCTTTAGCATCCATTCTGCTAGCTGTCTTTTTGTTTGGAGAATTGAATTCATTGATATTGAGGGATATTAATGACCAGTGATTGTTAATTTCTGTTATCTTGATGTTGGTGGTGGTAGTGTGTGAATGAGTTTCCTCTTTTGATTTTGCTGCTGTGTTTTCTTAGGTGTAATTAACCTCCTTGAGTTGGGGTTTTCCTTCTAGTGTCTTCTGTAAGGCTGGATTTGTGCATAGATATTGTTTGAATTTAGTTTTGTAATAGAATGTCTTGTTTTCTCCATCTATGCTGATTGAAAGTTTTGCTGGGCATAGTAGTCTGGGCTGGCATCTATGGTCTTTTAGGATCTGGAAGATGTCTGTCCAGACCCTTTTGGCTTTTAGAGTATCTAATGAGTAGTTAGGTGTGATTCTGTTAGGTCTGCCATTCTATGTTAGTTGGCACTTTTCCCTTGCAACTTTTAATACTCTTTCTTTGTTCTGTACATTTACTGTTTTGCTTATTATGTAGAGGAAGGATTTTTTTCTGGTCTAATCTATTTGGAGTTCTTCAGGCTTCTTGTATGGTGATAGGTATCTTTTTCTTTAAGTTTGGGAAATTTTCTTCTATGATTTTACTGAAGATGTCTTCTGGTCCTTGGAGGTAGGAGTCTTCTCTTATATTCTTATCATTCTAAGGTTTTGTCTTTTCATAGTGTCCTTGATTTCCTGAGGGTTTTGTGTCGAGACTTTTTTTGATTTCACGTTTTTTTTGATTGATGTATTGATTTCTTCAATTTTATCCTCAGTGCCTGAGACTTTTTTTTTTTTTTTCATCTCTTGTATTCTGTTGGTGATGTAGTTCCTTTCCTTTTTCCTAGGTTTTCCAGTTCCAGGGATGTCTCAGCTTGTGTTTTCCTTATTGCTTCAACTTCCTTTTTCAGATCTTGAAACATTTTATTCCTTTCCTTCTCCTGTTTAGCTAAATCCTGCATTTCTCTAAGGGTTTTATTCATTTCCATCATCTGTTTTTCTGTATTTTCTTGTTGTTCTTTGAGGGATTTGTTTTCCTTCCTTAAGACATCTAGTATTTTCATAAGCATAGGATTAAGTTGTGTTCGCATTTCCAGAACTTCCTGTAGTATTATAGCTAGGTTCTGGAGACGCCATATTGCCTTGTTTGTTTGTTTTTTTTTTTTTTATTTTGTTTTGTACTGGCCTTTAGAAATCTGGTTGACCCTGGTGTTGTCTGGCTGTTTCTGATGCCCATTGGCCGTGGTTCTCAGGGAAGACCCCTGTTCTGGAGACTGGCTGATCCTATGATTCTGATGTCCACCTCCAGATGATGGGTAGATCCCTGTAATAGGGACTGGATCTCAGAGAATACTGAAGCTCTCCTTAGATGGTTGTGGCAGGGGATTTGAGTGGGAGGACTCTCTTGTAAGGTCCTGAGAACTAGTGGATCTCCTCAGAAAGGCAGGTCAAGCTGTGGACCAGAGGCTGGACCTGTGTGCCACTGGAGCCTGGGTTCTCCCTTCACTGACACAGTCCTTCTTGGTTCAGCAGTTTGGCTGCTGATCCACTCAGCAGTCACTGAGCACCACTGGAACCATGGTCTGGGACAAAGAAACATGTTTTAAGACATCAAAAAACAGTAATCTAGAAATGAATTTGGGGAAATTGCTGAAAGAGTATGGATGAGATTAGAAACAGACTTGTGCAACAACTAACTTTGCATGACTACACTACTGAGCCTTGAAATGTGCACTTAATTTTTTAACTCATGTACATGTACATAGTCACATATGGTTAGGGATTATCATCTTGGACAATACAACACAGGTTGATGGGAAATAAATAGAATAAAACCCACTGAAATCAAGCCAGAGTGACCTCTAGCTAGGACACTTGCTTGCTTGACATACATGTGTGCTTCCTAGATTGTTCTGCATGAAGCATATATTATTTAGAATATAAAAATAATTTATTGAAAACTGCTCATTAAATTCATAATGCCTAATTTGAAAGTAATTTCACTAGAAATTTTAAAAATTAAACTCTATCAGAATATAAACCTGATTAACATTTAATCCTTCTAAGCTATGTTTATCTCTAGATTGACAAAACATTTACAGTCATTTAACTTAAATTCATCTAAAGTAAATTGGTTTTAAGTTTTTATGTTGGATTGAAAGTCATTTCTTTCTTTTTTAAAGTCGTTTCTTTTTTGTTTTGTTTTTTTTTTTTACATTTAAAGCATGAGTGTGCATGTGTGAGTCTGTGTGTGTGTGTGTGCGTGCGTGCGTGCGTGCGTGCGTGTGTGTGTGTGTGTGTGCCACAGTTCACATGTGGAGGTCAGAGCATATCTTTGTGTAGGGTTCTCTTCTCCCATATGGATCCCAGACCTGAAACCAGGCTCAGTAACGAGCACCCTCATGCACTGAACCATCTCATTTGTCTATTAGTTTCTTTATAACAATATGTTTAATGTGATGAATCTAGATACGATTATAAGTTAGATGTGACCTTTTATCACTGGGACACAATGGATTATTCCAAAGGGGAGAAGGTAATAAAGTAAGTTAAAATGTTGAAACTTCCATTCATTGTCTGTATTAATTTTATCAGGAAGAGATTTGGTTTTGTGGTTTTATGCAGTTTAACAAATATATCACTAAACAGGAAACACAATCAGATGAATTTAAGTTGAAAGAAATGAAAGATTTAACATTGGATTTTTTCAGGAAACAGACAGATCATATAATAAATACTCTGATTTGTCTTTGACCTCTTTCTTACTAGCCCTCCCCCATATCAATTTGTTTGAATTTAGCAACAGTAAGGAGTCTCTTCGGGGCCCCATTAGGGCTTATGGTATTCAGTGTGCACAAAATATCTGAGGTATCAGCATACTCTATTCATGTTGTAGCTTAACTCTGATTAAAGAAGGAATGTCAACTGTCTATCATTTTATTGTTTCACCAGTAGTTCAAAAGCAAAGTGTTGGGAATTTTTGCTATGCTCAGATGTCAGCAAGCCAAACCTGGGTATCATTGTCTGTTCTGAGCTGTCAATCCACAGCACATCACAGAATTTAAACCAGTACGGATCTTCTTGGGTATCAATGCCATCTCAATATGCAAAGTCTACAAATGTAAGTTAAATGCTGCCTCACACACGATTTAGAACTAACAGTGTCTCTACTTTTTGTAGCCATTTACAAAGACAAAACTCCATTATATGAAATGTTCCTTATATGAATAGATTTTGAAACATCTCTTGAAAATATGTCAAAATGGATCATTTTATTGCTAATTGTGTTTTTACAAGCCACAATGGTCACTGTTTTTAAGTAGGGGACTTAAATATTGGCTATCTCTGAGTAGCCAACAGTTTGGAAAATAAGATAATTGACAAGCATATTTCAAGTAAAACTCCAAGGCTATAATAGATGACACTATAGACTACCATCACTGTGGCATGAGTCTTAAATTAAGCCTTGTTATCTGGGGAAATCAGGAAGGCCTCAGTGGTCTGAAGTTTTCTTCCCTCTAATTCTGTCCCTGGAGGGAAAAAGGTCCCCTAGCCAAACAGTCCCTCCTTCTTATAGGACTGCCTGCATTGCCTGCTTTTCACTGGGTAGCCGACTTCCACTCCTGGCTAGCCTCCAGTAGAAACCTGGAGTTACTCCATTCTCTATGCACCCGTCCTGCTTTCTGCAGCCTCTGCTCTTACAGAATCCCTCAAAGAATGTCCTTCCACACCACTGCAGGGCATGTGGCTGTAAACTGAGCCAATCTTACCTGTCAAGATGGCATGTATTTGGACATCCCCATAACTCCACTCATCAATGGGGAAACACAAACCATTGTAATCAGGGTTTATCTCTTCCCATTGTAAGAAGTTTAAGGAAAAGATTCATAGAGGCTGCTTTAAAAGCTCTTATAAAGTAGGATGTCCTGAACAGAGAATGGAACTAGGGATTTGGGTTTGCATGTGAATTCTGTCCTACTTCTAGAGTTCTTTGCCAAAGGATTATGTAAACTAGAAATTATAGTCAAATAAGAAGCAAAGTTCTGATTTCCTTAGATGGGCAAGACTTCAGCTCAAGAATAGAGATTCATGAAAAGATTACAGAACTGAGTTAGGGTGAGAGAACAGACTACACTGTCTTTCTTCTTTCTCTTTCTCTTTCGGGACTTGTCCTCTCCCTCCAGATCTCTAGTTGCTTGAATACAGCTCCCTGATGACACTACTAGACAGAATAGAGACCACAGGGCCAGATGAGACATTCCCTGCTGACAATCCTTTTAGAAAGTACAGGGTAAGGGTGTGTGCCATCACTGAGCACTGGTAGTACCCTCTGTTAACACACTCCCCGTCAGAGTAGCAACTTTGTTCCCAGCAGATGAAAGCAGCCATGGTGTCTGGGGATATAGCTCATTTGGCAGATGCTTGCCTTGCATACCCACAACTTTGGTTCAGTCCCTAGCACAGCATCAAACAGTGTGGTGGTATAGACCTGTGAAGCCAGAACATGGGAGGTAGAGGCAGGAGTATCAAGGCCATATGATATTTTATCTGAGGAAAAAAAAAAAAAGGTAGGTGGCAAGAGGTGTGCTACAAAAGGAACCCCAGTTTCCTTCCAATGCAACTAAGGGTAAAACACATTTCTTTTCCCAAATAAGATGGAAAATATTCAGGATAGGTTTAATTGGATCAGCAGAGTAAAGCTGGAATGACGATGGTTCGTGGGAAAAGAAAGGATCTGGTCTGGAGATGTGTGGGCCTTTCTGGGAGTGTGAAGTTCAAGGCAGAAGAGGCTAAACAGCAGCCAAGAAAAAAGATTAGGGAGGAGGAAGAACCTCTTCTCTTTTCTTTTCTTTTTTTGCCTATCACCAGGGCCTTGGGATATCTAGTAACTAGAACTGAACTCCTTGATAAGAAATTCACAAATAGGGAGATACCAGTGCGCTGGTAGAAAAGGAGAGGGCTGTGCAAAACTTCATTCACTCAGGAAATAACCACTGAGGCCAGTATTATTCCCGGCACTAGGCCCAGCAGGGAGGAAAGAGACCCTCTAGGCTCTCACACATATTTTGATGACAGCAGCTGGTGGTGAACAATGAATGAGCTCTTACTATTTACCAGGTAGCACACCAGGACCACCACGCTTGAGCCTCCTGAAATCCTATGAGGAAAGATCTACAGTCTGTACCAACTGGCAGATAAGGAAATACGTAAAAGACATTGTTTAAAGCACCCAGCATGTATCTCCTTTGGTGAATGAGTAGCAAGGAGGAATATTAAAAATACAGAACAAGGTTTCAAAGTTCTGTCTGTATTCAGTTCAGGTTTAAAAAAAAGTGCTGGATTTAAGCAAACAAGCATAAACTTCTTCAGAAAAAGTAAACATAAAAAGTTTGAAGAGAATGGTGATCATGGATTGTAGCACAAATCTCAAATTACCAAATATGAACAAAAGTGATAGAAAAAGTTTGTGTTACAATTTTGTGAATTATACCTAAAATGAAATTAAAGGCCCTCTATGTATTTCAAATAATTCAAGCATTCATTAGGAGAATAATAAACTTAGAATCATTATATTTCTCTGTTCTGTTCTCATCCAAACTAATGGAATCCATATTGAAATTAAAACAAAAGTCTAAAATGAGTAATTTGGTCCTATCTTCTGTAGGACTTAGGCTCATGTTTAGAGAGAAAAACAGATTATATTAGGAGGAAACTGTCCTCAGCCTAAGACTCTTGCAGAGGTAATGTCTACTTTAAAATGAGGATTAGTGACAAGCTCGGCAAACAGATGGAAACTAAAATACAAAGAATGAGCAAATGCTACTTTTGCAGGTCAGTTCCCCTTCAAAGTACACACTGACACACATGGACATGGGGAGATCTCACTATGAAACTGTGGAATCTTCAGGAATGCATCTGGGCAGCTCACAAAAGGTCATCATAGCATTTCTTGCTGAATGTCGACATTCTGTCATAGAAGGAGGGCTGAGGAGGATCATGGGACTTGACAGGAGCATTCAGCTACTCCTCCCAACCAGTTTCATTCACAATTCTGCCCTAATCGTTCATAGTCTGGAAAAGGGGTCATATTTTGTGTGTGTGTGTGTGTGTGTGTGTGTGTGTGTGTGTGTGTGTGTGTGTGTG
>CAJQZJ010034413.1:1199510-1246241 GCA_907164525.1 Lophiomys imhausi
GTGTGTGTGTGTGTGTGTGTGTGTGTGTGTGTGTGTGTGTGTGTGTGCTGGGAAGGGATAGGAAGGATGGCTCCATCCATGCTGGGTACAGACTTTACATGTGGTTGCTCCAGCCTGTGATCCCTTCACCATTGCTCTGTAAGACTAATAAACTCATTGTTTTCCTTCAAGTTTGATGGAATTACTCCTCAGTCTGTCTGTCCTTGAGACCTTGTGGAGAGGGGTATTGTTTATATGTCCCCCAGGAAAGGAAATTTATCAACAATTTCACAAAGCTCTTTCCGGTGAAACTATTTCCTGAACTTTACCCAGACGGGTGGGTTAGCCTTGTGCACTGTCTGTTCAGAAGCTCAGTTCTTTTTTTTTTTAATTATTATTATTATGTTGCTTTCACTTTTCTTTTTTTAAATTTATTTTTATTTCTTCAAGTTACATCTCAATCGCAATCCCCCCATACTCCCCGCTCCAGTCCCACCTTCCTACCCTCCTCCCCCTCAACCCCCCATCCCCTTCCTTTTTTTTTTTTTTAAGTTTAAGGTATATCTTTTCCCCCCAACAGTTCCTGCTTTCAGTCCAACAAATGGTTCTTTTTCTTATAACTATAAATACAATACAAAACAACAGAAATAAATAGGCCACAATTATGAGAGTTATATGGCTTAGCATATATTCCCAATGTCCAGTCCATATGTATTTGGCACCTGACTTTAACATTCTACTATCTACCCATCTCCATGAGTTTAAAGTTCTATATCCAATTCAGCTTCCATCCTAACTTGCATCACAATTTTAAGAACATCTTCTTAGATCCAGAACACCCTCTTAATTCCTAAACAACTCAAAATTTGACTATGAGACTCTAGCTATCTAGTCTTCAACCACCTCAGAGACCTGAGAGGGATAAATATATCTGATTATACAGGAAATGCAGGACCAGCAGCTTCCAAAACTAAGAAATGACATACCAGTGGCTGCCTAGACAGTTCCCATTTTCTCTCCATACATTACAGCATCAATCTTCAGCTGTTTGGCCCTGTTTATCTGACAGACATTGATTGTAAAGCAGGAATTATGAAGGACTTGCCTACCCTGTCTTGGCAGAGCTAGGCTGTCGACTTACCTGCCAGAGCTGAGTTCTGTGCCCCTGTCCAGACTGCAATTTAATACTGGGGCATTGTTATAATCAATAAGCTGTAAAGAATGCTCCCCACTAATCCCTGATTGGTCAATAAATGACTAGGGCTTGTGACTGGGCAGAGAGGATAGGAAGGTGGGACTTAAGATCTAGTGAGGGGGTCTCAGGAGAGATCACCAAAGAGGAGGACATCACCATTAGGTGGGATAGACCAGAGCATGTGGCAAAGAGAAGCTCACCGTGAAGATTGACTGATGGAGCAGAAGCAGCCCTCAAGATACCAGATTGGCACGTGATGGCTATTTATGTGGGTTTCAACAATATGGAAGGATTAATACAGCTCAGAACCTGCCTGGCATAGTACCTACAGCTTATTAATAAATTACAGCATCTCTGTGTCATTTACTTGTGAGCTAGCTGGTCAAAAGTAATAGAAACTCCCAATAGATATTGAGAAGAAAAATAATTTTCATTATTAGTACTCCAATGGACTATAGAGTCAAAGAGGCTCAGAGGGGTCAGATTTGTCAGCAGTCTCAGGAATACCAAACAAGAAAAACAGTCTGAATATTTTTCCCTGCAGACCCCACTTGACCATTGCTAATACAGAAGGAACAAGGACTGTGTGATCCTCCCAGAGTTAGTCTCTGGGTGACAAACAAACACACACACAAAAAAAATCATAGAAATATCACAACTTATTTGTTTTGTTTTTGTTTTTCAAGACAGGGTTTCTCTGTGTACCTTTGGCTGTCCTGGAACTCACATTGTGGAGCAGGCTGGTCTCAAACTCAGAGATCTGCCTGCCTCTGCCTCTGAAGTACTGGGATTAAAGTTGTGCACCACTACACCCAGCTCTTCTTCTCTTAAGAAAAGTTTCTAAAAATTTTTTTCCTGAATCTTATAGCCAATTATTAAATCTTCATTGATTGGCAGAGAAAGCCACAAAGGAGTAAGTTAAATAGGGTAAGTAGTTTGCCTCAGGCTTATTATAAAAGGATTAAAATCATGGCTGAGTTTCCAAAGGTAGAGAGTGTACATGAGAGGCCATGACGTCTGAAAGGGGGAAAAACTGGCATAAAAGCAAATGATGGTTGCTTCACTTTCTAGCTGGCTACCTTTAGGTAAGGGTGAGGATGGTAAGGGTGACAGGAAGGAACGTTTATTGAGTGCTTTATTTGTTTGGGTGTGAGGTGTGGTTTAAAAAAATAATCTTTACATTTTGTGTGGTTTTGCATGTACCCAGGCTTGTGCCACAGTGTGTATGTGAAAGGCAGAGGACAATTTGTTGTCTGCATAGCCCAGGCAGAGGACAATTTGTCGTCTGCATAGCCCAGGCTAGCCTGAAACTGTGTAGTCCAGATGAACTCAAATTCCCAGTCCTGTAGCCACTGTTCTGGAGGATGCCTCATTGCTGCTTCTGGGTTTCTTTTGTGTCAATTGTTATAAAAATATACCCCAACAAACCCTGTAAGTTCTTTCAATGCCTTTCATTTTAAAATTATCTTATTTTTAATTTTTTGATTACTGGGTAAGCACTCTACCCCCAGCCCTTGATTTTTTTGAGACAAGCTTGTTTAGCTCTGGTTTGCCTTGAAGATGTCATTGTATTACTCAGGTTGGCCTTGAACTTTCTACCTTCACCTCCTGGTATTCAGATTAAAACCATGTATCACTATGCCTAGATCATTTTTTAAATTAACAACAAAAATATTCACAATTAAGCTGGAAGAATTTAAATAACTTCTTCAAGGATGCAAAGCAAGGATTTCAGCCTGGGTCTAATCTCAAAGTTCAATAAATAATAGTCCTCCTCCCCTGAAAATACAGAGATGGTGAGTTGCACCATCAAAAAAAGGACTCAAAGATTTTATGGGCAGTTTGAGGAATTTAGATTGTTCATCTTAAAAGAACATTTAATTACCATGTTTAAAATGTGGAGGTTCTCTAAGGAATACAAGAATAGTTTTTATGTGTGTCTACAAAAAAAAAAAAAAAAAAACGCACTGAAAATTTAGAGGCAGTATAGATTTAGTAAGATATATACACTTTCTTATGAAGTAAATAAAATGAAAAATAAATGCTTGCCAAGGAAAGGATTTTTCTGTATCAATCTCATTTATGTTGGGGTGATCTGAAACCTGCTTGTATTTTGTTGCTGATTACTGGCCCTAGGATCTGTTTGCCATGCAGATGAGGACACTGTCACATATACCTGTCTTTGTTGTGTGAACCTTAATCTACCTAATTTGGAGTTGATTGGTTGAATAAAATGCTGTAGCCTGGATTGGGTGGAAGAGAGGTAGGCAGGAAAAAGGTCGGTGGTCTTTTGGAGCAGGGAAGTAGCCATGGGGAAGGAAGGAGAAGATGTACCATGGGTTGGAGAGAAGAACATCATTCCACGTGGCCTGGAACATTGGCATAGCATGGAGAATAACGGCCCAAGGAGACATATATGTGTGTGTATGTGTATATGTATGTATTGGGGTTTTATTTGGGGAATAGCATTAAAAGCTAGCTTACATGGGCTAAGATTGCACAATCCAGGCCAAGGCTTGTTAAAATCCTTCAGGTGTCTGTGTGATTAGTCATAAGTGGGCTAAGGGATAACTCTGTCACTCTAATAACCATAAATATCAATTAAAGATATTAATATTTACTACAACACATCCAATGTTTTCTTTTTTTTAATAGAGATTTCTTTTCTAGGTCTTCGGGTCTCAGATGAATAAATAAAACCCTCAGAGTCCAGTAAGAATAGTCAGAATATAGAAGTTGCTCAGTAATTAGGTAATAAGGCATGGTAACCTCTATGTGGAAAATGATTATACTTCTGGAATTCTTCCAGCATAACAGAAAAAAATTGCCTTAAAAAGAAACTAGGAGATGCAGAATACCTTCAAAACCTCATTGAAACCTAACCTTTTAAGGATGATAACCTTCCTACTATGTTTAATTTACAACATTCCTACTCAAGAGGTCAAGATTCTTTCAACCAATCCTTATGATACCACTCTATTTACTTATGGTACCCAAATGGCTTTTCACTGTTCTTCCCATTGGAGACTAGATTATCATTTATTTTTAAATGAATTTTGAGTCATGAAATCATAGAAGTGACTAGGACCATCCAAGTTTTTAAATGCATGTTTCTTTCTTCAATATGATGAATTTCCAAACTAGTGACTTCTAGAAATTACTTTCACAGTAATCTGTGTATGGTAGTTGTCATTTCTGGGGAGTTCATAAAAGATTTTTGGCTTTTTAAAATATATCTACATACCTACCATCATGCAAACATCCTTGTGCATACATAGAGGATCATTGTGTAAGAATGATCTATTTTACTCCTATACCAAAAGTGATTTATTTTAAATGAGAAGTGCACATTTTAAGAAATGTAACATCTCGGGGGGGGGGGGGCAGTGGTGGCACACACCTTTAATCCCAGCACTCAGAAGGCAGAGACAGGCAGTTATCTGAGATAGGGCCAGCCTGGTCTACAGAGCGAGTTCTAGGACAGCTAGGGCTACACAGAAAAAACCCTGTCTCTAAACACCAAAAAATAAATAAAGTAATTAATTAATTAAAAGTGTAACATCCATCTCATATAGCTTCTAACTTGATCCAGAGGAAGACTCAGAGACAATTTCCTACCTGTGACTCATTCAAGTCCATCTATTCTCAAAAATAAGCCACCTTTATTCCCATAGTCTTAAAATTAGTCTGTTTTGGTCATAAAACTCTTATAGACCAAGGTAATAAAGTAAACATCAGGTAATTCATGTACTTTTTAAAACTTCTATCTCACTAGTCTGTAAATGTAGAAAGAATATTTACAGCTAGCTTTTAATGAGTGCCTTCATTTGCTTGGCCAAGTTCTATGCCACATGTGTATGAGGTAAATAAATTATCTGTTTTTTAAAAAATAGAATTCAGGCTAGCTATTATTTGGGTCATGTGGTTGAGACCCTACCCTATATCACAAGCACAGTGCTAGAGAAAAGGAAGTATGTCTTCCTCAGGAACGCTTTTAGTGTAAGGATGTGATACAGCATCCTTCAATATTTTTATCCCTTTGTTTTGGTTTTAAAAAAATTGACAATTTTCTATATCTCTAATATTGTAGATGAACAGTTTCCACCCTCCTGTGGTCCCTCACATATGGAATGTTAGTTCTGGTGTCTTTAACTTGACAATACTAGTAAATAGATGGCTTTGGATTATTCTTTGTTGAAAAGTATCTCCTATCCTGAATGAGAGTCTGTCATTTAAGCTAATGGTTATTGCCTTTCTCAGGCAAAAATTTCCAGCAGAATCACAAAATCTAGTTTGTATCTAGAAAGGATTGTAAGGATGGTAATCAGGAGATCTCTGTTTTTATAATTGGGAATCCACAGCACAAGAGGAACTTGATGTTTTTCTCTTAGGTCAAATAGTTATGAAGAAAAACCATTCATAGCAGCTCAGTGCTTTTTCTGTATAAAAAGTCAACAATTGTTGTCAAATCCATAACGTGCATTGCCCTATAGAGAATGCACCAAGGATAACTTGAATATTATATTATTATCAACTCTGAAATGTAATACCCTAACTGTCAATTAATTATATAATGCTGTTATGTATCATTGCAGCTTTGTTGTCGAAGTTTTCCTCTCTGAATGTTTTAGATCCCTAAGATTGTGACCGCCTTGTGGTAGGCATGGTTCCTTTATTTATTTGTTTGTTTGTTTATTATTTTCAAACAGTGGGCCTGTAAGAGATGGCTCAGTGGGCAAGTATGCTTCCTGTATAAACAAAAGGACCAGAGTTCAAATCACTAGCACCCATATAAAAAAAATAAGGCATTGTTGTACATGTCTGTAACCACAGTACTGAGGGTGGAGACTGGAAGATTTTGGGAGTCTTCTGGCCAGCCAACACCCAAATCAGAGAGTTTCTTTTTGCTCAATAAGAGACAAAAAGCACAGTTTGTTCGGGTTCATATTCTATATCAAACATACTCCTCTGTACCCTTCCACCCTCCTTTTCTCATCCCCACACTGCTGGCCTCTACACAATTTCATTTCTACTTTTGTTTTATACATGCATAGTTTTGTGTAACTATATAAAATCTAGGAACCACAAACGAGAGAAAATGCATAATTTTTGTCTGAGACTGGCTTAATTCACTTACTATATCTCCACTTGCATCCATTTTTTTTTTTCCCTTCAAACAATGTAACTTCATTCTTCTTTGGCTGAAAAGTTCTATTGGCACGTGACACGCAGGTCACATGGCTCGATAAAGCAGTGCTAGCAAGTGGTGGGAGCCTTTACTAAGCATCAGACACTGCTCTCAATATACTGTATCTATTAAACCATCTGTATGTGACAGTAACCCTGGATGTTTGCAGATTTTGTGAATGAAAACCTTTAGGCTCTGAGATACTAAATGTCTTTCCCATGCACAAGGTAGCAAGAGATGAATCCATAATGCAAATACCGGCTGCTCCTAGGGCCTATGTGCCTAATCAGTGTGATGGTTAACATAAAACTAGGTATCTCCTGTAGATACAGGGTCCAGCGAATGCCTGGTTCAGCAAATGTGCACACAGCCCCTCCCTTCCTAACTTTCATGTTCTCCAGCCCATTTCTGTTATATTTGGTTGCCCATCTACTCCCTCTTCCAGAAACACACACACCATCAGACATTCGAACATGCTCCCAGCTTTTTAACAATACAGTCCACACTCAAACCACACAAACGTGTAGGTTTTGGATGTCAAATCTGTCCCTAATCTCTTCTGCCTGACAGGACTTTAGTACAAGGCATCCACTAGCCCACATCTGTCCCAAGCGAATATAGATATACAAACTGACGTTGGCTTTCCGTGCTTATGCACACTCCTCATACACAGCAGATCTCAGTTCAACAAAAACCTCTCTAATCCGATTTCCTTCTCTGTGCAGCAAAACACTTCATTTCTCACATGTGCCAAAGACTTTTGGCTCTAGTATTGGAAACTGGGAAGCAGTGGTGAAATGAAGTAAGAATTTCCAGGGTCAAGGTGAACGGTGAACGATCATCCAGGTCTTTTTTCCCTGGGAGCTTGCTCTTTTGGGGACGTGCAGGCATGCAAGCCTGACTCTACCTAAACCTGCAGTCCCCTGGACCCACCCTGAACCCTCACTCAGACAGGGCAGATGCACACACCGCAGATAGCCTCATTTGTAGAGAGCATTCCTTTGTTCTGTTTTAAAGCTTGTCCCCGGTCTAGCGACAGAGATTCTGTCAGAAACCATGGTAAAGTGACAGCCAAGCTTCCCCACGGGAATTAGGACTTGCAGGGCGCTGAAAGCAGATTTCCCAGGCAGCCGGAGAGGCCTGGAAGCCGCCCTCGTTCACTCGTCAAGACTAGCCGGGCTGACTCCCCGCTGGGTTAGGGCTCTACAAGTTCAAACTCATTGTCCAACTCAAGGCTACAGTTAGGAACAGGGAACTCTTTCCCTCCAGCTCAGGATGACTGCGAAAGCCCAGTAATAGCATGACCTTACTGCGCCTGCGCATCGGTCCCAGCCGCTTGCACATTTTTCCTAAGGTCTCAGTCGCTTAGCAACGCTGGAGTCACAGTGGCAGCGCTCTGGAGCCCGTTTTCTAGCAAGGGTAGTTCAGTGTTCTCTCCTGACGCTCCTGGCTGCCACGTGCCAGATCGGAGGGGGCAATGGAGAGAAAGGAGAAGCAGCAGTAAGTACCAGGGCTCGGCTTTCTACTTCCCCTTCTGAAAACCATTCCCCTTCTTGCAAAACATTAAGTGAGACCCAAGGAGTGGCTCAGCACCTACGACCCAGGCCACCCACTTCATCTAATAGGATTCCTCCGCTGCTTTCCGGGGGTTTAGTGCTAACAGTATCGTTTTTTTAAAAATGCACTGTTTACTGAGCACATACTGTGTGCCAGGGACTTTACGCGCATCCCTTGGCTTAAGATTCTTGAGGACGTCTTAAAATAATCATTCTTCATACTCCACATTTAACGCATCAGCACAATCTGTAGACTTTAATGTTGAAATTATCCAGACTCTACTGTTCATCTGTTTCTCTGTTGTCCTCACCCATTCTCAAGTACCAGCTTTTCACAGTCATTGCTTTGCTTCCCTAGTCTCTTTGCTTTCTTAGTGTCTCTGCAGCCTTCTCAACATGGCCTCTTAAAAAAAAAAAAATGTTTTTCACAGGGTGCTGTACAGTAAAAGCCAAGGCTCCAGCAAGAGTGCCGCCTTTACAAGGTTCTTCCTCTTCCTTGCTGCGCCTACTGGCTCCCTCTGCCAGGACCCCTGCAGATAGCTCACAGGCAGAGCAGAGCATCACCAGAGAACGGGAACGTGTAGGAATGAGAAGTCTCAGGGTCTCCTCACCCAGACACTGAATCAAACACTCTGGGGCCCCAGCAATCTGCGGTTTAACAAGATCCAGGTGGTTACGGTGACCTGACTCTTCTGTGAACTGTGAAATGGAGCTAGGAGGAACGATGTGGTTGCCTGGGACATGTGCTTCCAAAGCAGTGTTTCTGTCGTTAGAACAGTGGCTCTTACTGTGGATCAGCTAGAGAACTAGTTGAAACAAGACTCTAGCAACAGAGACTATTATTTGATCGGTTAAGTTATATCTTCAGATTTGTGTGTTTGACGAGGTTATTACTGATGCTGTTCAGAGACCATGCTTTATGGTCTCGAAGGATGGACATATTTCTGACAGAGTTTTGACAGTTACAGTTGACTCTACTGGAATGATCTTTCCTCAAATATCCACTTAGTTTGTGCTCGTCCCTTCCTTTCCTTTTTCAATTACCACCTTCACAGTACAACCCCCACCCTACCTAAAACTGCAGCCTCTCCTCACATGTGATGCACACCTTTTCCTCCATGGAAATTGCCCTTGCTATGTAGCACCAGTAACAGACTATGCATGCCACTGTTTTATTTCTCTTCTGCCTTCACTAGAATACAGCAATTTCTATATATAGCTGTGAAGATAGCAATTTCCATCTGTCTTGTTTCTGCTGCATCCTCAGTGCTTCAGGCAGTACCTGGTGTGTAAGCACCTGCCAAATGAACTAGCCAGCGTGACTCTTTCTCTGACATCACTCACAATGGCTATCGTCATCATAGCTGCTCTTTCATATAAATAAAAGAGTGGAAGCTTAGATATTAAATGGCAGAGTTGAGGTTCCAATCCAAGGCTGACTGCTTTCACAGTCTATTGGTGTTTTTTTTTTTTTTTGTTGCTATTGTCTGCATTGTTGGTATAGAAACCTGGGTCTCAGCCACATTAGTGTTTTATTTGTACAGTGTTTCATTGTGCAAAGATGTTACTACAGAATCATGTATTTCACATTTATTTATTATCTATTGTCACTCATACCATGAAATTCTTTATCTATAGACATTCATAACCATGTAAATTCATAAGTGTATAAGCCAATATCCATAGTCCTTTCCTTCAAGGCTCTTGTACAAATGTATTGGTGGGTTACTACTATAAGAAACAGATGGAGAAAACTGATGCCAAGGAGTTCACAGGGATAAATTAACTGACCAGAAAGTTACAATTTTTAAACAAATGCACATCTCTGGGAATGTACTAGAAACATCTTAGAAGTTGTTTACACTTTTCTAGTAATCAGTTTTTCTAAATCCTTTACAGAGAGGCATTTTTTGTTACTAAGATCAAAAAGAATCTAAATAGTGTTTTTGTGTGGAGTGTGAGGGTTAAGAGTGTGTACTGCTAAAGCAAAATCAGAGTGGAAAAGCAATTCTAGTACATTCCGAAATATGTAAAGAGTACAACACAAGCCATTTACCTAAACGGAACAGGACATGCTTGTCGCGTCCCCCTCGACCAGCAAGGACGACGCAACTCGCAAAAGCTCTTCTCAAGCAGTTTATTCAGGTCCCTTGAAAACAGTCTTCCGAATGCCTGGGCAGACCCAACCCACAGGCTAAATACTATATGAACAGCCAATCAAGTAAAGCCACATGGTGCTATCTTAGAGGCCCACGTATGCGGAAGCAAGCCAGATCAGCGGTCTTTGCCAAATATGGACTTGTTTACCACTGAGAGCGCTCACCGTCGGGCTGGTGGAAGGCGGAAACCGGCGCCATCTTTAAGGCGCAGCACATCGCAGCTCTCTACAGTTCCTCCTTTTTTTTTTTTTTTTTTTTTTTTAAAGTTGGTAGAAGTCCCTGGAAAGGCTACGTAATCCCCATATCTGGGGATCTCACGGTGGGCCTGAGCCTGTAGGAGGGCGGTGCTCAAACTCTTACCCGTCTCTGGGTCAGCCTCCCCACTCGGGACTGCCCTGTCTTAGGTGGCCGAGACTTACCCGTCAACTCCGTCATTGACTTGCCAGACCCTAATATCCATGGAACGAATACCTCAGTGGGCAGGGACTATGCTCAGTGAAGATTTAAGGCTTCACGGCAGCGAGCCATGCCTGAGGGGACTGGCCCGCCTCAATGGCGACAAGGGCTTGTATAATCATGGCTGCATTACGCTTTTGTGTGGCTCTCATTTTGTAGATGCACCCTAGGCAAACCAGACAGGCTAGTATCATCAGTATCGCCAAAGAGCCTACGCCCGCCCACTCCTTAAGATGATTCATGGCTCGGAGGATCCATGTTGACAGTCCTTCCACAACAGAGACATCAACCCGGGTGGAATTCACATGCACGATGGCAGTTCTCAGATTCTGCATCAGCTTATCAAACTCGCCAGACCAATTTTCCTGTAAGATACTGAGAGAGTTGCTTAGACAAATTTGCAGCTACAGTATAATTTTGATATGGCACAGAGGTCACACACAAACCAGTCATTTTCCACTCACAGCCAATCTGGGCCACCTGCCACAATACATCCAAGGCCGTGGCTACATTGGCTGACAAATTATTCAAGGTAGCGGCAGTCTGCACTGAGGCATCCAGGCTTCCAACCCCTTGTTCTTATAAGGGGTGATAGCTGCTTTACATTCCTTTGTACATTGCTCATACACAAGTTGTTTAATTAAGGGCATTGCCAAATCAGGGTCTCCAAATACCCTTCCAGCTGCTTCAACCATTATAGCCATGAAGTCTGAGAAAGGCTCCAGGGGATCTTGAATAACCTTGGTGAGATTGCCATTCACTTCCCCTTTGTTAGGCAATGATTTCCAAGCTCTGGTTGCGATTAAATTGATTTGTTCAAACACCTGAGCCAGATACCCAGTTTGTTGTTGAGCATATCGACCTTGCCCAAGAAGCATGTCCACATCCCAGGCTGGGTTTCCTGCTGCACGATTAGCAGCAGCTTGTTCATTAGCAAACTCAATCAAGAAAGCCTTCCAATCTAAATACTGCCCAGAGGACAGGCAGGCACGTGCCAAGCTCATCCAGTCACTGGGAGTCATGCAATAACAACTAAGAGCTTCCACCTGAGCTACAGTGAAAGCAGCATTAATCCCATAAGTGCGGACAGACTCAGCGAGTGCTTTAATTACCTTAAAATCGAGAGGTTCATGATAACGATTTCCCCCTCCATCCTGAAAGACAGGGTAGTACAGCTGATGTTTCACTTCCCTCCAGACATTTGGACAGAATGACCGCCCACTAGTACCACTCAGAGGGGAAGTCTCATTATATGAAGGCAGCGCCAGCACAGGCGGCCCCGGACCTGAGGGCTCTATCTGGGTGCAGTCAGAACTCTTCCTCAAAGATGACTTCTCCATTTTCTTTGTTAACATTTTAAGTTCCTCTTTAGACTCTGAGCTATCCTCTTCCAAAGTATCTTTCCCAGATTTGACCAAGCGCTCCTCTTTTAACTGCTGTAATGCCTCTTGTCCCTTTTCCACAGCCTTGCAATATCTCTGATCTTCTAAACAACTATGAACAAGTCTCCAAATAGGCCGTGCTCCTCCCTGTAATGTACCTTGCTCCCAGGCAAAATCTAGATCTCTCCCAAGCTTCTCCCAGCAACTGATAAAGGCCAGCAAGGCCAGCATTCGCTCCATTTCTGTGAGGCACTCTCTGCTTTCCTCACCTTGCTCTGCCAGTTGTGTCTTCTACTCGTCCGAATCCCGGAACTTTATTGCTCCCTCCCGGAGACCTTATTGCCTCTTTACCGAGGTCCTTATTGCTCCCTCCGGAGACCTTATAGTTCGCAACTTCCCGCGAAACTTTACCTTTTGTTCGCAATCTCCGCGAAACTTTACCTTTTGTTCGCAATCTCCGCGAAACTTTACCTTTTGTTCGCTATCTCCGCAAAACTTTACCTTTTGTTCGCTATCTCCGCGAAACTTTACCTTTTGTTCGCTATCTCCCCGAAACTTTACCTTTTGTTCGCTATCTCCGCGAAACTTTACCGTATGTTCACTATCTCCGCGAAACTTTACCTTTTGTTCGCTATCTCTGCGAAACTTTACCTAGTGTTCGCTATCTCCGTGAAACTTTATTGTCCTAATTTATCCCAGGAACTTACCAGCGCTGCCCCTGACTGCAGGAGTTCTGAGTCTTTTTTGGGTCCCCGTACGGGCCACCACTTGTCGCATCCCCCTCGACCAGCAAGGACGACGCAACTCGCAAAAGCTCTTCTCAAGCAGTTTATTCAGGTCCCTTGAAAACAGTCTTCCGAATGCCCGGGCAGACCCAACCCACAGGCTAAATACTATATGAACAGCCAATCAAGTAAAGCCACATGGTGCTATCTTAGAGGCCCACGTATGCGGAAGCAAGCCAGATCAGCGGTCTTTGCCAAATATGGACTTGTTTACCACTGAGAGCGCTCACCGTCGGGCTGGTGGAAGGCGGAAACCGGCGCCATCTTTAAGGCGCGGCACATCGCAGCTCTCTACACATGCTCACCTGGGTGTCAGGCAAATCGTGGTCAATGAAATGGTCCCACTGCATGGAACTTACTGATCCACAAGGGAATTTCTGATGCTTACTAAAGCCAAAGAACTAGATGCATGCAATTTGAGTTAGAGTGCGAACCATGAAAAGAATGTACAAGCCTAGAGAATCGTGGGGAGGTGAATTTAGGAAGCATCTGGGGAAGTGACTTTTCAACTGAGACCTAATGATCAAATTGGCCTGTGGGCATGTCTGTTGGGTATTTCTTGATTAATGATTGATGTAGAAGAGCCCCGCTCATTGTGGGTGGTGCCATCTTTGGTTAAGTGATCATGGGTTGTATAAGAAATCAGACTGAACAAGTCATGGTGAGTTAGGGTTTCTAATGCTGTTACAAAATACCACGACCAAAACAGCAAGTTGGAGAGGAAAGGGTGTATTTGCCTTACTCTTCCAGATTATAGTCCATCATTGGAGGAAGTCAGGACAGGGTGTCAAATAGAGGAGGAACCTGGAGTCAGGAGCTGGTTGAGAGGCCATGGAGGGGTGCTTCTTACTGGCCTGATTCCCATGGCTTGCTCTGCCTGCTGTCTTATAGAACCCAGGACCACCAGCCCAAGGATGGCTCCACCGACAGTGGGCTGGACCCTCCTCCATGGATTACCAATTGAGAAAATGCCTTACAGCTGGATCTCATGGCGGCATTTTCTCAACTGAGGCTCCTTCCTCTCTGATGACTCTAGCTTATGTTAAGATGACATACAAAACCAGCCAGTACAAGGAGTAAGCCAGTAAGCCAGTAAACAGCACTCTTCCATGGCCTCTGCTTCAGGTCCTACCACTAGATTCCTGCCTTGGTTTCCCTGAGTGGTAGACTGTGATGTGTAAACTAAAATAGCTCCCCAAGTTGGTTTTAGTCAGAATGTCCTATTACAGCAATAGAAGAGCAAACTACTATAAGTAGATGTCCATATGGCTTTTATAAAAGGCTGTTAGCTTTAGTTAGTTATGCCCCCTTATATTCCTACTTCTAAACTCAACCCTCCTCTCCACCATCACAGTTTAACCCTTCCTGTTCCATTATTCTCCTTTCTCCCTTTATTTCACTGTATTCTGTCTTCTCCTCCCCCATGGACCCTTACTGGTTTCTTAACCTCCAAGGGTATTTCAAGCAAAACATACATATCTAAAGATTCAAAGCTAACATCCATATGAGGGAAAATATGCCATTTTTTTCTCTTTCTGGGTCTGAGTTACCTCACTCACAATGATTGTTTCTATCTGCAAATTTCATAATTTCATTTTTCTTAACAACTGAAACATATCCCACGGTGTAAATTTACTACATTTTCAATTTTCTATTTATCAGTTGACAGACATCTAAGCTATTTCCATTTCCTGGCTATTATGAATAGAGCAGAACTAAACATGGATTAGCAGGTCTCTCTGTGGTAAGATACAATGTACTTTGAGTGATATATGCCCAAGAATGGTAGAGCTGAATTGTGTGGTAGCTCTATTTCTCATTTTTTGAGGAAGCTCTACAATGATTTCCATAGTAACTTTGCCAGTTTTCACTCCCACTAGCAGTAATTGTTTCCTTCTCTGTACAGCTACAACTCTTTTGTCATTTTTTTTGTCTTAGGTATTCTAACTGGAGTAAGATGATATCTCAAAGTAGGTTTAACTTTCTAAGGATATTGAACTATTTTTTGAAATGTTTCTCAGTCATTTGTATTTCATCTTTTGAGAACTGTTTAATTGCATGCTCTACTTTTATAATTGTTTATTTTCTTCCTGTTTACCTTTTTTAGAGATAACAGTCCTCTGTCAGGTGTATAGCTGGTGATTTTTTTCCCATTCTGTAAGCTCTCTCTTCATGTGAGCGATGGTGTCCTCTGCTGTACAGTCTTGCTTCATGCCTTGCTTGCTAGCTGTTGTCTAATGCCTGTGCTATCCCAGTCCTGTTCAGAATGTCCTTCCTGTGCCCTTAAGTTTAACCCTATTCCTCACTTTCTCTTCTTTCAGATTCAGGGTATTAGGTCTTATGTTAAGGTATTTGTTTCATTTGAAGTTGTTCTCTGCAAGGTGAGAGATAAGGATCTAGTTCCCTTCTACATGTCAGTACGGTATCTACTTCAACCAGCAGATTTTTTTTTCCTTTGTTTTTTGTTTGTTTTTGT
Organism: Lophiomys imhausi; assembly: GCA_907164525.1. Lineage (NCBI taxonomy): Eukaryota > Metazoa > Chordata > Mammalia > Rodentia > Muridae > Lophiomys > Lophiomys imhausi. The sequence continues at coordinate 1,214,687 of CAJQZJ010034413.1, forward strand.
TTTTCCAGTGCCAGGCTCAGCAAACTTTTTTGTTGGTAATATCTTTTCTTCGGTGTATAGCTTTGACCTCTTTGTCAAAAATCAAGTGGCTATATGTATGTGAACTTATATTGGAGTCCTCAATTCTATTCCATCAGTCATGTCTGTTTTTAAAACAATGCTATGCTGTTTTTATTACTGTAACTCCATAGTATAGCTTAAAATTATTGGATGGGAATTTTCATGGGGGTTGCATTTAATCAGTAAATTATTTAGGTAAGGTGGGCATTTTCACAATATTCTGCCAATCCACAACCATGGAAGATCTTCAGTTTCTTTCTTCAATATCTTCATTTTTTTTAATATCTTAAAGTTTTTATTATGCAAATCTTTTACTTCCTTAGATTTATTCACATGCATTGTTCTACACACACACACACACACGCACACACACACACACACACACACACACACACACACACTGTGTAGGTGAGTGGGATTGCTTTCCTGATTTCTTTCTCAATATGTTTTCTGTTTGTATATAGGAAGACTATTGATTTTTTGTGTGTGTTAATTTTAAATGTGTTCATGAGCTTTAGAAGTTTTCTGGTGGACTTGTTAGGGTCTTTCATGTATAGAATCATATCTGCAAATAAGGATACTTTGACTTCTCTCATATCATCTCCTTCACTTGAATTATTGCTCTATTTAAGACTTCAAGCCCTATATTCAACAGCAATGGAGAGAATGGTCATCCTTGTCGTGTTCTTGATTTTAGTAGAAATGCTTCACATTTATCTCTAACTTGATATTGGGTAGGCTTGTTAAATATTACTTTAAATATGTTGGGATATGTTCCTATGTCCCTAGATTCTCCAAAACTTTTGTCATGAAATAATTTTGAATTTTGTCAAAGACTTTTCCTGAATCCAGTGAAATCATCATGTGGTTTTTGTACTTGAATCCTTTTATGTGTTAGATTACATGTATGTATTTATATTTACATTTTACTTTTTTGAAACAGAGTCTCACTATGTAGCTCTGATTGGCCTGGAACTCATTATGAAGACTAGACTGGTCTCAAACACATAGAGATCTGCCTACCTCTGTTTTCCTAAAGTCTTGTGTTACCATGCCCGATTCATATTACATTCAGTGATTACCTTATGTTGAGCCATTCCTGTATCTCTGAAATGAAGCATGATAGATAATCTTTTTGATGTGCTTTTGAATTTTGTTTTGCAAGTGTTTTATTGAGAATTCTTTTGTGTGTGTCTATATTCATCAGATTGGCCTATAACTTTCTTTCTTTTTTCTTCTTTTTTTGTTAAATTTTTATTTTTTGTCTTTTTATATAAGAACAATACTGGATTTAAAAACATAATTTAGAATTGTTCCTTCCTTTTCTCTTTTACAGAATAATTTGGGGGGGTGTGAGTTCTTCTTTGAAGATCTGGTCAACTTTTGAGCTGTATCCAAATGTTACTAAGTTTTTTTTCAGTTGGGAAATCTTTAGTTACTGCTTCTATCTCATTGGTTGTTATAGTTCTATTTAAATTATTTACTTCACATTATTTAACTTTGGTAGGTCATATTTAGACCTCATATCTTTCTTTTAGATTTTCCAGTTTAGTGGTATATAGATTCTTTTTTTTTTTTTGGTATATAGATTCTTAAAGCATGTTTTTATGACCATTTGAATTCCCTCTGTTATAATGTTTCCCTTTAGATCTCTAATTTTATTAATTTGGGTCATCTCTCTTTTGGATAATTTGGATAAATGTGTGTCAATCTTGTTAATATTTTCAAAGAAACAGTTTTGGGTTTTTTTCAGTCTGTATTTTTTTTAATTTCTATTTCACTAATTTCAGCTGTAATTTTAATTTTCTCTCTTTTTTGTTTTTGTTTTTCGAAACAGGGTTTCTCTGTGTAGGCCTGACTGTCCTGGACTCACTTGGTAGACCAGGCTGGCCTTGAACTCACAGAGATCCGCCTGCCTCTACCTCCTGAGTGCTGGGATTAAAGACATGTGCCATCACGCCCAGCTCTCTTTTCATCTACTTGTTTTGGATATTATTTGTCCTTTTTCCAAAGCCTTCTTGTATATCATTAAGTTATTAATATGAGATCTCTCCAGTTTTTTTTTTTCTTGTGGGCACTTACTTAGCACTGTAAACTTTACTCTTACTACTGTCTCCAAGGATGAAATTTAAAAATTCTTTGAATTGAATAAAAATGAAAAAACAAGATACCAAAATCTATTGGGACACCATGGAGACAGTACAATGGACAGCTAAAAAATATGTTCTTTAATTAGGTATTAAGGGTTCTACTAGATTCATTTGATTTATGATATCATTGAGGTCTAGAGTCTCTCTATTTAGTGTTTGGGTGACTGGTCTACAGATGAGAGTACAATATTGAAGTTACCTATTATCATTGTGTTGGGGTCAACTTGTGATTTTAGGTTTAATAATGTTTCTTTTATGAAACACTATTGGGTGACCCTGTGTTTGGTGCATAAATGTTTAGAATTGTAATAGCCTCTTGGTGAATTTTTGTTGTTGTTGTTTTAACATTTATCTATTACTTCAAGTTATGTCTCCATTACCGCCTCCTCCCTCCATGCCCTCCCAGTCCCACCCTCCCACTTTCTACCCCTCTTCCACCTACATCAAAATAGCAGGAAATAACAAACAAGGATAATTAGTATCCATCAACATTAATTATTTTTCTGTTTAGTTTCTATCTCAATGACCTATCCATTGGTGAGAGTGGGCTGTTGAAGTCTCCCACTATGAATGTGGGATTTGATATGCAATTTAAGCTTTAGTAATGCTTCTTTTATGAATGTAGGTGCCCTTGCATTCGGGGCATAGATGTTCAGAACTGAGATGTCATCTTGGTGAATTTTCCCTTTGATGAGTATGAAGTGACATTCCCCATTTCTTTTGAATAATTTTGACTGAAAATCTATTTTATTAGTTATTAGAATGGCTACTCCAACTATCTTCTTGGGTCTGTTTTCTTGGAAAACCTTTTTTTTAGCCATTTACTCTGAGGTAATGTGTATCTTTGTTGCTGAGGTGTGTTTCTTGTATGCAGCAGAATGATGGGTCCCTTTTTCGCATCCATTCTGTTAGCCTGTGTCTTTTTATTGAGGAATTGACTCCATTGATGTTGAGAAATATTAGTGACCAATGATTGCTAATTCCTGTTGTTTTGATGTTGATGGTAGTGGTGTGTGTGTGTGTGTGTGTGTGTGTGTGTGTGTGTGTGTGTGTTTTAGTGTGTTTCTTTTGGTTTTGCTGGTGTGGAATTATTAATTTCCTGTGTTTTCTGGGATGTAGTTAACCTCCTTGGGTTGAAATTTTTCTTCCAGTATTTTTTTTAAGGCTGGATTTGTGGATAGATGTTATTTAAATTTGGTTTTGTCTTGGAATATCTTGTTTTCTCTGTCTATGGTGATTGAGAGTTTTGCTGGGTATAATAGTCTGGGTTGGCAGTGTCATCATAGTCTGTGATCTCTAACAGGCTACAAGACATCTGTCCAGGCCCTTCTAGCATTTAGAGTCTCTGTTGAGAAGTCAAGTGTAATTATTATAGATCTGTCTTTATATGTTACTTGTCCTTTTTCCCTTGCAGCTTTTAATGTTCTTTCTTTGCTCTTTATATTTAGTGTTTTAATTATTATGTGGCAGTAGGATTTTCTTTTCTGGCCCAATCTAATTTGTGTTCTGTAAGCTTCTTATATGTGCATAGGCATCTCTTTTCTAAAGATTGGGTAAGTTTTCTTCTATGATTCTGTTAAAAATATTTTCTGAACTTTTGAGCTGGGATTCTTCACCTTCATCTGTTCCTATTATTCTTAAGTTAGGACTTTTCATTGAATCCCAGATTTTCTGCATGTTTTGTGTCAGTATTTTTTGTATTTAACATTTCCTTTGACTGATGTAGCAATGTCTTCTATCATATCTCTGCGCTTGACATTTTCTCTTCAATCTCTTGTATTCTGTTGGTGATGCTTGTGTCTGTTCTTCCTGTTCTCTTCCCTAGGTTTTTCATCACCAGAATTCCCTCAATTTGTGTTTTCTTTATTACTTCTACTTCCATTTTCATGTCTTGTATAGTAGTATTTACTTCCTTCACCTGTTTAATTTTATTTTCCTGTATTTCTTTATGGATTTTATTCATTTCCTCTTTAAAGGCCTCTACCTGTTTGATTATATTTCCTGTATTTCTTTAAGGGATTTATTCAATTCCTCTTTTAAAACTTCTGTTATCATTATAATATTGGATCTAAGGTCATTTTCTTGTTCTTCAGTTCTATTAGGATAATCAGGGCTTGCTGTAGTAGGATAGTTGTGCTCTGAAGTTGTCACATTGCCCTTGCTTTTGTTAATTGTGTTCTTATGCTGACCTTTAGCCATCTCATTGTACCTGTATGTTCTTGGTGTAGCATGTATTGGGCAGGCTGGATTAATCTGGATTTTCTGATGCAGCAGGCCTCCATTGGGCAGCTGTGGGCTGGACAAGGGAACTCAAGTGGCAGTGCATGTCTCAGAGCAGCCGGTTGTGCCCCAGGGGACCCAGCAGCCAAATAACTGGGAGCAGGGCAAAGATCTAACCTGGATGTTCCTGGTGCCGCAGGACTGATGAAGCCAGGTGGAGTGGTGGCTGGATAATGGGGTTCAGAGAGTAGGAATATCACAGAATTTAGGGGTGCTGGGCATGATCCAGAGATCCTGAGTTTTTATTTTATTTCAGTTTGTTGTTCTTCAGAGATTTTTATCTCCTTATTCAATTCTTTTTTTATATCTTAAATTGTTTTCATCATTTCTTGAGCTGCTTGTGTTTCCTAGGTCTTCATTTGTGTATTTATTCCTATCTTCCTTGAGTTCCTTGAACATATTTATCATTGCTATTTTGAAATCATTTCCTTTGTATCAGCTAGGTTGATATTTATTATTATTATTATTATTATTATTATTATTATTATTATTATTATTATTATGTGGGTTCTAATTTCTGGAAGACACATGATTATTTATGTTGTTTGTGTGTTTGCAATAGCATCTAAATATCTGGAATTTGGTCATTGGTGGTTTTTCTTGATATGTATGTATGTTCATTCTTGAGTAAATATTTGGGTCTTTGTTGTTACCCCAGCTTGTCATGTTGTTGAACCACTCAATGTTTCTTGGTTTTCAGCCTTGGGGCAATTCTGGGTTGATGTACAAATTGAGTTTCAGAAGTATCCTCAGTTCAATTAGGTATAGGCACAACTTCTCAACCCAGAAGCAAATCTTCTGTAGACTTAAAAGATTTTTGCTACTGATCTTCAGATGTCTATGGAAGGCTGACTAGATGCTTCCAGTGGCTCTTGAGTAGCAGAGGATGGGGTCATAATGAAAGTGGAAGTACTCCTTGGGGACAGGGGACAGGACTGTAAATGTTGTTTTTATTTCCTCAGATGACGAGATGAGAGTCTTACCCAAGCATTACTAATACATGGCTTGAACTGAGCCCACAGCATTTCTATCTAAATCTGTAGGCCTAGGCCTGGAAGCTTCTAGCCTCCATACAATCTAATCTTCTGCAAGCCCAGACCTTGAAGCTTTCAGCTTTCAGCTTCTGTCTGCTAATCTAGGCCTAGAATGTTTTCAACCTTTCAGACTTACTGCTGAATAAACTCATCCTTCCTATCTGTTTCTAAACTCTGGCTGGCTGGTTAAACTTAGCTGTTGTGGGTCAAAACTCCTCTGCAAGCTGACTGATTCCAATTGGCTTCTCTTGGCTTCTCACTGAAGTGCTCTGCTTGGAAAAAATACCTCTGAACTCCACAAACTGAATTGCACCAAACTGCCTGCACCAATTTCAACCAAGCTGCACTGAACTGTACTGTACTGACTTCACAAACTCTACTGCATTCCTGTACTGTATTCTCTGTTCTCTCTCTTTGTGTTGCTCTTAAGTAGCTTCTCTTTGCTGTCCTTCTCATGAGAGTTGAGTGTATCCTATCTCTGACTTACTCTGTTAAATCTTTCCCTGATTCATCACTTTGTCTGTCAATTAGATGTCATTGTTTGGGATTAAAGGTTCATACTACATTTCAGCCAGAAAGATTAAGGGTGTGCATTCCAGACCATGTGTACTGAAGAAATATCTGTATTCCATCAAAATCACACAGCCCTTGGTCTTTGGATGTGATTCCTTTCCAGAGTAGCCATATTGCTGGATTAAAAATCCTCTACAAAGGATGCCACACCATCTTCATATAGAGGACAGTTTGATTTTTTTTCTCTTATGCATCTTCCACCTCCTAACAGCTATGAAGATTCAATTTGTCTCCCTTTTAGTTTTCTTTCAGACTCTAACAGTCCTTGAGTTTAAAAAAGTTTTCCCCCCTATGGTTTATAAAATATTTAAAGCATATTTTTAATTTTCTTTTGCAATAATTTTTTGGTGTTTTAGACAGTATTTCTTTTTTTTCTTTTTTTAATAATTTATTTTTTATTTCTTCAAGTTACATCTCAATCACAATCCCCTCCCTACCCCCCTCTCCAGGCCCACCCTTCCACCCTCCTCCCCCTCAACCCCCCATCCTCTTCCCTTCTTTTTTTTTTTTAGTTTAAGGTATTTCTTTTTTCCCCCAACAGCTCTCCCTTTCAGTCCAAAAAAAATGGTTCTTTTTCTTATAACTATAAATACAATACAAAACAACAGAAATAAATAGGCCACAATTATAAGAGTTATATGGCTTAGCATACATTCCCTGTGTCCAGTCCATATGTATTTGGCACCTGACTTTAACATTCTACTATCTAACCATCTCCATGAGTTTAAAGTTCTATATCTAACTCAGCTTTCATACTAACTTGTCTCATAATTTTAAAAATCTCTTCTTAGATCCAGAACATGCTCTTGATTCCTAAACAACTCAAAATTTAACTATGAGACTCTAACTATCTATTCTTCAACCACCTCAGAGACCTGAGAGGGATAAATATATCTGATTATATAGGAAGTGCAGGGCCTGCAGCTTCCAAAACTAAGAAATGACATACCAGTGGCTGCCTGGAAAGTTCCCATTTTCTCTCCATACATTACAGCATCAATCTTCAGCCATTTGGCCCCGTTTCTCTGACAGACATTTATTGTAGAGCAGGAATTATGAAGGACTTACCTACCCTGTCTTGGCAGAGCTAGGCTGTCGACTTATCTGCTTCCAAGTTTTGTCCTTTTTGGACAGAAGTCTGTCTACAGTTGAAGCAAGGGATTTTTCTTGCCAAGAGAAAGGCTTACCACCAATTCAATCATCTCCCACTGGAGATTCTTCGATGCTCATCTTCTACTTGGAGTAGAATAGGGAGTGCTGTCAGGAGCTGACATGTCTCGATATCAAAAAATCTTAAGTTTTGAAAACATCTTTAATTTTCTTTTGCAATAATTTTTTGGTGTTTTAGACAGTATTTCTAACTGGCCTGGATCTTGCTGTATTGATCAGGCTGGCCTTGAACTTATAGAGATCCACTTGCCTCTGATTTTGCTGGAATAACAGTTATGTTCCCACCTCATCTAGGGATTGTTATTTTTATAGCATAACTTTTAGAAGCAAAGAACATTGAGATCAAAATGATTGCTTGACTTGAACAGTTGTCTTTTCTCAAAATTATGAAGATGGTGAGCATTTGGTAGCACGTTTTCCAAGTGATCTTTTAAAATTAAGTTATTATCCTTGTCCAGATGCTTGAATTATCGAGGCATAGAGTGTGAAAGGCTCTTAACATAGGAACTTTTTAGCTTTTTTTCACCTGTCTGTCTAACTATCTACCTTGTGTGTGTTGTATGAACTTGTGGGGTGCACTACATGTGTCCATGTGGTAGTGGTGTTGGGGTACCCTTTTTACCATTCTCTGTCATATTCCCTTGAGAAAAGTCTCTCGCTGAACCTGGAGCTAGGCAGGCTGTCAGCAAGCCCCTGTGACCCTCCTTCTCTGCCTTCCTCAGCTCTTGGGCTGCAGGCACTTGCAACCATACTCTGCTTTTTACAAGGGTGCAACCTGCTTTTGTCCACTCGTCCATCACTACAACCCAATAATAAAACTTTAAAGAAGATATGTTCATATTAGCATGTGCCTATAACCTACCTGTGGATAAATACTTCATACATGATTTATACACAATCAAGTCATTGTTCTTTACTCCAAGAAAATGATAGTCTGGTCACTATACTAGTCTGTCATGATGAATAATTACTATTAACACAGACCCCGTTATTTCCTATATAATTTAGAGTGAGAAGATACCCCAATTTCAAATTTTAATAGCTTAAGTCTATCAAAACCATTAATAAAACCTAAATTGTCTTCACTAATGCTTGAAATATATTTAGATCTTATCTTAATTATAATTACTGAGATGGTTATTTGATAAGTGATTTATAACTAAATTTTTTTTTCAGACAGTGTAAAATAGAAGATGCTGGTCTGCCATGTATAACTGAAAAAAAAGAAGAAATTAAATATGAAAAAAATCCTGACAAAAGCATACAACATTCAAAACCACGTGTGGACAGAAGACGTGTAGATTATGCTAAATTCATAAACACAAATCCAAGAAGATTCAATGAGCCAGTTCCCTATATGGATAATAAAGTGCCAGAAAAGCAGGTTGGACAGATGCTTGTTATGTACAAATATAGAGTTGGATTTGGAAGCTGTTTTGCAGGGCAGTCTGATCACAGTTTACTTAAAGGCCACAGCATATCTCAGAGCAGCACTGTTGGAAGCAGCGGTTAAAACAGAGGCTGGAGCTCTTCTAGCAGGAAACCAGGACATCTAAGCTCTGTGTTTGGGGAGAATCCAGCCAGTCATGTTTCTAGAGTACCATATTTTAGCCAGTAAGAGCTGCTTGAGAATTCCTGGACAGCCTTCTTCTGTAGGGCTGTTTGTGTCATGTGCTAACATAGTACTTCCCATGATATTTGGAAATTCAGATTTCCTATGAAAGACTAGCTTCCACTTATTTAGTGCACAGAAATTGATAGGGATAAGCTAATTTTGTGTATATTTCTTTAATCTCTACAACAATTTCTATAAGGTATTATTTGAAATAATAGAAAACAGATATTACAGTTGTCTTTCTGGCCCCAGGACTATTGGCTTAGACAAACTCCTCTCACTCTAGCTACCATACTAAATACAGTACATTGTTTTTTAAGTTGGGTATGTTGATAGATAGTTTGTTGTATTCATCTCCTATTGCTGTTATCAATTACAAGTTTCAGTACTGGCTTGATGCAACACAGGTCTACTCTCAGGAAGAAGTCCCAAGTCAGTCTCACTGGCTATGGCTGGTTTCTTGTAGGAGTCCTAAGGAAGAATCTGTTCTCACCTTTCCCAGCATGGGGAGCCTGCCACTATATCTTGGATCATAGCACCTTCCTCTTCAGAGCCAGCAGCAGCACACCTTCAAATCTTTCCTCTGTACAACTGTCCTACCTTCCTCATAGAAGGATCATTAAGATTACTGTAGGCCCATCCAATACTCAGGATGATCCCCCATCTCAAAACTCTGCCCTGCAATTCCCCTTTGTGGTGTGAAGCAACTATTATTCACAAGCTCAGAGATTAAGACATAAATATATTTGGCTGATCAGAGCAACATTTTTCTGACTATGGTGTTTACACTGTAGATTTCGTCCATTCTAGTATGTAATCCTATGCATTTGCCAAAGGTATAGATATGTCACCGACCACAAAGCTAGCTGTGGAATACTGCCTTCGTCCTGCAAACTTCCCCTGAGCTCATTTGTCCCTGTCCTCTTCTCCTACCCCAGAATGACAACTACAAAACTGACCTGTTTTCTATAATTTTACCTTCTCTAAGGACTCATACAAATTAATTTGTGCAGTTTGTGACTTTAAAAAAATCATAAAAAATGCATTTATAGTTTGTTCATTTGCTTTTTCTCCCTTTCTCTGTTGCTGTATATTTTCAATATGACTTTGCCAGATAAGCTTTGGTTTACTTGTCGATAGGGAGAAGATAGCAATTATTTCTCAGAGGTTTTGTTGCGTGACAAAATGTTTCCTGTGGAGATGCAACACACTCACCCCAGATAGGGAACCTATGACACACCAAAGTACAGATACTACCAAAGACCAACTTAGTAAACCAGTAAGTTTTATTAGGACTACTTAAAAGAGTATAGATGAGAGGTTACTTACAGGAGCAGAAATGACTCAAAGACAGCTTCATCACCAAGGTCCACTCCAGCATGGATAATAGCTCAAAAAGCTTAGGAAACCTGGAACACATCAACAGGTTGAAGAGTGTCCTTTCCAGGTCACTCTGGTCTAAACTTCTTCCTGGCAACAAGGCTGACTTTTGCTTCTTCCAACCAGCTGGTCTGGTCTTAGAGGGTTTTTGTTTTGTTTTGTTGTTATGTTTTTGAAGCACTGCTTGCTTCCTTCTGAGAGGGTGTCCTCTCAGCAATCTTTAGTGCTTACTCTGGCAAGAAGGAGCCTAGTGAATCTGGTCAGTTTCAGGAACTTCCTGAAACTATTTTGAGTTATTTACCTTCCTGCTTAAGAAGCTTCTCCTAGGAAGGAATATTTTAATCTCTGAGGAAAATGTTATACAACAGGCTTAAGATAAATATTTTGGTCAAATCCTTTCCTAGATGCTAGGGATTCAGCAGTGAACCAAATAAATGGGGGAAATACTCTGACCTCAGGCTGCTTATAGTCTAATGGAGGAATGAACAACGTAAGTAAACTAATTAGTATGTTGAATGACATGGGCTGGCATAGAAGATAGGAAGGACTATTGACCATAGAGTTTATTTTTCTTTTAAATTTTGTCCCCCCCCGCCCCATGTGTGTGTGTGTGTGTGTGTGTGTGTGTGTGTGTGTGTGTGTGTGTGTGTGTGTTTGCAAGGCTCTATTCTTTTCTTCCATTCTATGAGTCCTGTGGGGAGCAAATTCAGGTCATCAGACTTAGTAACAGGTGTGTTTACCTTCTGAGACATCTTGCTGTCCCAGAGTTGTAGTTTTTTTTTAATATTTCAGGAAAGTATATATTTATTATAGGTATAGAGATTAGGAAGTCCAAAGTTAAAGTAAACACCTTCTTGTCTTCTCATGGTGGAGGCATTTATAGGGTGAGAGAAAAGGGCATGAACTCATGTTTTTATTGGAAACCTACTTCTGAAAACCCACCCCCATTCCCAGAGTGATGGCATCAACTCAAAGCATAAACATTCAGCTTCACACTACACCACTAAGAAGTCAATTTTAACACATGAATTTTGTGGGACACATTCAGACCCTAACACTGACTCCTTTAGTAATTTTCCACCCAGTGATATCCTCTTTGTCCCCACATGTCCCATTTGCCCCTTAGCTGCATATCCCCAACTTTTTTTCCCTTGTTATATTCTTTCCCGCTCAACACAAATTCTTGCTGTAATGGTCCTGATATTCTAAACCAAGAGTCCAGAATAAGGTCTGCTTTACCAATATAGTAAATGTCATCAAATTTGGGTTTTGTTGTTTCTTTTAGTTTTTGAGACAGGGTCTCTCTATGTAGCCCTGGCTGCCCTGGAACTCTTTATGTAGGCCAGGCTAAACTCACAAGAGATCCACCTGCCTCTGCCTCCCAAGTGCTGGGTTTAAGAGGGTGCATGATGTCCAGCTAGGAGTCAGTTTTTTAATGGTACACAAGGGTTTTGCTTGTTACTTAAAAAAAATTTTTTATACGTTGTGTGTGCATGCACATTAGGGTATGAGGGAGCACACGACACAGGACCTTTAGAAGTCAGAGGACAATTTTGTAAACTCTTTCTACCTTTAAATGGGTTCTAGGGATCTGACTCAGGTCACCAGGCTTGTACTACAAGTACTTTTACCTGCTGACCCACCTCAACAGCCCCTACTTATCTTATAAAAATTGAATGCAATATGACAGGAATAACCCCTGCTTCCCACACTGTCCATATCTGCTCCAGCTATGTAAACTCCTTATTATGCTACCTTATGGGTTTTCTGCTATTTTCTTGGTTTGGATGATCTGATAGGAACATGGCAAATGCCTTCTCTTTTAAGCTTGACTTGAATCTTACATTACCAGTCGAACATGCCCCTTCTAATACTATAATATACTTCATCCCATGTCCCTGACCCCCCTCTGCTGTACCCTCTTTCCCTTTGTTTTTTCTTTTCCTTCTTCCCCCTCCTCCTTCTTGCTTCTCTCCAGTGTGGCATGTTAAACCATGAGACACCCACATGCTGAGAATACTCTACCACTGAGCTATATCCATAGCCCAGCTTTTCTGCTTTATTAGTCCCTGATGTACCTAACGGTTACACTCCAATGTTCAATGAATGCATACACAGGCCTAATTTACACAGCAGAAATGAGGAGAAACATCCTGTTACATGAGGAGTCCATTCCTTTCTGAATTCATACTAAGACATCCCTAACAGCAGAGTGGGTACAGTACAGAAAGAAGAACTGGAGAATTAGCAGATGTGAGGGCGCTCAACCCAAGTTTTAGAAAGGGAAGGCAGGGCTGGAGAGATGGCTCAGCCGTTAAAGGCTAAGCTCACAACCAGAAATATAAGAAAGGGAGGGAAAGCAGGGCTGGAGAGACGGCTCAGCCGTTAAAGGCTAAGCTCACAACCAGAAATACAAGAAAGGGAGGGAAAGCAGATGAACATAAGCTCTGTTTTACAAGTTCCAACTGGAGCCTGAAATTTTCAAGACCTGCCGATTTGTTTTGTGTAACCTAGGAAAGGACAATGGCCCCAAAAGACCTTAAACATAAGAGTAAACAAAGAAAAGCTACCTATTTATCTGTTCTCAGTGTTTCTAGTCTTTTACTTTCTTTTTCCACATTGTCTCTAATGTTCTGGAGTTTCCTACAGTTTTGGACCAGAGATACCAAACTCTCCCTAAAGTTACTAGTTCCGTGATCTCTGCCAATATTTTCAAGGTCATCAAAGAAAGTCAAGGTCTCTCTGAGTTTGGCTTGCACAGTTTTTTGCTCCTCTAATTCTGCAAGAAGGGCCTGCTCAGTGCGAAATTCGACCTTATACTTCTCCTGTAACTCTTCAATTTCCTGTTTGAGAAGCTGTAATTTCTCTTCACTGAGAGGATGCATCTCCTGACACTTATCTTCAGGAAGCAGGATGTTTGGGGGGATACACAAAATCGACTGCAGAATCAGCTGTTCCATTTTGCCAAAAAGGTCATCAAAACGTCCTTTCATGAAGCAAAGGAACTTCTCTGTGCATTTACGAATCTGGACAGGGCTAATCTCACAGTCTGGGACGCCCTCCAGTTTCTTTAGGATAACCTGTTCAACAGCCTGCATCACTTCAAACAGGTGGTCTTGAAAGGCTAGGTAGATCCTCAGCAGGCATGTTTGTGGTGTGAAGCCAAAGAACTGGGCCTCATAGGCCATCGGATCCACAGACATCCTGCTTTACTTTGCTCCCCTCAACTGCGAAAACCGAAGCGATCCTGGGAGTGATGGATCCCGCCACACACCGGCTTCCCGCCACTTCATTCAAACCACACCGAGCTGCTGGAAGGCGACGGCACAGGTTCCTCTCCAGAGTTGTAGTTTTAAATAGGTGAACAGAGGAAGTCTCAAAAAGAAAGTTTTGAATGAGGAAGTGACTACCATATAGAACATTCATGCTCCACAAAGGAAGCATGTTATAAGCAATTGTTCTTAGTGGCAGAGTCTACTGATCTGCCCAGCTATGGGACAGAGGAGCCCACTGTATCCTACTGACAGATGGTTTCTGTAGTAGGAGACCTAACATAGTGTTGAGTCCAGAAACTGAAAACAGATGTTATTCACAATCTGCCACTGCAGAAATGGACTGTAATTTATCATGTATGCATTTTCCACCATACCATTTATGGAAGAAGAGGTGTGCCATCTGAATGGTCTCAGACACCTCACCCTGTTCCATTTCTTTCCCATCTCTGGATGTGGTTCACATCATATTTAAATGGAGATTGTCTACTGTTCCTATGTTAACAGTGACTGAGGACTAGTTCAGAGCCGAATCTTAACTAGACTCTTCCCACAGTGGATACACAAAGAGAAAGAAACTGACTCAGAAAATAGAAAGAAGAAAAGTAGCAGCTTGAAAACTTAATCCCAAATAATTTACTCTAGTTTTTAGGTATTGTGAAAAACAACAAAAATTAGGAACTGCTATGAGGGAGTCTAGTTGACAAACACTCATGTTTGTTGATGCTAGAGCAGTAACGACCAGGCAAACTAAGTCTGAAATGGGGTTAACATAGATGAGAGAGACACACCACAGTTAAAGAGAGGCTGCTTTGCATAGTGAGGGGAATATTCAAATTCCAATAACAAAAGGAAAGCAACAAGTAACTTCCAAATGCCCTCACTTCCAAGAGCCTAAAGAATTCTCACTTTTATTTTAAATGTATATAAACTTTGTTCTTCTATTTAAAATGACATTTCTTTTTTAAAAGTTAGCTTAATTAAAATATAGTGGTGATAGTTTTAAAATGAAATTAAGCTACGTAAATATTTTAGCTGCTGTCTACTAGCATGATCATACACTGAGACCTCAACACCAATTGTTTGACTTTATATTCTCTTTGGTTAGGTGGTTAGTTTCGTAGGGCCACTATGTAGGTAGTGTCTCCCTATGTAGGTAGCCCAAGCCATAACCTGAAATTCTCCATCCTGATTCCCAAGTGCTGGGATTACAGATTACCACACTTGGCATTTAGTTTTATTGGTTTACAAGATCATTAAATGAAGTGGTCATGTATACATTTCTACCTAAGAACATGAACTTGTGGGTGCCAGAAAAAGTAAAGCTGGTTCACTGCTGTTGTTTGTTTCCTTTTTTAAAGATAGTCTAACAGCAAGAAAATTCTATTTTAATATCTAAATGTTGGTACTGAAAGGAAAAGTATCAGCCCAGGACCTCCAAGAACAAATTCTCAGCAAAAAGATTTATTTTACTCAGAGGGACAAAGGGCAGTGTAGCAGAATTTTAATTCAGTAACATGACTACTCTGGCAAGGGATCACATCTAAAGACCTATGTGATATGGCTAGAATACACACCTTTAATCTCTCTGGCTGGAATACAGATACACCTTTAGTACACATCTTTAATCCCTAATAATGGCATCTAATTGAAGAGGGCAGATAAACTGACAAATCAGAGAAAGATTTGACAGAGTGAGTTGGAGATAGGATATGCCCAGCTTTCATGAGGTATGCTATTTAAAAGCAGGCAGAGCAAGGACAGACAGAACAGTACAGTGGAGGAGGAGCGCACAATACAGGAATACAATAAAAATGTGGGAGTGCAGTACAGAGTGGTGCAGTTCTCTTACACTGAGTGCTGTTCAGTTCAGAGGCAGTTTTTCCAAAGCAGAGTAATTCAGTCAAAAACCAAGAGAAGCCAATTTGAATCAGTCAGCTTGGAGAAGAGTTTGAGTCAGAACAGCTGAGTTGAACCAGCCACCCAGAGTTCAGAAATAGCTAGAAAGGGTAAGTTTAGTCAGCAGTAAGTCTCAAAGGCTGAAAACATTCTAGGCTTAGGTTCGCAGACAGAGGCTGGAAGTTGAAGCCTTCAAGGGCTGGGCTTGTAGAAGATTAGATTGTAAGGAGGCTAGAAGCTTCCAGGCCTAAGCCTACGGATATTTAGACAGAAATGCTCTGGGCTCAGCCCAAACCACGTATTTATAAAGCTTGGGTAAGGCTGTCATCTTATCATCTGAGGAAATAAAAACAACATTTACAGGGCAGGGAATAAGAGACAAAGACAGGAGATAGAGGATGAGGGAGAAGGGGAAGGGAACAAGGAAGCAGGAGGAGGGGTATTTGTCCCAGGGGACAAAGGACTACCTCTGGATAGAGAGGAGGCAGACATGGCACGTAGGAAAATGGCAATTTATAAAGGTGCAAGGGGAAACCTGTGTTAGGATGCAGTGGTATATTTTAACTGAGCATGTTAACTCGGTGAGCCAAAAGGGGAGTTTTGATTGCTGGACTTTACTAGTTCCTCCTTCCTGGGCCTTCATAGTCAGCCTCAGGAGGAAGAAGAGGCAAAATAAGGTCATAAATTTTAATAGCTTTAGGAATGTAATCTAATGGCCAAGGGATGAGAGAGGAGGGCAAGGCTTCCCAGAGCCATGCTCACCACACTCCAGACTCCCTTCAGGTACTTTCAAGATACTTCCTAATGTTTTCTGAAACATTTCTCCAAAGGGTTGCTTCATCTGCTTGTTCATCTGCTTGAAAAAACACATTTCCAATGTCACGTCAAAGGTTTACTTTTAAATACCTTTTTCAGAGAGTCACAGAAATCCTGTAATACGCATGTTTGAATTTGCTTGAAAATATTCATTTCTGAGATAGCTTTATTTATGGGAACTTCTTCTGCATAGCTATTAATAAATATGTCAGAAAACTGTTGTTCCACAGAATAGGACTTAGAAGTGACTATTGCAGGATGTGGTTGCTTTTAAAAAGATACCACATCCCTGGTATCTGCAGCTTGAGGACATTTTAACTCCCATGACCTTGGCTCCCTAGTGTTTGTGATAAACCCCCTTTTTTTTTTTTTTTTTTTTTTTTTAGCCACTGAGCTTTAAAAATAAAATCCCATGGTCTGTGTGACATTTTATCAGAAATCCATGTCCTTGAGAATCTCCAGACTATGGTGGAGGTGGGGGAAGTGGTGGAGTTGGTGGATGTAGTGGTGGAGGTGGTAGTGGTAAAAATGGTGGAGATGGTTGTGGAGGTGTTGGTGGTGGTGGAGGTAGTGGAGGTGTTAGTGGTGGAGATGATGGAGGTGTTGGCGTTGGAGATGTTGGTGGTGCACGTGGAAGTGGTGGTGGAGCTGGTGATAGAGTTGGTGGTGCACGTGGAGGTGGTGGTGTTTGAGATAAAACTTCCATTTTTAAAAAAGCCACTGAGCTTTACAAATAAAATCCCATGGTCTGTGTATGGTTTTGTCCATTTCCTTGGGAATCTCCAGAATATAGTGGAAGTGGTGGAGACGGTGGAAGTGATGGTGGTGATGGAGGTAATGGTGGTTTAGTTGGTGGTGGAGGTAATGGTGGTTTAGTTGGTGGTGGAGGTGGTTTTAGACAGGAAATCACTGTGTAGCCCTGGTTGGCCTTGAACTCACAGAGACCTTCCTGGTTCTGCCTCCTGAGTGCTGAGATTAAAGGCCTGTACCACAACAACCTCCCGCATGATTTATGTTCCACACCAGGCATCTGTTACCATCAGTGGTCTTGCCAGGCATCTGTGGCTGCAGTGTGCCTCTAGGGCTAAAACCTGCTGCATTCACTTAACTAGCTTCTCTAGAACGCTCTTCTTGTCTTTACCTCTTACTGCCTGAAGAATATCCCGTGATTTCCCAAGGGAATGGAAGATAGTAATGTTCACTAAAACATATCTGAACCTTAGGGTTAAAGGGGTATAACATAGTCATTTCCTTAGGCTGGCTTCTAAATGTGACCAGTGGGCCCATACAGTGACAGCTATCAAGTACTCCAGGATCAGGGAGTTAGGAAGATCTTAGCCATCAAGACTATCTAGGCATTTCCCACAAATGGAGCCCCAGAGACAAGTGCCCTAGGGCATAAGAGGAGCTAGGTCTTAGACTAAGAGAGAGAACTTCCTTTTAGAGCTCAAAGCTTCAAATAGGAAGAACTCTCTTTAGGCAGTACCCCCTTCACAATCTGCAGAACATAGCCTGCCTGCTGAAGCTCAGACACCCTGCTACTTTTCCCAGTTTTGTTTATTTTGTCATAAAAGAATGTCCATGTCAAAGGCAATCAATGCAACGTTAGGGTAGGCCTTGGAACAGTGACTTTTTCTACTAGCCTTTCACCTGAGAGTGGTAAGATGACAGCGAGCCTCTGTCTGTTTCATTAGTCTCATATTGTGTTGTGAGAAAACACCTAAATCAAAAGGCATGCAAACATGCATAGTTGCATACATGTTCTCATGACCACACTTTGAAGATATGAGTAAGAGAATTAAAAACGGAAAGTAACAAGGGTGCCATTGAAGAGAGGAGGTGTCAGTGTTTAAATATTCGTGAAAGCACCCTAACTACAGAGTCCTAATCACCAACCAGACTTTAAGAAAAAGTGTTCATTATCTCCTATATACCTGTGAAATTAGAGAGATGATTTTGGTAAAATTCTTAAAGAATTCTGCTTGAAGGTGAACTCAAGATTTCTGCTTGCATTACACTCTAGGGGAAACACATGAAGGCCCCAGACATTCCCTAATGGCTCCCTTGTCCAGAGTCACTTTTCCAGTTACTCAGGCAGGAGCAAAATAAGTTTCTGCTCACCAACAGTAGATGCCTTACAATCTTCGTATAGAAAAACTTCTTCAGGGCAGTTACAGCTCTGGTCTCAAAGTCTATCTCCTCTAAAATGTATCTTGAAAGTTAAATGTCACTGTTTGGGTTGAGAGGTGAGGCCTAGGCCTTGAAGACATTGCCTTCATGGGTGGACTCAATTCTGTAATAAAAGGGCAAGCCTGGCATTATTAAGCCTTTCTTTTACCTTCCATCCCTGCCACCTTGAGTAGTGGAGACTCCTGTTGGAATTAGAGTTGCCAAACCCCCAGATCCTGGCTATCTGCTTGCTTCACTTCATAGGCTCAGAATTGAAAAGCTAATAAACTTTCACACCTTATGAATCACCCCTTTCATGGTAGTCGAGCTACACAGAACCGACGAAGACACTCAGTACTTTGAGATGACGTGAGTAAACTTCTGCTTACGTGCTGCCGTACTGGGAATAAACAACAGGACACAGAATTTGGGGCAGGTAAAGTAGGTGTCTGGCGGCTGCTGGCCAGTGCTGTACCTGGAGGCATTTGTTAATCTCTCTGTATTTTTGTCATCTGTAAAGGGACGCCCACCTCAGAATTGTGCTGAAAGTAAGTAAAAGAAGGCATATACATTCTAGTTTGGACATGATAAGCACCTATCATAATTATGGGACAGAGGAGATCTGTGAGAAAGCAGGCAGTCCAAGACCAGTAGCAAATGACTATTTTTAGCCAGATAGTGAGAAGACACCATCTGTTTAGTAATCTGTTCTAGAATTTTCTTAAGACCTATACCAATTTTTAAGTGTTAACTTAAAAATCCATGTTTATCACTCATTCTGGAAATATAAGACATTACTTAAGTTCAGGCTGTTGTCCTGAATTTCCTAGTTCCTCAACTTCTGGGAAATGTGTTTACAATTGCTCATTACTTCACTACTCTTGGCTGTAAGGTGTTGGCCTAAAACTGGTGCTGATTTAGCAAACTGAGCTCTGCTTCCCTTGTGTCCTGCTCAGTATGTGTGCCATCCTGTTCCGTCTGTCTCTAATGACCCTGGAACTGAGCCTTAAGCTCAGAACAATGCTTTCCTTCCATACTGTTACCCTTTCTTGATTTCTTGCTTCCCATCCCCTCAAAATAATAGTTTTGCTGTCTTTGGCATTTTCACATTTGATTCTATTTCTAAATTTCTCAGCAGTCTCTGTCAAGTTGACCCCGTTAAATGTATTCATAGGGTGCACTTCTATCACACATGCTCATCCATTTAGACGCTAAGCTTGCTTAAGAGCTGAGTTCCTGTGCAGCTCTGTGGGATGGGCATAGAAATGCCACTTCCTTTGTGTATCAATGGAGCATCGGTTGTCAGGATTA
The DNA here is from genome assembly GCA_907164525.1 of Lophiomys imhausi. Lineage (NCBI taxonomy): Eukaryota > Metazoa > Chordata > Mammalia > Rodentia > Muridae > Lophiomys > Lophiomys imhausi. The sequence continues at coordinate 1,234,416 of CAJQZJ010034413.1, forward strand.
ATTATTGTCATTTACATACTCATTCCCCTTAAACCATGTTATAGACATCTTTTACTGTAGACTCATAGCTGACTTTTTAAAAGACACTTATTTTATCTTTATCATTTGTGTGTGTGAGCAGGTTAATGCTGCAGTGCATGGTGGAGGATAGAAGGCCGTTTCAGGAGACAGTTCTATCCCTCTATTGTGGGGTGTAGGGATCGAGCTCAGTCTTCTAGGCTTGCTTGCTTACTTAGTTACTTTTCTGTTGCTGTGACAAGGCACCACAACCAAAAATGGTTTATGAAAGAGTTTACTTTGGTTTATGGTTCCAAAGATATAAGAGTGTACTGCAGGCAGAGAAGCAGGGCATCAAGTGGCAGGCATGGCAGCAGGAGCAGTAAGCCAAGAGACCACATCTTGAATGCAACCACAACCCAGAGGGACGGGTCCAGCAAGGCGGCACCTCCTAAACCTCCCCAGACAGCACCACCAACTGGGGACCAAGTGTTCAAATTCGTGAACCTGGGGGTAAGGGTGGGGGCACTTTCTTTTAAACTGCCACATTTGGCAAGTGTTTTCACCTGCTGACTCATCTCACCAGTCCAACATTTACTTCTGTATACCGAATATCATATTGATCCCTAATCAGATCCCAAACTTCCAGGTGTGGAGCTTCCTTCCTTCAAGGCCTCTCCTCCTCCTTCAGCTTTAGTGTTTCCTTCAGAGCTGAGTAGCAGTTCATTGCTCTCTCAATTTCTAAGGGGTGAATGGCCATAGATGCTAACAACCCATCAGTTCTCTTTTCTACAGTGTTTAGTACTGACATTTCAGTAACACTGGAGATAGTTCCCCTTAGGGCAGGTTTTTTAAGTAAAAAATTACAGGTTTATGAATTAAAAATCAATGTGAGTTGTGCTCAGAATTCTGACATGAAATAGAAGAGAGAGCAGTAAAGTAGAATAGCTGAGTGCCCTGCAATAATCATAACAAAAAATTCATGACAGTTGTGTTTCACTTGTATATATACACAGATATATTTTAGCTAAAATATATGACTATTCCATATATATATATATATATATACATCATTATATGTTTTTGTAGAATATAAAATATATTCCATGATGTGGGTTAGGACATGGACAAACAACTTTGCAAAATATCATTTTATATGAAATATCATTTGTTTTTTGTTTTTTTTAATGTTTATTACTTCAAGTTACATCTCCATCACAGTGCTCTCTTTCTACCCCTCCTGGTCCCACCCTCCCACACTCTCCCCTTTCTCCCTCCTATCCTACTCCTCCAGAGTGGGATGTCCCTACATATCAGCCCTCCTCAGTTCAGCAGTCATATGATAGCTAAAAGCTTCCTCTTGCACTGGGGACCTATATGGCAGCTCCACTAGGGCAAAGTGCCCCACTAACAGGTAACAAAGTCTATGTCCCTGTTCCTTTTGATGTGTTGGTTGTAAAATAGTTATCCTGTACTATATGGCTAAAATCCAATTATAAATGAATAAATAACATGTACATCTTTCTGAGTATGGGTTAGTTCACTCAGGATGAGCTTTTCTAGTTCCATCCATTTGGCTGCAAATTGCATGATTTCGTTGTTTCTGGTAGATGTACCACAGTTTTTTTTATGCATTCATCAGTTGAGGGACATATGGGTTGTTTCCAGTTTCTAGCTATTATAAATAAGGCTGCTTATTTATAATAGATGAACATAGATGAGGATATGTCCTTGTGCTTTGGTGAGGAATCATTTGGGTGGATACCCAGAAGTGGTAAGGCTGGGACTTGAGGTAGGGCTATTCCAAGTTTTCTAAGATATCACCAGACTGATTTCCATAGTGGTTGTACATGTTTGCACCCCACCAGCAATGGAGGAGTTTTCCCCTTTCTCCACAACCTCGCCAGCATATACTGTCATTTGAGTTTACATCATTTGTTTTGCTATAATAAAAAGAATAGAGCATAATTTTAGATTAAATCATGTTTAACATATGTATGTGGTCTATAAATAAAGTAATATACATCTATAGCATAGAAATAACTATTGATTTTTATGGCTTGTTACTAGAAGATATATTTTAGCTAAAATATATGACTGTTTTTTAGATACCATTTACAAGCTAATGTTTTTGTGAAAACATCTATTCCTATATTTAAGAATCCTGGGGGATGGTCTCAATAAAGTGTGTGTTACTATGAGAACTTGACCTTGGACCCCCAAGATGGGAACACCTGTAGTACCAACACTGGGGGCCAGGATGAGAAAGAGTTGGGAAGAGGAGGCAAAGGCAGGCAGATCACAGGAGCTCACTACCCAGCCAGCACAGCAGGATTGGTATGCTCTTGGTTCATTGGAAGACCCTGTCTCACTAAGCAAAATGGACGTGCAACTGAGGAAGATCCCAATGCCATGTCCTCCACATGAGCACACATCACATAGACACCCTAGAAGCTCACAATACACACGCAAAGTGAATAATATTTTAATTCTAGACTAAACCTTGTTATATTAAATCACTAAATATTCTCACACTTTAAGCATCAAATGAAAATTATGTCATTACTTGACAGTGCGTTTCTGTGTTTTTTTTTTTTCTGTGAAGAGAAAATGGTGGTTCCATAGTGAAACACCAAAACACGTCTCCCATCCATCTTATGACACCAAGAGCACCCAGCGGAGTGACTTCCAAAAGCCAGCATGCCCGCTGGTTCTGCCAGTCAAATTCAGCAGGATGCAAAAGCCTTCTTGTGGAATAGGTAAGGTCGTCAATAGTAAAACTTTATTACTCACTTTCCTGCTATTGAATTAAGATGTAGTCAGTGTGTGGACACCTCCTGAGAAAATGAGTTCTCTACAGAAGTTAAATACATGAATGAAATAGTTAGCCCTCTGAAAGCCTGCTATTTCTTCCCAGCGTGTATCATATCTTCAGACACTGTATTGATCATTGACTGTACCAGCTTCAAAGTCAGGAACTTGGGAGCAGTCTGCTCCGTTCAAATTCCAAAAACTGTAACTATTAAAATAGCATCTGCCCCTACATGGCAGTATGGCTTGTGGAATGTCCCTGTCTTTGAACACTTGATTTCTGGCCAGTGATGTGTTTGTAGAACCTTTAGGATGCATGCGTACTCCTCCACACTTGAGATAGCCCAGCTCCACTTCCTGTTCTCGCTCTGCCTCCTGACGATCAGTGCAGTGTGACTGGCCAGCTACAAACATCTGCCAAAAGCTGTCCCTGCCATGGTGGGCTCTATTCCTATGAAACTGTGAACCCAGGAATCCTTTTCCTCTTCAGTTGCTTTATGTCAGAATATTTATCACAGCAACAGAAAAGGAAGCCAAGATGATGATTATTAATGATCTCTATAGATAGTGTTTAAAAAAAGAAATAGTCAAATGTATTTTATGAAATATGAACTTAAAAGTTAAATTAAAAAGTTGGCCTGTAGAATATTCTTATGCTATGAATAAGCATGAGTTCCAAAACATGTCATCCCTGGTTTTATCATCTCACTGTTATTTTCAGATCATGTCTCATGATTGGTGTCTTAACATACATAACTTGGGAAATACTATTACACAAATCGTTAAATATTTTCAGACCTAAAATGATTTCACCTGATAATGTCATTATAGTAAAGTAAGTTACATTTTACTAAAACCATAGTGCGAGTAAGAATCAACAAACGATTACTTTTAGATATCATTAACGCTCTGACCTCTGTGATTTGGTCAGACTAGTTGAAGATACATAGGTCATGGCATTAGAAAGTAGAAAATGATTGTATGCAGAATGAGATGAAATTCCAATATGTAGAGGTCCTCCCTGTGCCAGAGAGAACGTCTTATTCTCATTGTCACTTCAGGAAATGGGGCTTGGAGGGTATCCACACAGGGCATTCTTGTTAACCTAACCCATCTCAATCAGTTACTAGCTTCTCCACCCAGTTAACTGGGCCAAGACCCTTTGCCTTTTCATGCCTTCAGTTTACAGCTCTGTCCATCTCAGGACACATGGCTCAGTTATATGTCCCTAAATCTCCTTGTCCTTTTCAAACAAAACATGCTTTTAAAAATGTACATTTTTAAAATACACATTTCTTCTTCATGTTAATTTCATTCTTTAGCCCAACAAAAGACCCTGAAAGGGCAAGGTAAAAATTTTCAGTCCTATATGCCGCATCCCCCTCGACCAGCAAGGACGACGCAACTCGCAAAAGCTCTTCTCAAGCAGTTTATTCAGGTCCCTTGAAAACAGTCTTCCGAATGCCCGGGCAGACCCAACCCACAGGCTAAATACTATATGAACCGCCAATCAAGTAAAGCCACGTGGTGCTATCTTAGAAGCCCACGTATGCGGAAGCAAGCCAGATCAGCGGTCATAGCCAAATATGGACTTGTTTACCACAGAGAGCGCTCACCGTCGGGCTGGTGGAAAGCGGAAACCGGCGCCACCTTTAGGGCGTGGCACGTAGCAGGTCACAGCTCTCTACAGTTCCCCCTTTTTTATTTTTTCTAAAGTTGGTAGAAGTCCCTGGAAAGGCTTCATAATCCCCCTATCTGGGGATCTCATGGTGGGCCTGAGCCTGTAGGAGGGCGGTGCTCAAACTCTTACCCGTCTCTGGGTCAGCCTCCCCACTCGGGACTGCCCTGTCTTAGTTGGCCGAGACTTAACCGTCTACTCCGTCATTGACTTGCCAGACTCTAATATCCATGGAACGAATACCTTAGTGGGCAGGTACTATGCTCAGTGAAGATTTAAGGCTTCATGGCAGCGAGCCATGCCTGAGGGGACTGGCCCGCCTCAATGGCAACAAGGGCCTGTATAATCATGGCTGCATTACGCTTTTGTGTGGCTCTCATTTTGTAGATGCACCATAGGCAAACCAGAGAGGCTAGTATCATCAGTATCGCCAAAGAGCCTACGCCCGCCCACTCCTTAAGATGATCCATAACCGTCTGTATCCAGGAAGTCAAACCAGTAGCCAGGCTCAAATCCACCTGAGTGGAGTTGATGTGGACGATTGTCGCTCTCAGCTCTCTCATCTTATTTTCAAATTCAGCCGACCAATCCTGTAAGAGGTACTTCGACAATTGTCTAGACAGATTAGCAGCCTTTGTAAAATTTTGATACTGCACGGAAGTAACACACAAACCTTGCATTTTCCACTCACACCCCAATTGTGCTAGTTGCCAAAGAGAATCAATCTGTTCTTGTATTAAATCTATGCGTTGATTAACTATCATAAGGCCTCCTTTGAGATGAGAATTCATAGAGGTCTGAGTATCCAATGCCTGTGCTACAGTGGCTGAGATGTTATTCAGGGCATTGGCAGTCTGTATAGAACTAGACAAGGCAATAGTTGAGGCAGTAGCGCCCACAGCAGCAATAGTGATGGCAGTAACAATAGCTGCAGCGATGCCAAACTCTCTTTTAAACCTGAATAGCATCATGGTATTAGGGGCCTCTACAGGAACTGGTACATATCGAGGCATTCTAGTCACCACAGCCACAGGAAAGGCTGTGGCATTCCAGCACAGGGCATAAAAACATATGCCCGGAGTGCATACTAATTTTTCTTCACTCAAGGATGCACTCCCATTACTTACAATCCACAGAAAAGGAGGCCAGAGACATACTGGCCAGGCTGAAAAGGTCTAATTGCGGTAAGAATGAAACAAAGAATTCCAAGTACCAGAGCCACTACTGCTAGAAAAATCCAATTTGGTAGCGGACCCTAGGGAAAAATTACCTCTTTGATAAACTCCTCCCCCAAGCATAATGACAGGTCCCAAGTCCATGCAACTTCCATTTACCCCACACAAAAGCCACAAATCAAAAGGATTGGTGGCAGTCTGCTGAGGATCCCTAGTAGATATATCAAGCATTCCTGTACAAGACTTATTCACCATATTACTAATCATGGGGCTAAAGGAAAAATAATCTTGTTGAACCCAAACTGCTCTGCGCTCCTGACATCCAGTCCAGGGAAAAGGTCCTTCCTCTCCTGTGGATCCTCTACAAAAAGGTGCCCAACGTGGCTGTCTGGGGGGGGTCCCGGTCAAAGACTCGTGTGGGCCACCATCCTTCAAGGCGAGAACCGTTGCCTGAAAACAAACCACCACTCCTACCCCCAAACCTCAGTTGTGGTAAAAAATCTGCTGACTGCTGAGACAATTTAATGCATTCTGTATCATCTGACCTATTGAAGCTCATTAAAAAGCACAGACTACCCTTCAAGCTGACATTTCTATTACCCTCTATAGGGCTTTTCTGATCATCAAAGGGAAGGTAGGGTAAGCCTAGGCTTCTATTACTGCTAAATAAGCGTGGAAACACAGTTGCATCATGTCTGACCAGCATCGGCTTTGGGAATATCGACAGGATCCCCCATCTCGGCTCGGTCATTCCTGACATACTCACTGCTACTATCACCAGGATCCTTAGGAAGGTCTTCATGACGAATCTTCCTCACAAGGCGTTCAGGCACCCACACTGGATCTTGTTGAACCTGAGGAAAAACACAAACAGACCCTCTCGCCCATGTTAGCATGGGGTCAGGCCCCCGCCAAGAGCCTGTCAAAATATCCTTCCACTTCACCATGCTTTTAGGTGGACCATGGGAATCCTGATGTCTGTCCGCTGCTGAGCGGCCTTGAGCATCCAAATTGAAAAAGTTTAAAGTAAATAAGGCTAAAGACATTCTTTCCTTGGGGGTACGGCCTTGGCCTATTCCCCCTTTCTGTTTTTGCAAACATTCTTTCAAGGTGCGATGAGCACGCTCCACAATTCCTTGTTCTTGAGGATTATATGGTAATCCATGATTAAGCTGTACCTCCATCTGGTTGCAGAAGGAGACAAAGGACTGTGCCATAACGGCTGGTCCATTGTCTGATTTCAGCTGCTGTGGTTTTCCCCATGCAGCCCAGGCTTCTAAGCAATGCCCTATGACATTGCGAGCCTTTTCTCCACTCATAGGTGTAGCATGTATGATACCTGAGCAGGTATCCACAGATACATGAATATATTTTAAGGTTCCAAATTCTGAAATGTGGGTAATGTCCATTTGCCAGATTTTGAGTGGCATCAACCCTCTAGGGTTCACTCCCACACTGGGAGGATGATGATGATGAATCACACACTGAGGACAGTCCAAAACCACTTGTCTAGCATCTGCTCTAGACAAATGGAATTTCTGCTGTAGAGTTTTTGCATTTACATGAAATAATTGGTGAAACTGTCTGGCTTGGTCCAGGAATGAGCTCCAAAAAAATGCATTCCATCCTAGTCCATTGATCAACTTTATCGTTACCCTCACTTAATGGTCCAGGTAATCCTGTATGTGCTCTGATATGTTGAATATAAAAACACCTTTTTCTCTGCCAGATTAAAACTTGTAACTCTTGTAATAAGGCACATACAGTACTACTATTCTTAATAGGACCTGCTAATACTTTCACTGCGTTGACCACATAGACTGAATCTGAAATCAAATTGAATGCAAATTGACATCTTTTAAACACCTCAATTACTATTTTCAACTCTACTATTTGGGGGGAACCCGGTTGAAATTGACATAGCACGGGCTCTTGTCTTTCTATCAAATAGGCTCCGCAGCCTGTCTTTGAGCCATCAGTAAACACATTTGGTGACCCTTGAAGTGGTACTGCTGAAGTAACCTTAGGGAATATCACTGGGTGCTCCTTAAAAAATGATAGTAATGGATGCTTAGGATAATGGTTATCAATCACTCCTTCAAAACTACATTGCAATATTGCCCAGTCATCTACAGTGCCACACAAAATCTTAATTTGATGACTGGAATAGGGCACTATTATACTGGCAGGAGCAACTCCAAAAGACTGCAAACATTGTTGGATACCATTTAAGGCTAAAGCAGCAACTGCAGTGGGATAATGTTCTATGGATTTTTTTGGAGAAATCTTTGAATAGGTCCATAATAATGGCCCGTCCTGCCATAACAATCCTGTAGGTTGACCATAGGTGGCAAATATGCACAATGCAATGGGCTGTCCTTCCTGCCATCTCTTTAGGAAGGCACTCTGCAACCTTTCTTCCACTTTACATAAAGCTTTTCTTGCTTCTTCTCTAAATTGTCTATGAGAATTAAGTGCTGAATCACCATTCAAAATATCATATAGGTGTCTTATTTCATAATTTGGTAGCTTCAAATAGCCTCTTACCCAATTGATATCTCCTAACAACCTTTGAAAATCATTTAGAGTCTTTAAATTATCTTTTCTTATCTCAATCTTTTGAGGTATTATCTTTTCAGGTACAACCTTCGCTCCTAAATAATTAACCACATTTTCCTTTTGAACCTTATCAGGAGCAATAAACAACCTTTTCTTTTTTAATAATTGAACTAATTCTTCATAGGCCCGATCTAACATTTGTTCACTCTTAGCTGCCAGTAAGATATCATCCATATAATGAACACATCTCAAATCTGGAAAATTCTTTCTCAAGGGAGCAATGGCTTCCCCCACATACAGTTGGCACATAGTGGGACTGTTTGCCATGCCCTGGGGTAATACTACCCATTCAAACCGCTGATCAGGTTCCTCATGGTTACAGGATGGAAGAGTAAATGCAAATCTCTCACTATCTTTGGCACACAAAGGGATGGAGAAAAAAACAATCCCTTATATCTATAACTATTATGGGCCATGAGGCTGGCAAGGATGATAAAAGCGGCAAGCCGCGTTGCACTGGGCCCATGATCTGCATTTGTTGATTTATGGCACGCAGGTCATGCAACAATCTCCATTTTCCAGATTTCTTTTTAATGACAAAAATAGGTGTATTCCAGGGAGATACAGATAGCTTTATATGCTTTAAAGACATCTGTTCATCCACCAACTCTTTGGCCGCATTCAATTTTACAGAGGAAAGTGGCCACTGAGGAACCCATACTGGATCCTCCGTCTTCCAAGTTATGGGAATTCCCTCCTCAGTGGCCCCTAGGAAAAACCCAGGCCCTGTCTCTTTTGTCTTTGCTGCATAGATATGGGACTCTTCCGCCCCTGCAAATATTTTCCTATTCCAAAGCCTGGAGCATATCCCATATCTTGCATCATACGTTGGGTTGAATCAGAATAGTCATTACTCAATTTAAATCCCATATCCTTTAAAAGGTCTCTTCCCCAAAGGGAGATAGGGAGCTCAAGTACATATGGCTGCATTTCTCCTGAGTGGCCTTCTTGGTCCTGCCACTTTAATAATCTTGCACTCATATCTGGAGTCTTAGCATAACCCAGGCCTTGAAGTGTTTGAGAAGAGGCTTGTATGGGCCAACCTGAAAGCCAGTCTTTCTTTGCTATGATACTCCTATCAGCCCCAGTATCCAAAAGGCCCAGGATCTTTTTACCATCAACTTTTAACTCCAAGACGGGGCATTGGTCCAAATCCAGGGAGAGAAAAGTCAGATCTGTGCCCGTGGACCCAAAACCATCTTTTCCTCTCTCTCTATTCTTTGCCGCATAGCGATCATGTAAGCTCGGCAACATGATCAACTGAGCAATTCTATCTCCAGGAGAGATAGCCGTTATACCACGAGGGGAGGCTACCATGATCTTAACCACTCCTGTATAATATGGATCTATAACTCCAGGATGGACAATAAGTCCTCTCAAGGCTGATGATGACCTCCCTAACAACAAACCAACTGTACCAGGTTCAAGGGGTCCTTTAAAATCTGTTTCAATTAACTGGACCCCCATTTGGGGTGTTAATACGAGTCTGGTGGTGGAGCAGAGGTCCAATCCTGCTGAGCCTGTAGTGGCTCTCTGCGGTCTCTCGGATGGCGGAGGGTTGGCCATCTCTCTTGATCTGTTCTTTGTCCTGATTCTCTACTGCCCCATATATTTGTGGGCCCTGAGGTCGTGGGCCCCGCTGTCCGTTTTTTGGACGAGCGCCACCATAACCTTGAGTTAAAGGCTGGCCATGGATGTCTATCACTGAACGGCATTCATTAGCCCAATGGTTCCCTTTTTTACATTTTGGGCATAACCCCGGCCGCCTGGGGTGTTGTACACTTCCTGTACTTTCTGTACTCCTTCCCCTGGGGCACGGTCTTTTAAAGTGTCCCATCTTGCCGCACTTAAAACAAACTCCTGAACTTCCTCCACCTTTTCTGGTCAACTGTATTACTGTGGCAGCAAGACCAGCATTAGTTAACGGCCCTCCAAGTTCTCTACACACTTTCATCCAGGCTTCTAGCTCTTTGTTCTTGTAAGGGGTGATAGCGGCTCTACACTCTTTGGTACATTGCTCATAGACCAACTGTTTTATTAGTGGCATAGCAGCATCCGGGTCACCAAAAATCTTCCCTGCTGCTTCCACCATTCGTGCCACAAAATCTGAAAAGGGCTCTATGGGGCCCTGTAGAATCTTAGTTAAGTTCCCACTCACCTCCCCTTTATTAGGAAGAGATCTCCAAGCCTTGTTAGCTATCTTGTTTATTTGCTCATAAACCTGAATAGGATATCTTATCTGCTGGTTGGCAAATCTCCCCTGCCCAAGCAGCATATCTCTATCCCAGGCTGGATTTCCATCTCTCAGATTAATGGCTGCTTGCTCAGTGTCATACTCAATCAAGAAAGCTTTCCAGTCTAAGTATTGCCCTGGACTTAAGCAGGCACGGACCAGGTCACTCCAATCACTTGGAGTCATACAATGTCTGCTTAATGCTTCCACTTGAGCCATTTTAAAAGAAGCGGTAGTACCATAGGTACGAACCGACTCTGCAAGGGATTTAACTACCTTAAAATCAAGCGGTTCCTCGTACCTGTTCCCTTGTGGGTCTTGGTATACCAGATAGGCAAACTGTAATTCTGTTCTTACTTGTGTCCACATCCCCGGGCAGAAAGATCTCCCTACTTTCAGGGACTGAACAGGCTGATCTATCTGAATGGCTTCTGGATATGGAGGAGGAGTTGAAGGCGCCGCGGCAACGGCTTTACTTACACCGACCGCCGCCAACGTGGCTGAAGGCGCTGCAGCAACGGCTTCACTTACACCGACTGCCGCCAACGTGTCTTTCTCTTTTACCCTTTTCTTTTCCCTTTTTCTAATAACAGTCCTCTCCAACTGTTCTATTAGAGCGTGTAGCTCCCCTTCAGAATCCGTGCCCTCTTAGTCCTCAAAATCTCTAAAATCTCTAAAATCTCTAAGATCGGGATAGAGAGGAACCTTCTTTTTGCCTCCCTTTTCACTGTCTGCCTGCTCAAATCTTTCGCCTTTGTTACTTTCCTTTTCACTGTCTACTTGCTCAGATCTTTCCCCTTGCAGCAGTTCCAAGGCTGACTCTCCCTCTTTGATTGCATTACAACATCTCTGATCTTCTAAACAACTCCTCACCATTTTCCAAATTGGTCTTACTCCATGCTTTAGAGTACCTTGTTCCCAAGCAAAATCCAAGTCCCTGCCTAATTTGTCCCAGCAGGATACCATAAGATTCCCGGACACCGCAAACCACGGAGCCACGGAATCACATTCATTCAAAAATCTCTCTAGGGTAGACTTCTTAATTTTCAAATTCCTAGCTAAAAGTAGCTCCTGAAGAGCCAGAAAAATTGGATGTGACTGAGACAATCCCATGATTAAAAATTTACTTTCGGTTCGCAGCTTCCCCGCGAAACTTTACCTTTTGTTCGCTATCTCTGCGAAACTTTACCTTGTGTTCGCTATCTCCGTGAAACTTTATTGTCCTAATTTATCCCAGGAACTTACCAGCGCTGCCCCTGACTGCAGGAGTTCTGAGTCTTTTTTGGGTCCCCGTACGGGCCACCACTTGTCGC
>CAJQZJ010034413.1:1246641-1257477 GCA_907164525.1 Lophiomys imhausi
TAATGGCTGCTTGCTCAGTGGCATACTCAATCAAGAAAGCTTTCCAGTCTAAGTATTGCCCTGGACTTAAGCAGGCGCGGGCCAGGCCACTCCAATCACTCGGAGTCATACAATGTCTGTTTAATGCTTCCACTTGAGCCAATGTAAAAGAAGCGGTAATGCCATAGGTACGAACCGACTCTGCAAGGGATTTAACTACCTTAAAATCAAGCAGTTCCAGCCGGGCGGTGGTGGCGCACGCCTTTAATCCCAGCACTTGGGAGGCAGAGGCAGGTGGATCTTTGTAAGTTCAAGGCCAGCCTGGTCTACAAAGCGAGTCCAGGACAGCCAGAGATATTCAGAGAAACCCTGTCTCGAAAAACCAAAAAAAAAAAAAAAAAAATCAAGCAGTTCCTCGTACCTGTTCCCTTGTGGGTCTTGGTATACCGGATAAGCAAACTGTAATTCTGTTCTTACTTGTGTCCACATCCCCGGGCAGAAAGATCTCCCTACTTTCAGGGACTGAACAGGCTGATCTATCTGAATGGCTTCTGGGTATGGAGGGGGAGTTGAAGGCGCCATGGCAACAGCTTTACTTACACCGACCGCCGCCAACGTGGCTGAAGGCGCCACGGCAATGGTTTCACTTACACCGACTGCCGCCAACGTGTCTTTCTCTTTTACCCTTTTCTTTTCCCTTTTTCTGATAGCAGTCCTCTCCAACTGTTCTATTAGAGCGTGTAGCTCCCCTTCAGAATCCGTGCCCTCTGAGTCCTCAAAATCTCTAAAATCTCTAAGATCAGGATAGAGAGGAACCTTCTTTTTGCTTCCCTTTTCACTGTCTGCCTGCTCAAATCTTTCGCCTTTGTTACTTTCCTTTTCACTGTCTGCCTGCTCAGATCTTTCCCCTTGCAGCAGTTCCAAGGCTGATTCTCCCTCCTTGATTGCGTTACAGCATCTCTGATCTTCTAAACAACTCCTCACCATCTTCCAAATCGGTCTTACTCCATGCTTCAGAGTCCCTTGCTCCCAAGCAAAATCCAAGTCCCTGCCTAATTTGTCCCAGCAGGATATAGTAAGATTCCCGGACACCGCAAACCACGGAGCCACGGAGTCGCATTCATTCAAAAATCTCTCTAGGGTTGACTTCTTAAGTTTCAAATTCCTAGCTAAAAGTAGCTCCTGAAGAGCCAGAAAAATTGGATGTGACTGAGACAATCCCATGATTAAAAATTTACTTTCGGTTCGCAACTTCCCGCGAAACTTTACCTTTTGTTCTCAACTTCCCGTGAAACTTTACCTTTTGTTCACTATTTCCGCGAAACTTGACCTTTTCGCTATTTCCGTGAAACTTTACCTTTTGTTCGCTATTTCCGTGAAACTTTATTGTCCCAATTTATCCCAGGAACTTACCAGTGCACTGCCCCTGACTGCAGGAGTTCTGAGTCTTTTCTGGTTCCCCATACGGGCCACCACTTGTCACGTCCCCCTCGACCAGCAAGGACGACGCAACTCGCAAAAGCTCTTCTCAAGCAGTTTATTCACGTCCCTTGAAAACAGTGTTCCGAATGCCCAGGCAGACCCAACCCACAAGCTAAATACTATATGAACTGCCAATCAAGTAAAGCCACGTGGTGCTATCTTAGAGGCCCACGTATGCGGAAGCAAGCCAGATCAGCGGTCTTAGCCAAATATGGACTTGTTTACCACTGAGAGCGCTCACCGTCGGGCTGGTGGAAGGCGGAAACCGGCGCCATCTTTAGGGCTCGGCACGTCGCAGGTCGCAGCTCTCTACACCTATACTTATCTGAAAACCTTCAATGCCAATTGTATTACTGCATCATTACACTATATAGCAATGGTTCTCAACCATCCTAATGCTGCCACCCTTTAATAGAGTTCCTCATGTTATGGTGACCCCTCAACCATAAAATTATTCTTTTGCCACTTCATAACTATAATTTTTCTACTGTTATGAATCATGATGTAAATATCTGACATGCAGGATATCTGGTACCCAAATTCTCTTTGGTCCATCAGCAGATTTCCATTCTTTTTTTTTAAGGTGTATCTTTGTTCCCCCAATATCTCCCCCTTTTAGTCCAATGAAAGGCTCTTTTTCTTATAACAATAAATACAATACAAAACAATAAGAATAATTAGGCAACAGTTATGAAAATTATAAAGTATAACATACTTTCCAAATGTCAATCCATATGTATTTGGCAACTAATAATAATATTCTATTATCTATCTATCTCAATGAGTTTAAAGTTTTATACCTAACTCAGTTTCCATCCTAACTTGCATTACCAACTTAAAAAAAAAATCTTCTTAGAACCAGAGCATTCTTTTAATTCTAAAACAACTTAAAACTTAACTGTGAGACTATAACTATCTAGTCTTCAACCACCCCAGAGACCTGAGAAGGATAAATATATCTGAATAAACAGGAAGTGCAATGCCAGCAGCTTTCAAAACTAAGAAATAACAGACAACTGGTTGCCTGGACAGTCCCCAATTTCTCTCTATAACATTGGAACATGTATATTCAGCTTCTTGGCCCAGTATCTCTGATAGACACCAACTGTAAAGCAGGAATTATGAAGGACTTGCCTACCCTCTCATGGCAGAGCTATGCTGTTGACTTACCTGCTTCCAAGTTTTGTCCTTTTTGGACAGCATTCTGTCTACAGTTGAAGCAAGGGCTTTTTCTTGCCCAGTGGCTAGCTTGACACTAATGCAGCCATCTCCAAATGGAGATTCTTCGATGTTCATTATCTACTTGAAGTAGAATGGGGGAAGCTGTCAGGACCTGATGTGTCTCATCAAAAATTCGTAAGTTAAGAAAACATCTTTAGATGCTGTATTCTACAGATCTTTTGAGGTTTTTGAGGACCATCTATCTCAGTATTTCTGAATAAGCAAATATTGCTTGTCTCTTAGCAACTTGATTTCTGATTAACTTAGAAAACATCTGTGATACACTAAACTAGTACCTAACAAAATGACAAGTTTGAATGACTATTAGTTTGCATTTCTTAATTATCCTAAACAGTTTGTAGTAATTGCTATCAAAAGGCCTAGAACTTCACATTGCATTTTTAAAAATTACAGCTAGACTTTCATTCTTTCTCCCACACACTCCAGAAAAAAATTGTCTTCCAATCTCTTCTTTTTTATTGGTTATCTCTCTGCTACTATTTCATAGAGTCTTAGGAGGCAGAAAATGTAGCTGTCTTCACTCACTCTATACCATGAATCAGAAGCACAAAATTTCCTTTTAAAGGAGAGGCCATAGTCATAGATGACTTGTTAGCCTTTTTTTCATGAACCCTTACCCTGGAGGTAGTAATCACACGCATACAGTAATCTTCTACTTTCTGATGCCAGGACCTGCAGTCTAGGGGACCTATGTATCTTCAGCTCAACTGACCAAATCACAGAGGTTGGTGCATTAATGATTTCTAAGAGAAATGTTTTGTTGACTCTTATCCTCAGACTCAGTTCATTATAATGACATTGTCAGGTAAAATCATTTTAGATCTGAAAATATTTGATAATCTATGTAAGGAAGTTCAGAATGTTTTCCTTCCATCCATCCACACAACATGGAGGATTTCCTTATGTCATTTTGTTCTAATTAGTCTCCTGCACTTCCCTCCCTCCCCCTGTACTACCTCTGGCCAATTCCCTTTCTCCTAAATAGTCCCCACCTTCTGCTTTCAACCACTCCATTACCTCCTCCATTCCTTCCATTAAGATTTCTTTTTCTGTGATTCCTTTTCTGATTCTATGATATATATATATATATATATATATATATATATTCACTCACTCATGCACATAAAAATTTAAATGGGGGTTACTCATATGAAAGAAGGCTTGTTATTCTAAGTTTGGCTTATTTCACTTAATGATTTCTATACCATCTATTTTTATGCAAATATCATGGTTCATTTTTTATGACTGTATAATCATACTCCTTTGTGAATATGAACCACCTTCATCCAGGGTTCATCTGTAGATTGCTAAACAGGTTCTATTATTTCCTGATTATTGTGAACATGCAACAATAAACATGGGCATGCTAGTGTCCCTGTGGTGCGCTAATTTAGACAAGTTTGGGTAAATGCCCAAGTGTGGTACAGCTGGGTCATATAGAAGTTCCATTTTTGACTTTTCTGACACCTTCATACTGATTTCCATACCATCTACTGTTTTTCAGTCTCTATTAACAATAATTAATATACTGCAGCAGGATATTTCGGGATAGCACTGTCAACTAGCACAAAGTTTAAATAACTTGCTGAAGTCCACACAGCAGATGATTGACATTTGAGCCCTGGTATCTGTCTCCACTGTCTGTACTCATAGCTAACCCTCTGCTCAGTAGATGATTGGCATTCGAGCCCTGGTATCTGTCTCCACTGTGTGTACTCATAGCTAACCCTCTGCTCAGTCTCTATAATGGTAAGAAAATCTCCCTTAAAAGGCACTGAAAGGGCCACTAAGTGTATCCAGATATGAAGGGAAAGACACACCTGAAAATCCTGAAATAGCTAAACAACAGTTATGAAGAGAAAATCCTCAAACTTTTTATAAGTAACAAGAAAAAATGTCACCATTTAAGAACTCAAGGAGCTCTGATGTAAGTGCACAGTGAGCTCATACCTGGAGATTCTCAGGGGAAATCATTTTTAACCTGATGTATTTTTGTGTCTTAGGCACTGAACACTTTCTCCTGG
The DNA here is from genome assembly GCA_907164525.1 of Lophiomys imhausi. Taxonomy (NCBI): domain Eukaryota; kingdom Metazoa; phylum Chordata; class Mammalia; order Rodentia; family Muridae; genus Lophiomys; species Lophiomys imhausi. The sequence continues at coordinate 1,251,369 of CAJQZJ010034413.1, forward strand.
GCATTGAACTTACTAAGAAGGAAATGAAGTTCTCTGGCTCATAAATGAACAAAAACCTTATAATTAAATAACATTGTAGGATTGTCACTAAATAAAATAAGATTTAAAGTTCTACCACTGTGCTTATATACAGTAATAACAAATGGGTTACTTGAGTTATTAACCAATGCACTTTACTATTAGGTACTGAGCTAGAATTTAGTTTTTAAAACCTGTCTCTCTCTCTCTCTCTCTCTCTCTCTCTCTCTCTCTCTCTGTCTGTCTATCTGTCTCTGTCTGTCTGTGTGTGTGACTCTGTCTCTTTTTCTCTCTCCCCCTCACTTTCTCTCTTCTATCGGAATTCCCCATTACTAAGTTCAGTATTATAACCTAGGGTCTAGTATAATAACCAACTCTGATAAAGAGCTTGAATAACCAAGTGAATATGTAGTTATGTTCACAGTAGTTCACATGTTAAACTACTGACTATACCTCTTTACATGAATACTACATATTACTCAATGAATTTAATTCAAAGTCATAATTTAAACTAACAAAGAAAAAGGCCCAACATTGGCATGAAATAATACCTATGTAGGTGGTATTTTGATATAGACTAAATTTATTTCATTAAATATTTTATTGTGACATTTTAGGGTGTGTAAAGTTCAGCTGTATACCACCAGCCTTTTATAGCATATAAACTGTATCAGTATGTTCTCAGGCTAATTAAAAGTCACCTCACATCATTCTGCTCCATTAGCCCATTTAATTCCATCTCATCTTTGACATTTCAGCAATATATTGCGCTAACAATGAAAGTGCCCTTCAAGTCTCATAACACAACACAGTTTCTTGGCTGCCATCCACAGTTAGCTAACAAATGGCCATGCTTCATCATGTTTGAGTCCTTGTAAGAATTTTAGAGGATGAGTCCATAACAATCATTGACTCATGGGAGGATGGCAGCAGACCAGCAAGTGTGGTGCTGAGAGCTTACATGTTGAGACAACCACTACAAGGCTGAAAAAGGCTAACTGGAAATGCCTTGGGCTTTTGAAAATTCAAAGCCAACCCCCAGTGACACACATCTTCCAATAAGACTATACCCACTAATTCTTCACAAACAATTCCACCAACTGACCACCAAGAATTCAAATACATGAGCCTATTGGGGGTGATTTCATTCAAACCACTATATGAAGCTGGAGAGATGGCTCAGCAGTTAAGAGCACTTACTGCTCTTGCAGAGGACCTGAGTTCAGCTCCTGGCATCCATATCCCGCACTCATAACCACCTGTAACTTCAACACCCATGGAATCTGAAACCCTTCTCTGGTCTCTGTAGGCACCTGCACACATATGGCCCCCCCCCACCTCCTAAACACACACACACACACACACACACACACACATCATCACATACATACACAGATATACACATGCACATACTGACACACACATACAAACACACATTGGCACACATAAACATACAAATACATACATATGCATACACACAAGTAAAAATTAAAATTAAAACATTCAGACTATGAAAAGTACAGTGTTTACATTTGTGACATTTTTATATAAGACTCAAATGAATTCTACTGAGAAGAGTACAGTTTCCAAGAGGAAAATATTTATTGATGCTTTCTAAGTAGCCATAAAAGTTTAAGATGTTCTCAAATTAAAACTGCTAAATTCGCCGGGCGGTGGTGGCGCACGCCTTTAATCCCAGCACTTGGGAGGCAGAGGCAGGCGGATCTTTGTGAGTTCGAGGCCAGCCTGGTCTACAAAGCGAGTCCAGGACAGCCAGAGATATTCAGAGAAACCCTGTCTCGAAAAACCAAAAAAAAAAAAAAAAACTGCTAAGTTCACACAATGTAAGGATCAAATTTCATTTTTAATAAATCCTGGTTCTGTTGGTGAAAACATCAGTGGTTAGATACCAACTTGTTTAGAAAACTCTTACTTTAATTAAGTTTCTTAGAGTGGATTTCAAACATTCTTCATGGACTTTAACTTGTGCTTGTAGTTCTCATTTAATAAGACTTCAAGCAATTAGTTAAATCCAATTTAATTAGATATATTTTTATTATTTTCAGTTATATGTAGGTGGGACTGTTTGCATGTGGGTATGTGAGTACAGGTGCCTATAGAGGCCAGAGTCCTCAGATACCCTGGAGTTAAAGTTATGGAGGATTGTGAGCCTCCTGACATGAGTACTGGGAACCAAACCCAGGTCCTCTGGAAGAGCAGCAAGTGCTTATAACCACTGAGCCATCTCTCCAGCCCTCTTGAATTCTTTTTTTTAAAGGTGTGTTTTATGTGTGTTTGCCTATGTGAGTTTATGTGCACCACCATGAGTTGTTGTAGGAGAGAGGCGACTTATGTCTCCTGCTAAAAAGACCTGAGACCCAGGGCAGCCCTTAGGCCATAAAAATAAAATGCCAAGACCTTTTAATATTTCAGTTCTTAGAACTTAGCTGGGCAGACTCTCAAATAGCTCATCTAAGTTAACCTGTCCACCTTGCCTCATTCAGCCACATGGTTAGCTTTACCTTCCCGACCCATAATCATGTCTGTTTCATGTTGTGTCTCCTGGTGAAAAAGTTTTCCTTTCTTCTTCCCAGAGTTCCTTTTTCCTCTCCCAGGAAGTCCCAACTCCACCTCTCTTTCTGCCCAGCTATAGGCCAAGGTTTTTTATTGACAGCTGCTACATCCATACCTCACACAAGTATTTCTCTAAAATGAGCTTATATTTCTCCTGAACTGCAGTTACACATAGTTGTAAGTCACCACGTGAATGCTGTCAACTGAATTTAGGTCCTCTGCAAGAGCAGTAAGTGCTCTTAATGCCTAAATAATCTCTCCAGCCCTCAATTTGAATTCTTACATAGCATAACCACCAATAACGTAAATGTCTTCTTTCATCTTTTCATACTTAGGTATTGTCCACTGTGTGAATTTTTAGAAAGCCTTATATATTCACACAGTTGAGACTGATAGTTATATGGAATTTTAATAAGTATAATATTTGGGTAGTAGATGTCCCTCTATAGTGGATCAAAAGACAATCCTCTTCCTTTATTGGTCCCTGTGAAGAAATGGGTCCTTTTTAAAGTCATTGTTTTGTAGTTATGAAATGTTCTAGATCACTGCTTTCAAGGTGTGCTGGCTTAGTTTTTTGTCAACTTGACACAAACTAGGGTTATCTGAGACAAGGGAACCTCAACAGAGAAAAACGCCTCCTTCAGATTGCCTGTAGGCAAGCCTGTGGGCATTTTCTTGATCAATGATTAGTGTGGGTGGGCCCAACACAGCCCACTGTGTGCAGTGCCATCCCTGGGCAGGTGGTCCTGGGTTATATGTGAAAACAGGCTGAGCAAGCCATAGAAAACAAGTCAATGAACAATATTCCTCCATGGCCTCTGCTTCAGTTCCTGCCTTGGGGACATATAGGCCAAATAAACCCTTTCTTCCCCATGTTGCTTTTGGCAATGGTCTTTATAGTATCAATAGGAAGCAAGGTGGAACACAGGTGATTCATTCTAATTAATTCAATTTGCTTTCTTCTGGTGTATTTCTATTTCAGTATCTTCATAACAAGCTACCTTAAATTTAGTTGCTTAAAAGCACACCCGTGTGCCCAGTGTTCTGCAATCTGGATCTGGGTTGTTTGGTAGTATTCATTTGGCAGCGACAGGATTAGGATCATATTCATCTGGTACTCCAGGATGGTTGGTTCTCTCCTTCTATAGTCTCTTCATGTAGTTTGTCTAGCAAGGTGGCTGGACTTCCTATTTGGGAACTCAAGTTTCCCAGAATGCAAAGAGCTGCAAAGCCTCTTTGAGGTTTATACTTGGAGTTTGTATCATGTCCCTTATGCCATGAAGTTCTGGTCACAGGTAACCACAAGGCCTGCCCATTTTTATTGAGAATATGTTCTGGCTTTTCATAGAAATAATACTTTTCATTCTTTAGATCTTGTCTATACACATATATATATACATATATATCATAGATACAGATGTATAGATGATATAGAGATATAAATACATATAGATATAGATGATATAGATATATCTAGTTTTATTTGAATCTTTCCTTGAAAAATTGGTGTTTTATGGGAAAACTTTTTCAGATTTTCCTTGCCTCCCAAGAATTTTTAAAAAATTTGACTTCATAATTTATTGAAAGTTTGATCAACTATGAAACTTCAGTATTTAATTCTCATCTCTTTTTAATATTTTGAAGTATTACTCAGCCATCTTGTGTTCAGTGTTGCTTTTGAGATGTTTGATGTTACTCTGCTTCCTTTGAGGGTAACATATCACTTCAAAAGCTTTTGTAATTTGTCTTTTCGTGGCAAGTCTCAGATTTCTCTGAAGGGATGCTAGCTTTCCCTTCCATACTTCACAGGACTGGGTGCAAAATGAAGTAAGAGAGAAACAAGAAGCATAGAGTAAAATTTAAGGAGGCTGTCCCCCTATGCCACACAGGCACCTCCTTAAATCTTGCCTGCTTTGTGCCTCCCCTGCCTCTTTTCATGCATTTCCTCCGATCTTAGTCACTGTTCTGTTGCTGTGAAGAAACACCATGACAAATACAGTTTATAAAGGAAAGCATTTAATTGGAAGCTTGCTTACAGTTTCCTAGAATTAGTACATGATCATCATGGCAGGGAAAGCATGGCACTAGAGCAGTAGCTGAGAGCTTACATCTTGACCCATAGGCAGGAGCAGGGAGGAAGACTGGGCATGACATGGACCCTTGAAACATCAAAGCCCACTCCCAGTGACACTCTTTGAGAAGACCACACCTCCATTTGTGTGATGCTGAGGATCAGACCCAGGCTTTGTGCACACTAAGTAAGCACTCCACCAACTGAGCTACATCCCCAACCCACAAAGCCAGCTGTGGTCATTAGCAGTTGCTGTCACTCTACTAGGCCAGTTCCCTGATGAGTTTACCCCCACCATCCTTAAAATGAAAACAGATGTCACTAGGAGAAGTGTAACCAAACTTTTAAAAAATTATTATTTATTTATCGATAACTATATTTACTTATACAAATATAAGCACTTTCTTAATTACTAACCCTATAAATTCCTACAACCCCTATAACCTAACCATTAAACCTATTGATAACAATTACAATTATTTTCATAATCTTTTAGAAGGATCAATCAACAGGAACACAGTCTCTGTGGTAGACCCTTTAACGCAATCATCAGTCTTTTTTCTGGAATATCTCAGATGTAGATTCATCAGGGTAAATTGGCTATCGCCATCTCACCTTAAATAAGGCTTGAGGCTTTCTTCAATCTGGGAGACCCCAGCCATCTGTAGGCCAACTTATTTCCTTCGCATCAGCAACACTGCTGCTCTGCCTCAGCCTTTAAAGCCGGCCACAGTTTCGTTTAGGCCACTGTTCAGACAGGTCTAACCCCTCTAGGCAAAAGCTGAGCTATAGGGTTTAGTCCTTGGCCTTTGCTGTCTTGCTGAGGCTTTCTCTGCTCACCAGCTTCTTTCTGCCTCAGGGAGATCTGGCCATAAGTCCACCAGCACTTTCTCCATCAGATGATTGATCGTTGTCCTTTCTAGTATGAGGACTCGCTATCATTGGAGCACTCTAGTATGGGGGCCCCTTGGCTCCATCCACTTGTTTTTAAATAGGTGGAACTCTGTTTCAGCTTAATTTGGGCTCCACCCACTTAGCAGCTGAAAACAATGCCAGGCCAAATACTTTGTTTCTAGTCCATTAAGTCTTTCCTGTTTTTCCTGGCTTCAACCTTGTTTTTCAGTCCATTAAGTCTTTTCTGTTTCCTGTTTTTAGTCCACAAGCTGATAAGCTAATTGGTCACAGCCAAGTTGATCTTCATGCCCCGAATTAAAAGACTGTATCAGAAACCCCTAGATATTTACTAACTCCCTACAGAGAAGGTAATCTCTTATTGGTTTAAATGCAGCAATGTTAACAGTTTCTGGATGGGCCATAGAAGAAGAGATACCTAGGAGGATAGCAGGCACCATTTTTGTCAACAATTTGTTCTAGAAGGACTTAAAATTAATTACATTTTTCTATCTATCTATCTATCTATCTATCTATCTATCTATCTATCTATCT
>CAJQZJ010034413.1:1257487-1375992 GCA_907164525.1 Lophiomys imhausi
TCTATCTATCTATCTATCTATCTATCTATCTATCTATCTATCTATCTATCTGAGGCTTACCACAGCACATATATGGAAGTCAGAGGGCAATTATAGAAATCTGTTCTTTCCCTTCACAATGAAGGTCCCAGGGATCAGACTAAGACCACCATACTTGACAGTAAGTACCTTTATCCCTTGAGCTATCTTGCCAGCCCTCTGAAGGTATTTCAATGCTGTTGCTACTCTGTTGACAGGTGTTAGCAGGTGGTTAATGCCAGTCCCCACGTGGCCCTGCATCACAAATCTTCCAGATTCAATGTGGGGAAAGGTCAAAAATAGGTTTTAAAAGCTCTCTCCCAGCCAAAAATGGTTATGCGAGCCTTTATTCCCAACACTCAGGAGGCAGAGGCAGGCATATCTCTGTGGGTTCAGATTTGGCCTGGTCTGCACAATGAGTTAAAGGACAGCCAAAACTACATAGTAAAACTCTGTTTCAAACAAAACAAGCCAAAAAAGAAAAAAATTCCCAACCTGTTTTTTCTTAGCTGACATAAATTTTTCTATCCTCTACCCTAGGTTCCCCTCAATCTTTTAATCTCTTAATTTTATTGAGGTTCAATTTGCCCTTTCTAAATTCTTACTACCAGTTTCTAAACTCTTCATACCAGTTTCTCACAATTAGGGAGGAGGTCATCAGATTCATACCTTTCTCCCATCTACATTTTTTCCACTAAACTTTTATCCCAGCATCCTATAAACATATAAACATTGTTCATAGTCCCCAAAATTCTCAAAACAAATTGTGATATTAGTTTTTCAGTTGTCAGTATGACACAATCTAGAATCACTTGTTAAAATAAATCTCAGCAAGGAACTGTCTGAATCATTTTAGAGTATGGGTATGTCTGTGTGGGATTAGCTTGGTTATATTAGTCAATGTGGGGAAACTCAGCCCACAGTGGGCAGCACCATTCCCTGAGCTTGGGGTCATGGACTATGTGAGAGTGAAGAAAATGAGCTAAATGAAGATTGTGTGGATTCATTTCTCTCTGCTCTTGGCTCTGGATCAGATATGATTAGCAGTTTTAACTCACTGCTACCTTGATTTCTCTGGAAAAATGGGTTGTGGTTGTAACCTGGGATTATAAACTGAAGAAGCCCTAAAATTCCTTTTGCTCAAGGTATTTTAGCAAATTAGCAGAAATGAAAGTAGGACACAAATTATGTACATTTTAGAAAGGGCAAAATTGAACTTCAATAATATTGAATTATACCCACTGAAGTCACACATGTCCAGGGTAAGTGGTAGAGCTTGAATTTGAAAAGATGTCTGCCAGGTGTGGTGGCACATGCCTTTAATCCCAGCACTCAGGAGGCAGAGGCAGGCGGAACTCTGTGAGTTCAAGGCCAGCCTGGTCTACAAAGTGAGTCCAGGACAGTCAGGGTTTGTTACACAGAGAAACCCTGTCTCAAAAAAACAAACAGAGAGAGAGAGAGAGAGAGAGAGAGAGAGAGAGAGAGAGAGAGAGGGAAGGAGGGTGGGAGGGAGGGAGAGAGGGATGGAGGGAGGGAAGGGAGGAAGGAAGGAAGGAAGAAGAAAGAAGAAAGAAGAGATAGAGAAAGAAGAGAGAGATGAAAGAGAGAGAGAAGTCTGTCCACTATCACTGCTCATGCTTTGGCCTCTCCACTAACCCACCTGATTAATTCTACAGTGTACAGGTGTTTAATTTTATCTACAAAGTGATAAGTTTCTAAGATTAGTGAAAGTATCAGTGTCTGATAGTGTAAATACAGTATTCATAAAAGATAGTCTTTTCTTGATTTGCAAGAAAAAAATATAAATTATGGGCTTTTCTCACTGCTGCAGTCATGCCATTAGCCTGGTCTTCTCACTGTGCTCACAAGTCCTACAAGAAGCCAAGTGTGAAGGAGAAATGAGTGCTATCTTGGTTGGAAATCACTAAACTTTTATCACTTTATATTCTGTTCTGCTAAGTGAGGAAATATATCATCGAATATTTGAGTACTTATTCTTGCTAGAAAAATATATCAATATCTGAATATAAAATTATATTCATAAATGCTTAATAAGTATCGATTATTAATGTATTTTCCATTCTTATTTGTTGCCCCAATTTAGATCATGTTTGTTTAGTTGCTTGTTTTAGACAGGGTCTCATTATGTCACCTTTGCTGGCCTGGAATTTGTCATGAAGACCAGGTTAGCCTCATGCTCACCAAGCTACACCTGACTCTGCCTCCTGAGTGCTTAGATTAAAGGTGTGCACCACCACATTAGGCAGCAATATGTCACACTGGGAAAAACTATATGTTATTTCATTTTGTTCTGCTTTATTTGAGAGTCTCACTGTGTATTCTAGGCTGGCCTTAATCTCATTATATATCACAGGCTGGCCTTAAATTTATGTTAGTCCTCCTGTCTAAATTCTGGAATTAAGGCAGCATATACCACCACTTCCAGCATAAAGTGGGATTTGTAAACATTATGTTTTGTCACATTTTAATAGTTTATATATAAATATATAAAATACATAATTTGACTGCTATAAAAATATATAATAAAAATTTAATCCACTTCTCTACACCCCTTTCTTCAATCACATAATACACTCCCCTACAGGAACTATGAGAATCAATTTCTTACAAATGATTCCATGGATGTGCCAAGGATATGCAAATTATTATGCCTATGTATATATTTGTAAAAGCAAGAATCAAAAGTATTTTCTTTGACAAAATTCATTCAACTCTTTCATTGTTGACAGCAGTTAGACAATGTTCTTTTTCTTTGACTGCCTGTCTACAGTAAGGCCTGTGAAGTTCTAGTTAAATTTTAAACCCACATGCAGCAGAGAGACCCTCACAGTGAACACTACATACCCATCATCCAGACTGGAAGATTAGCTTAGGGTGCTTCTTGGAAGGGTTAATACTCTTACAAGTGAGTGGAACCTCTGCTAATAGGGTTGAAGTATGAAGAATTTGTGTTCAGCAATCCCAGCCACCCTGGGTGTTCCAGTGACTACAGTACATGGTTCTTGGTCATCATCATAATCACTCAGCCATGACCACGCACTCAGAAGAAACTTTTTCATAACCCTTTTAGTTGTCAAAATGATTTGATAAACAGCTTCTGTTTTCATTAAGACATATTAGTGTCTGCTGAGAAAGCATATCTAATAGGAGCTGAAGAAATAAATGGCTTAGTGGTTAAGAACACTGACTGGGTTTTATTCTCAGCACCACACATAGTGGTTCACAACCTTCTGTAGCTCCAGTCCTGTCGATCTGATGCCCTCTTCTAGCCCTTGAAAGCATCAAGCACACATGTGTAGATACATGTATGCAAGCAAAATACTCAGACACATAAAACAAAAATAAATATTTGTAAAGTATCAGTTCCACATGTGGAACTAATTTGGGTTGTCTTTATTTAGATCTTTTCATGCAGAATAAATGCTGAATCCATATTTATTAAATATAGTTATAGATAGGTAACTTAAAGAATTTCTGTTGACTTTTTTTTCTTTGAGAAAGGGTCTCATCTTGTAGCCCTGAAACTCACTATGTAGAACAGGATATTCTAAAACTCACAGAGGTGCTACCCTCTGCCTCTTGAGCTTTGAGACTGAAGGAGTCTATCACTGTGCCTGGTATTTTGTTGATGATTTCATAAAGCATAAATATCACAATATTTATATTTCTATACACAAATTTAATTATTGTACTGATTTCACCGAAATATCTCATTTCTCTTAGTTCCACTTACCTATCTAGATGCATTAGGAGGACATGAAGACAATTTTATAGAATATATATCTTTTATACATCAATATGATTCCAGAAAAACTCCCAATGAGCCAATCCGGGGAAAGGTAAGACAATGTTCAGAACTAATTATTTAATAGTATAGCACTGAATAGACTTTTGGGAGAACCTTTAAGCCTTTTAAATCACACTTGTCTTTCTAAAAGTTTGTCTAAACAAATATAGGCATTAGTAGAATAACATCATCTATACCTCACAACAAACCCAAGGGATTTTGATTTATTTATTGAAAGTACTTGCTTAAAGTAATGTTGATAAACTTTTAGATGTTCTTAATGCATGTGTTCCAGAAGGATATGTGTAAGGCTGACAAGCTGAACAGAATTAAACAGTAATTGCTAGAGTACTTTCTACTACACAGATGTTTGTTTTCATAGTTCATTGTGAGTAATCCTTTTGGGCATTTGAACACAGTCATCAATTCTATGAATTGTAGTTTCATTTGTAGTCATAGCAACCTACAAAGCAAAAAATAAAATTTGATACAAATAGTTGTGTATGCTCCAGAAAGAAAAAAGTGCAGATGCTTCTTTAACTGCTCTTTATTTCTCTGCTCTCTATTATTTTCTCCCTGTTTACAAGGCTCACTAAACTCTCTAGTGGGGCCTTTAGTTTTGGGCTGAAGTGATGGTCAATGAAGAGGCAGAGAAAGAAGTTCAATCATCACCGAGATTTTAACTAACCCACACACTCAGCTACAGTTCATGCTTCCCTAGTTAATGTCATCTTTGTTTTCCTTTCCAGAGACATGGAACCTTTGTGCAGAAAAAGATAAAGCTAAGGACTACGCCAATAGTTCCTAAGGGACCGGAGGTATTATTGAATACTCTAGGCTCAGGTTCATCAGAACAGCCCAAAAAAACAGAAAAAGGAAATTCATCAGGAGACAGAGTGACCTTACCAGGCCTTTGCCAAAAGAATTCCCAAGAGCTGCTGGAGAGTTAGAACAGCTTATCAAAACCAGAAGGCAGCCCAGTGGAGCAGGCTCAGAAGCCTGGGTGTGGGAGAGGACTGCAAGCCTATTGCTCTCAACTGTAGGACAAGCTCTGCTCACTGGCCTGAGCCTTTACTCACTAATAAAAAGTTGGAGTAAATGAGCATAAGCTTTGGTGTTTAGATAAGAACATAATCCCTGGAATGTAGGCAGGTTTCCTGTGTCTTGTAAGACCCTTGGCACTGGTGGCATCCAGCAGAGTTGTTATCAGTAACCTCCCAACACATAATTTACATAAATAGGGGAAAGGGGGAAATATTAAATAACACCCCTAAATTTTAAGTGATCCAATGAGTGATAGATTAAGAAACACTCTATTTATAAGCAAAACAACTTATAGAAAAACAAACTCTTTTTTAATTTATTTTTTATTTCTTCAAGTTACATCTCAATTGCAATCCCCTCCCTACTCCCCCTTCCAGTCCCACCTTTCCACCCTCTTCCCCCTCAACCCCCCATCCACTTCCTTTTTATTTTTTTAAGTTTAAGGTATATCTTTTTCCCCCCAACAGCTCCCCCTTTCAGTCCAACAAATGGCTCTTTCTCTTATAACAACAAATACAATACAAAACAACAGAAATAATTAGGCCAGAATTATGAGAGTTATAGGGCTTAGCATATATCCCCAAAGTCCAGTCCATACGTATTTGGCACCCGACTTTAACATTCTACTATCTAACCAGCTTCCATGAGTTTAAAGTTCTATATCTAACTCAGCTTCCATCCTAACTTGCATCAAAATTTTAAAAACATCTTCTTAGATCCAGAACACCCTCTTAATTCCTAAACAACTCAAAATTTAACTATGAGACTCTAGCTATATAGTCTTCAACCACATCAGAGACCTGAGAGGGATAAATATATTTGATTATACAGGAAATGCAGGGCCAGCAGCTTCCAAAACTAAGAAATGATATACCAGTGGCTACCTGGACAGTTCCCATTTTCTCTTCATACATTACAGCATCAATCTTCAGCCGTTTGGCCCTGTTTCTCTCACAGACATGATTGAAAAGCAGGAATTATGAAGGACTTGCCTACCCTGTTTTGGCAGAGCTAGGCTGTCGACTTACCTGCTTCCAAGTTTTGTCCTATTTGGACAGCATTCTGTCTACAGTTGAAGCAAGGAATTTTTCTTTCCAAGAGATAGGCTTGCCACTAATTCAACCATCTCCAATTTGGAGATTCTTCGATGCTCATCTTCTACTTGGAGTAGAATAGGGAGTGCTGTCAGGAGCTGACATGTCTCGCTATCAAAAAAAAAAAATCTTAAGTAAAGAAAACACCTTTGAATGCCATATTCTGTACATCTCTTGAGGTTCTTGAAGACCACCTATCTATCTCTTATATTTGGATAAGCAAATGTTCCTTGTGTCTTAGCAACTTGATTTCTGATTAGCTTAGAAAATAGCTGTGATAGACTGTCCTAGTAACTGACAAAAATGACATGCTTGAATGACTATTAGTTTGCATTTCTTAATTATCCTTAACAGTTTATGACAGTTGGTAGCAAAAGGCTAAAACTTCATATTTCATTTTTAAGCATTACCTGGGTACAATACCTTAAAAAGAGTTAACCTTAATTTTGTATCAATATACAAAGATCAATACCAATTTCGCCAAATATAATCTTAATTTTGTATTACTATACAAAGATCAATACCGATGTAGCCCAATATAATCTTAATTTTGCATCAATATACAAAGATCAATACCAATTTAGCCAAATATAATTTTAATTTTGTATCAATATACAAAGGTATAAAAGCATATTTAATAATCTGTCCTTTTTTCTTTATCATCCCTATATTATGTCTATATCCCATTTTTGCTCAATTCTTTACACCCCTACATAGGGGAGAAAGGATACAGAAATGAAAAAGAGAGAAGTCCCTGGGTATAATCTCTAAAACCTATTTAACAAGACTATTTAACAGCTTGTAATCTCTCCCCCTAAATAACAAGAAGTATCTATAACCCATCAAATGACCAAAGGGGAGAAAATCACCCACCCTACCTTCTGGAGATGGGACATCGCTCTCTTAAAATGACTTCCTGCTGATTTGGGACGTAGTAAACCTGTTTAGGCCCCAAATAAGAATGGAAAAATGGTTAAGCATGTTAATAGAATCATTTGATGTTCAGTCCTTTTGTGCTCAGCTATTTAAATGTCCTAAGAAGTTTGTAGACAGAAGCTGAACTTCAGGGCTTTACTGAAGTTCTGGCTGGAACAGTCTGTGGAGCTGAACAATCTTAGTGATTTTGAGTTGTTATGGTTGTAGACTTTTGAGGACACAGTTATTGAGGAAGTCTGCAAGGCTGGATCATCTGGGCTACTTGTCTTCTTTGGTGTCTGATCTGTTTTCTTCTGAGGTGTCCCTGGATTCCTTATATGGATGCCTTAGATCTCCTGGGAGGATAAGAACAAAGCCCTGCCCTAATCCTAACTCTGGGACACTACCTTTTAGGTAATATTTTTCCTGGAGCAAATTCGGTTTTTTGACAATATAAAAAGTATTATCTTTCAATTGAGATTAAAAAAGAAATTATTTTGATATTTTGTAACTAAACAATCCCTTATGTGTATATTTTTTGAGATCTCAAAGGACAATTCAATTTGAATTTCAGCATGCCTTTTGTGAGTAGCTTTTAAGATTAAATCCTTCCAAATCCTATGTGCTTGTCTCTGCATTCTAAGTGTTGGGATCAAAGGCATGGGCTTCCCAACTGATGGGATTAAAGATGTGCACCACCACCCCTCGATTGAAGTTTTTCTCTATTTAGAGCTTGCTTTGTGTCAGACTGACCTTGAACTCTGATATCTGCAGGTTTCTGTCTCTAGTGTGTTGGGATTAAGGGTGTATCCTTCTCAAATGATGGGAATAAGGGTGTGCACCATCACCACCCTGTTCCTTGTAACTCTAGAATTTATAAGACAACTAATTCTATAGTGATCCTCCTGTCTCTACTGGAGTTAAAGGCATGGGCTAACACCACGAATTTCTTATATTTTACCTTAGCTCCAAATTTTTTCAACTCTTGGAGGTTTAGAAAACCATGTTGAACTGCAGTAACCTTTAATTTATTTATAGTATTTTAAACCTCTTACCTGCTTTTTAATGCCAAACCATGAAAATATCCTTTATATCTACAAAGAAAAAAAAAACCTTTTAAGATGTTATCAAGTTTGTGTAAACTATGTGGCCACCTGTAGTCTAACATTCCAATCTGAAATTAAGGCCATTTTTCCTTTCATGCCAGTAAGGCAAGTATACCTTTAGTAAATTATAGTTTGAAATTTTTATATTGTATTTTTATTATATTTTTAAAGCTTATTAACTCTTTTCTTAAAAATGTATTATTCTGTTTTCTCAAGTTACTTCTAGAACATAGTTTCCTCCTTCCTCCCCTCCTGGCACCTACCTCCTTCCCTCCTTCCCTCCTTCCCTCCTTCCCTCCCTCCCTCCCTCCCTCCCTCCTTCCCTCCCTCCCTCCCTCCCTCCCTCCCTCCCTCCCCTATTGTTCCTCTACTTGGTAGTCTCCTTCTCTTCAGATGAGGTGGACCCTCACATATCATACTCCCTCAGTTCTTCAGTCATGTGAGGGCCAAGAGCTTCCACTTGTACTCAGGCTGAAAAACAAACTCTTAAAGGTGAGTCCCAGTTTACATAATCATTAATTGCAGCCCTGGGATCAAATAAACTAGTAAGAATGTTGTCCACACTTTGTGAAAGTTATGTGACCTTGGATAAGTTACTTATGCTCTCCAGATTTCATAAAATTATTGAGCATGAGATTTCACACATTGGTCAATAAATGGCTATTATAATCCTATCATTACTAATTTCAAGTTAAGGATAATTTTCTATGAATTTTAAGTCCTCTTTCTTATTCCAAAATTTAGACTCCTCTGTACACAACTGGGAGTGTGAAAATCAAAAGCATTGTCAGTACAGTCACACACATAAACAAATCAAAGACTCTTGAGTACTTAGGAGATGAAAGATCTCCTAAATATTGTCTTAGCTGCATCATTCATCATACATGGTTTACTTTTCGATGATTTGGTGAAACTTGCTCCTACAGCTCTTCTGATTTCTTGTGTTTGATGTGCCATGATATACACATGCTGTTTTTTATGCACATAGAGTCAGGTGGAAGCATGTGGTATTGCAAAAAGCAGAAACAGGTGAAATTTTCCTCTGATGTGGACTACAGTTATGTCTTCACTGCTCCATCTCATCCCAGTAAAGGAATTTTAATAAACTACAAAGAGTAAGTAAAACTGCAACCTAGTTAACAATGATATTTATTAATAATGATAAATTGTTATACTAGGCCAGTGGAGTAGCAGTGGCTGTGCAGGAGACCAGCAGGCCTGGCTGGGCAGCTGCTGGGGCTTAACAAGAGGCCAGCAGGCCTGGCTTACCTTAGGTGGCAGCCTGACCTATCCTGGGGATAAAGCCTTGGGCCAAGGGTGGCTTTCACAACCCTTGAAACCACAACTCTGTTAACTAATATGTTTATTAATTACAATAAACTGTTATATTAGGCTAGCAGAACGGCCTGGCAGGAGGCCTGGCTTGCCTGACTCACCTTAGCTGGAGGCTTGAAACCCATGGCAGCCTTTTCACAATAATTAAATACACCAAGACCTTTTAATGTTTCAGTGCTTAAGCCTTAGCTGAGGAGATTCCTAACTAGAACCTGAACACCTAATCCCAACCAGCCATGTGGCTTGCTATACCTTCAGAGCTCACACCAAGACATGCTGTTGCTTCTGAGTCCTGCCAGAAAGAGAGCTTCCTCTGTGTAAAACCCAGGGTTCCTTTCTTCATCTCAGGAAGTCCCAGCTTCCTATACTCTTTCTGCCCAGCTAATTGGCCATCAGCAACTTTTATTAACCAATCAGAGAGTGCCTCAGAAAGGGCAGTAACCAGATCTTTGAGCACTGAAATCAGCCTCTGAGAACCAATGTATTAGACCTTCCTCCACCAAGTGAGTACCATAGTTGTGTGTTAGTGATTTCTGACTCTTATGTGGTGCATTAATGCTGATGGTGAACTAGTTGCTGCCAAAATTCAGTGTAAAATAAACAACCAAATATAGGCGATCATAAAAGGGAGAACTTCCGTGTTCCAAAGTAGGAAATGTGCTTGTTTCTGAATCAATGTATAAATTAACAATATTGCCAAAACACACATTACCTCATCACTTTGTCAGATCTATACTCAGAATAAAGCTGATTGCATATATTTGACCCATTAGTCAAATCATCCTCAGATTCTACCTGCATATATCAACCTCTTCCAAAGCTAGGCTGTAGTACTGAAACAGTATACTAATGATGGTCTAGCAATCTTATAGAATCAAAGAAGTGCATGCAATCAAGAATGTGAGACACCTCATTCAACAAACACTGGGTTGAATCAGTCCAGTAAAAACTCTGATAAAGAGGAAAAAAGGAAAAGGTGGTAATCAGGGTTGAAAAGGGACCTAAATACTTGATTTTGAATCCACATTTGAGCAGATATGCAACCTTATGATCTCCAAAGTAGAGAAGTAAAATTGAAATCTTGAAGCCAGACTCTCAAATGGCTTGCTGCCAAAAGAAGGCAGACTCCATTCCATCACAATGAAGAAGACAGCAAGAAAGTTTGCATCTGTCTAAACTACAGGTACTAAGTACCCCAGTGAGAAAGGAGAGCCCAAGTGTGTGCCATACTGCAGTTTGTAATGTGAGTTTATGTGCAGGTTTTCTCACAGTTCACAAAACTGACACTGAAGTCCCACTACTGATGCTTCTGAGATGCCCAACAGGAGCTAAGGCAATCCCCACACCAAGACATCTCCATGATCCACAGGGGGAAACAGATTAAATCACAAATAGAAATTACACATCTGAGTTAGGAATGGTGTCTCAAGTCTGTGATCCTAACATTTGGGAAGGAGGATTGTAAGTTTGAGGTAAGCCTAAAGTACATAGGCAAGCCTGTCTCAAGCACAGCTCTCCAAATAAAATTATAAAGCATTCAAGGAAGAAAACTAAACCACCAAAAATCTGCTACAAAAAAATGTTGAAAGTTTTAATTGAAGATAGAAGAATTAAAACACTGTGAAGATGGGTGAGTGTGTGCATATGTATGTGTGTGTGTGCGTGTGTATGTGTTCATGTGAGTGCATATGTGTGTGTGCATGTGTGATGAGAGTGTGCATGTGCACATGTATGTATGCATGTGTGTTTCCATGTATGCATGTTTGTATATGCCCATGTGTGTGGGTATGCTTTTCTCTGGTCTGCCCAGGCACCAATGGGCATGAGATCGTGAGAAAGTGCACAGCTGTGTTTCTGCTTCTCCTGTGGGGGTGTCCAGTTGCCGCCATTACACAATGAGCTAGAGAAGACTGTGGAGTTGTGCCAGCCATCAGCTCTGGTTCCATCTCTCTATCTTCTGGGGTTATCCAGGATGGCCGCCAGTGCATGAGCCCAAGAAGACCAGGCTGGGTCCGGAACAGTTGAGGTTCTATAGGACCTCCAGCTTAGCACAGGTGTGCTAAGGTGTGCCAAGCAGAATGCTTTCTCTGATGACTTTTAGAATTGCAGTTCTTTTAGACAAAATTAAGACAGCTCAGACAGTATTTGGTGAATCAGCTCAGGTAACTCCAACAACAACTTTAATTTGGGGATGGATGAAGGCTTATGAATTGTGGGAAGTAGGAATGAATTTGGGGAATGCATGTATTCTATTGGCTGAAACTGAGATCTTGGCAATGCTCTATTTACATGGGAAAGGATCCTACATGTTGGTTATGTGACTAGCTGCCTGTTACTTCCTGGTAGGGTGCTTGGATTATGTGCTCCAAGGAAGTAACAAGGACCCTCTTATGTGCCTTGATTACCTGTAACCACTCTGAGGTTGTGTTTACATTCTCCTGAGGCAGGCAGGAACAGGAATAGAGGTTTGTCCCACATCTTCCACTCTCTGGATGAGGTGTGACACCTCAAGTTTGAGATTTCCAGGGTTTGAACATGCTCTATCTTGCCAGTTCCATGAAAATCCCGTGGAGGCATGGTCTACAAGCCCCACACTGCAAGGTAATCAGGGAAGGGACAGTCCACAAGCCCCACACATGTCTGTATTCATGTGTGTGGATGTGTGTGTGTGAATGCATATGTGCATGTAAATGTATGCAGGTGTGTGTTAGGACATTTCAGTATATTTTTTGTTACTTCTGTCCCATCTGTTTTCTCTCTTCTCTTTTGAAACAGCTACTAAATGAAAGTTGCAACATTTGAGTCTGTCATCTATGTCCCTTAACTTTTCCCCCATTTGGTTCTTAGTAATAGATACCACTAAGTAATATATGAATTCCTTTACAGTAACTTTCTTCTAACTTGATTTTCAGCCACATTCACTATTATACCAAGATGTCAATTTAAACATAATATAACATCCACTAAGCCTAGTGTATGTTACAATACATACACATGCCTCCTTAGTACATGTGGTTATACAGATATGACAGCACCCAGAGTGTTGTAGCTGGGCTTTATATTTGGTTCCTTAAACGTAGTGATTTTTCTTTGTTGATTGAGATGTCTCACATTCTTGGTTGCATGTTCCTCTTTAATTATGTGATCTCTAGACCATCATCAATATAATCTTTTTTTAGTTTACTGCTGCCTAGCTTGAGATCAGGGATGAGATACACAGACAAATAACATCTGAGGAGGATTTGACTAATGGCCGCTCTGATTCCAGGGGGCACAGTAGCTTCTTAAGCATTGCTCTGCCCCTCCAATCCACTGTATGACTCAGCTTCTGCTCTAGCTTCCAAGTACGCAACCCAAGAATAAGAATGGGGAAGAATGACAGATTTTCTCTTTTGTGTGCAATTACCTAGTTTTTCAAGCCGAGACGTGCCCCAAATTAACACCTACCATGACCATTAATCAATCCTAGGCTGATATTCATCAGATCAGCAGTTCTCAATCTGTGAGTTGTGACCCCTTTAGGTATTGAACAACCCTTTCACAGGGTCACTTAAGACCATGGGAAAACAGATATTTAAATTATTATTCATAACAGTATCAAGTTACAGTTATGAAGTAGCAATGAAATTAATTTTATGATTGGGAGTCACCACAACATGAGGAACTGTACTTAAAAGGTTGCAGTGTTAGGAAGGTTGAGAACCACTGTATCAGATCTACCACCATTCATCTAATAACTATATGTTAGTTTTACACATTCTAACATTTGTTGTTTTGGAATATCTTTCAAAATTGGTTTAAAATGTATTTTTCTTACTATACCATTCCATGATTTTGAATTCTCTTAAAATGGGTTTTGTTATTTACATTTATCTATATGTATACTTTTATGAACTAAAGGAGGCAACAAGCACCAGATGTACATAATCACCCTGCCATCTTGAATTGATCTCTAAATCTCTTTTAAGTAAAGAATTTGCAAACTTAGCACATCATCCATTAGTAAATAACATATTCTCTGCAATGGACCCCATGGTTGGCTGATAAAAACCACTAAGACTTTTTTTAAATTGTCTTTTTCACCCAGAGAATATGTTTTGAAGAACATATTGAATACTGAAAGGTGAGAGTTTGGGGCAAATAGCCCAATAGTGGGCTATTACCATCATAGGACAGATTGGATCTTAATCTTTTCAAATATGATGACATCTTTTTGCATAAAAAAGAAAACTGTATGCTTCCTCACAAAAGTAGTAATTGAACTTTCAATATCCATTGTTTGGCAAGTGAATAATTACAAAAAACAATGATGATTTCAGGTTCAATTATGTGTTTGAACTATAAAGGATAAATCCATCCAAAATGAATACTGCAGTCTACTAAAGTCATGATTGCATGACTTTAGTAGACTGGCATGTCAAATGGCATGTCAACATTTCATAAGAGGATTTGAATTTTTTTACTTAATTTTCTCACCAGGTACTTTCATGGATTAATAAACTTTATCAGAACATAGTTTTTTTTTAATTACCCAAAACCAAAATCCCCAAATCAAATCCATGATATCTTCTTTTTTTCTTTTCTTTTACTTTTTATTGGTGTTTGTGTGTGTGCGTGTGTGTGTATATGTGTGTGTGTGTATTTGTACATGAATGTATATCCCACTCATCTCTCATCTCCCCCTCAGATCAGCCCTCCACTCTTGTATTCTCTTCCAATAGAGAAAAAAAATCTCATTGTAGAATATGTAGTATGTCATAGTGTGTTCCATAATATTCCCTTTTGTCCACAAATTTTTGCTTGCAAATGTTCATTATAATAACTCCTTGATCTGGTATGAGGCCTCTGGATTCTTCTATTTTATCAATACTGGAACCTCACTGGGACTCCCATCAGATATTCTGTTGTTGTCCTGTGGTGATGGAGATCCTGTAGTTTTGGGTCTGTGGAACTGGCCTCTTCATTCACTCTAGCAGTTCACCCATGAGGTAGATGTTGGGAAGGGCTAGTTCAAAGCCCTGGTTCTGGGCCTGCACCTTCCCACATCCAGGGCAAGCTCTACTGTGTTGCCCAGGTAAGGTGCAGGGCCTGCTCTCTTAAGTGCTACAGCAAGTAGGGGGCTGGGACACCTCTACTACTCTCATGACTCTATCAGGGCCAACTCTCCTGCCTGTTACATATGGTGAGGGCAAAAGAGAGCAGAAAGGATCTCTCCTTTGCCAATTCCACCATTCAGTGGACAAGAGTCAATACCAGTTCTCCTGGGCTCACACCCTCAGGGATGATTCACCTGCAACCCCCACATCTGGGCTAGCTCTACTGTGTTGCCCAGATGAGGTGAAGGGCCCACTCCCCTGAGTGCTACTGTATGTGACAGACAGGGACAATTCTCCTGCTCTTGTGACCCCATCAGGGCCAGAACTCCTGTCCATCACTGGTGGTGAGAGCAAAAGGGAGGGTAGGGGATCTCTCCCTCACCAACACCACTGCAAAGGAGACAAAAGGCAGGGCTGGCTCTCCCACACTCACACTCTGGGGGCCAGCTCCCCCATACCCCCTCATCCAGGGTCAGCTGTTTTGTACTGCCCAAGCAAGTTGCAGGGCTTGCTCTCCTGAGTGCTGCAGCTGATGAAGGACAGGACCAGCTCTCCTGCTCTCATGACGCCAGGGCCAGTTCTCCCATATGCTATGGGTGATGAGGAGTGAGAGAGAGGAGGGTATTTTTCCTTATTCATGCCACCACAGGGAGACTAGTGAGAGGGCCAGCTCTCCCAAGTGCTCATCCTTGGGACCAGCTCACTCAAAACTCCTGAAGTGTATGGACCTGCTCTCCTGAGTACTGCAGCTCACTAGGAGCAGAGTCAACTCTACTGCTGTCATGCTTGTAGGGTCATTTCTCCCATGATTCCCAGGTTGCAGTGGGGTGGGCCAGTTCTGGACAGCCATCAGCCACCAACATGTCCTGCATAGCAGCCCAGACCAGGGATGTCCATATGGCTTTTGGTGGTAATGGTCCCCTGCTACTGAAGGGTCATGAACCCAGATATGGCCCCTGGTGGCAGTAGAGGCCAGTTCCCCACCATTGTCCTAGGTGGTATCACCAGTTACACACATCAGATTGTTCCTCTCTCCCCTCAAGTCTCCAGTTCTGTCTCTCTTCATTGTGCCCCCATTCTTTTGTTTCTCTTTCCCTTCCATTTATCCACCACTTACTTGCTTCTATTAGTGGTGCCCAGGGTCTTTGAGTGTCTGGGCTTGTCTCAGGAGTGGTCTCAGTTGTGCTATGCCCCCACTTGTGCACTGTGCATTATGGCACCTGGCAGGAGTCATCTCTAGCATGGTCTGACTCCAAGGCCTGTGTGGCACCAGACTGGTGTTTGTCTCTCCTCTTTGCCACCTACTGATGCACATATGACATAGCAACCACATCGGCAATGCCTCTGGGGTCAGAACATGATGTTTATTGTAACTTAACATTTTTTAAATTTATTTATTTATTGCTTCAGGTTACATCTCCTTCATAGTGTCCTTTTTCGACCCTTCCCAGTCCCACCCTCCCACCCTCTACCCACTAACCCTTCCATCCCACTCCTCTGGAGTAGAGTGTCCCTACATAACAGTCCCCTGTCCCAATTCAGCAGTCATATGAGGGCCAAGAGCCTCCTCATACACTGGGGGCATACAAGGTAGCACCACTAGGGCAAAGTGTCTCATTGACAGGATGAAAAAGTCTATGTTCCTGTTCCCTTTGGTGTGTTGGTTGTAGTATAGATATCCTGTACTATATGGCTAAAATCTGACTATAAGTGAATAGATGCCATGTGCATCCTTCTGAGTCTGGGTTAGCTCACTCAGAATGAGTTTTTCTAGCTCCATCCCATTTGGCTGCAAATTGCATAATTTCCTTGTTTCTGATAGCTGTGTAGTATTCCATTGTGTAGATGCTCCATAGTTTTTTAATCCATTCTTCAATTGAGGGACATATGGGTTGTTTCCAGTTTCTAGCTATTACAAATAAGGCTGCTATGAACATAAATGAGGCAACTTCCTTGTGATTCGGTGAGGAGTCATTTGAATGTAACTTAACATTTTTAAATTCTATAATGAGTTATTTCAATTTTCTTGTATCTGTTGAGGATTGCTTTGTGTCCAACTATATGGTCAATTTTGAAGGAGGTTCCATACAGTTCTTAAAAGAAAGTGTATCCTTTTGTGTTTGGGAGAAACGTTCTGTACATATCTATTAGATCCATTTGTTTCATGACTTCTGTTAGATCATTATTTCTCTGTTTGGTTTCTGTCTCAATGACCTGTCCATTATTGTGAGTGGGCTGTTGACATCTCCCACTACTAATGTGTGGGGATCAATGTGAGTTTTAAGCTTAGAAGAGTTTCTTTTACAAATGTGGGTGACCTTGTATTTGGGACATAGATATTCAGTATTGAGATGCCATCTTGATCTTGGGCTGGAGAGATGGCTCAGCCGTTAAAGGCTAGGCTCACAACCAAATATATAAGAGATGCCATCTTGATGAATTTTTCCTTTAACAAGTATGTAGTGCCCTTCCCTATCTTTTTTGATTAACTTCAGTTGAAAGTATATTTTATATGATATTAGGATGGCTACTCCAGCTTGCTTCCTGGGCCCATTTGTTTGGAAAACCTTTTGCATCTTCAACAAATGGTGTTGGTCTAACTGGATGTTGATGTGTAAAAGAATGAAATTAGACTCATACTTATCACCTTGCACAAAACTTAAGTCCAAGTGGATCAAAGACCTTAACATAAGGCCTGACATACTAAATCTATTAGAAGAGAAAGTGGGGAAAACCCTCAAACTCATTGGCACAGGTGACAACTTCGTGAACAGAACACCAACAGCTCAGGCTCTAAGACCAACAATGAATAAATGGGACCTCATGAAACTTAAAAGCTTCTCTAAGGCCAAAGACACTGTCATTTGAACAAAATAGCAACCTACAGATTAGGAAAAGATATTTACTAACTCCACATCTGACAGAGGGCTAATATCCAAAATTTACAAAAAACTCAAGAAATTAAATGCCAAGACCAAATAATCCAATCAAAAAATGGGGAACAGAGCTAAACAGTCAATTCGCAAAGGAGGAATCCCTAATGGCTGAGAGACACTTGAAGAAATGTTCAGTATCCTTAATCATCAGAAAAATGCAACTCAAGACAACTCTGAGATTCCATCTCACACCTGTCAGAATGGCTAAGATAAAAAACTTAAATGACAGCACATGCTGGTGAGGTTGTGGAAAAGGGGAACACTCTTACATTGCTGCTGGGAATGCAAGCTTGTATAACCACTACAGAAATCAGTCTATCTTAGAAAACTTGGAATAGCTCTACCTCAAGACCCAGCCATACCATTTCTGGGTATACATTCAAAGGATTCCTCACCAAACCACAAGGATGTTTCCTCATATATGTTCATAGCAGCCTTATTTGTAATAGCTAGAAACTGGAAACAACCCAGATGTCTCTCAACCTAGGAATGGATTAAAAAAAAAAAACCCTGATACATCTACACAATGGAATACTATTCAGCCATCATAAATAAGGAAATCATACAATTTGCAGCCAAACGGATAGAACTACAGAAGCTCATCCTGAGTGAGCTAACCCAGACTCAGAAGGATGCACATGGCATCCATTCACTTATAATCAGATTTTAGCCATATAGAACAGGATAACTACACTACAACCAATGCACCAGAGGGAACAGGAACATAGACTTTGTTTCCAGTCAATGAGACACCTATCCCTAGTGGTGCTGCCTTGTAGGCCTCCGGTGTATGAGGAGGTTCTTGGCTGTTCTATGACTGCTGAACTGGGGCAGGGGACTGATATGTAGAGACACTCCACTCCGGAGGAGTGGGATGGAAGGGATAGGGAAGGTTAGAATGAGGGTACTGTAATGGAGATGTAACCTGAAGTAATAAATAAACATAAAAAACATTTAAAAATAAATAAAATTCTGTAATGAATGTTTTCAACTCTAAGATTGCTATTAGCACCATAAATTTGTATGTTAAGACATTTTTAATCTATTAATTCATGTAATCCTTACAGTAATCTTATCTAGCTAGGTAAAGGATAATGATACCAGTTCAATTTCACAGCTCATAAGAAGTTCAGAAAATGCAAAAGAGTTCTCCAATTGTATTGTTAGCAAGCAACAGAGCTAGTGCCAGAACTGAAGTTTCTCAACGAACCAGGCATTAATTCCCAGAGGTCAACCCACAGGGCAGTGCTGCACTATTACAAGGAAAAAGTACCAAAGCAGCTAATTACACCACTTTTGAGAGCGATTTTTTACTTCTCTGAGAATTTGGACTCCTATTAGACTTTTTATCACTGTGATGGGCTACACTGAAATAGGAGTACCCATATCCATTTGCAAGAGACACCATGACCAAGGCAACTCTTATAAACGAAAGGATTTAGTTGGAGTCTTGTTAACAGTATTGTAGAATTAGTCCATTATCATGGTGGAAAGCAGGCAGGCAAGGAACTGAAGCAGTAACTAAGAGCTTTACATCATAAACTGCAGGCAGCAGGCAGAAAGAACGAGACTGGGCCTAGCCTGGCATAGGCTTTTGAAACCACAAAGCCCACACCAGTGACACACTTCTTCCAGCAATGATACATCTACTCCAACAAGGCCAGACCTCCTAATCCTTCCAAACAATTGAACTGGGGACTAAGCATACAAATATATATGAGCCCATGGAATGGAGGGTATTCAAACTACCACATGGAGGAACTCATCATTCCTAACACACATAGATGCTGGCCAAAAATACAATAAAAGTAGTTTAAATATGCAAACAAGCAGTAGAACTAGATATACAAATAATACTGAAAGCACAGAATATAAAGCACATCAAATATAAAGAACAACCATCCCAGAATTCTCACCTACAAAGAAAGAATCACCATGTCAACAGACTTTTCATCCACAGTAGATGCAAAGATAATGGAATAATGTTAGGAATGATGAAGATAACAGTGTTCAACACACAACTGCATGCATGAATGATGGTGAGGTATGGATGTCTGAAGTGACACCAAGCATGTCTATGAGACAACTGAACAAAGAGCATGCTACATCACATGCTTTATCTTCCCAATCCCTCAACAACTGTGTGAATAGATACTACCCACACCATAGTCTTAGGGAAGATGAAACTAATGTGTAAAGCAGTGATGTGGACAAGGTCACACAGCTAGTATGTGTCCATTTGGGATTCAGGCCCAAGTAGAATTCTCTAGACTCCATGATTATTTGCTATGGAATACCACCTCCATGACCAAAGGACAGAACTAGCTACAAGTCTCCACTAAAGCAATCACCTTAGATGACTTTAAAAGACTGAAATTAGGGCCAGAAAAGGTGGTGCAGCCTTTACTCTCAGCACTTGGGAGGCAGACTGCAGGAGTAACTGTGAGTTCGAGGCCAGCCTGGTCTAAAAATCAAGTTCCAGGACATCCAACAGAGAAACTCTGTCTCAAACAAAACAAACAAACAAACAAAAAGGCTGGAATTAAATCTAGACAAATGGTAGTATACAAGAGAAAAGTAAGTCAAATTAATCAAGCAATCATATTTATTAACTTGATGTTATTTAAGAAAATATTCTTTTTTGAAATGATTCTCATAATAGATTCTAAGTTTCCTGCCCCCCACCTTGTAATGTCTTTTTTTGACCAAACAGTTAACAGTTCTGTTAGTCCCATCAAAATATTTGGTACTCCTCTTGTGCAGATGTCTTCCAAAATCTGGAAATTATTGGACCTATTATATAAAAAAGGTTTCTAAAAGTAGTTTTCCAAGGTAAATTAACAAAGCATCATACAAAAATAAATATTTATTGATAATAGAGCATTTTGTTGGGATTTGTATTCATGATATAAGAGAGACAAGCTGCATGAAGCCATTGGAGAGCTGTGTTTGGGCCCTGCAAAAGTACACTCTAAGTCGGAATATAGGAAAGGAAAATGATAAACTTCCCACCATAGAGATCCAGTACCAACTTATGGATAAAATACTTGACTGATAAAACATAACAAATGATTTATATTTCATCCAGGAAGACAGCCCAGGACTGCTCTGTGTCCATCAAAGTCATATGTAGAAATAATGAATTAAATTATTTAACAGTATTTATATTATTAATTGATTTGGCGACTGTTAATCCTTAACCACCCATTATAAATGAGCACACAGACACCACATGCATTTATTTTAACAACCGTTGGCCTGAATTGAGCAATTTTGGCCCACCCAAGCTAGCTCTTAATTCTATTACCCATATATGACCCCATATATACATATGTCCCCTTGGACTGCTATTCTTCATGCTATGCCAATGTTCCTGGCCTTGTGGAATGAGGTTCTTTTTTCTAACCCATGGTGTGTGTCCTCCTCCTTCCTGCTCCTGGCTGGAATGAACTAATCCTCTGTGAAAAGCGCAGGGTTCCTGTTCTAATCTCAGGAAGGTCCCGCCTTCCTATACTCGTTTTGCCCAGCTAATTGGCCATCAGCAACTTTTATTAACCAATCAAGAGAATGCATCAGAAGGGGCGGTAACCAGATCTCAGCACTGAAATCAGCCTATCAGAAGCAATGCTATCAGACATTCCTCAACATCACCCCCTTTAAGTCTAGCAAAAGACTCCTTTTCTTAATAACAATAAACACAATACAGTAACAATAACAATAAATATAATACAATAAAAACAATTATGAAAATTAAAAGGTGTGACATACATTCTCAATGTCCAGTCCATATGTATTTGACTAGTCAACTAGGAAATATATTCTATTATATATCTCTCTTGAGGAGTTTAAGGGTCTATACCTAATTCAAATTCCATCCTAACTTACATTATTAAGTAAATCATCTTAACCTTAAAACATCCTTGTAATTTCCTAGATGGCTTAAAACTTATTGTGAGGCTATAACTATGTAGTCTTCAATTACATCAGAAACCTGTGAAGAATAAATATATCTGAATAGATAGGAAGTGTAGAGCAAGCAACTTCGAAAACTATGAAATGACAGACAACCAGCTGCCTAGGCATTCCCCAGTTTCTATAACATTGGAGCATCATCTTCAGCCTTCTGGCCAAGCATATCTCACAGACTTGGTTGTAGAACAGGAAATAAGATTTGCCTATTCTGTCCTTGCAGAATCAGGCCATCGATTTACCTGCATTGAAACTTTGGTCCATCTTTGGACCTTATATAGTCTGTTGAGAGAGCATGGGCATTTCTGCCCAGTAGGAATTATCTCCTGATAGAGATTTTTGATGCTCATTGTCTCATTCCAAGTACAATGGGAACTGTCAGGAGCTGACAGTCTCATGTCAAAGAAATTTTAAAATAATAAAAATATCTTTAAATGCCATATTCTACAGATCTCTTGAGGTTTTTGAAGACCATCTATCCATCTCCATTGAGTAGGCAAATGTTGCTTGTCTCTAACAACTTAATATCTGATTAACTTAGAAAATATCTGAGATTAACTAACTTAATTATCTTCATAAAATCACAAGTTTGAATGACTATCAACTTGCATTTCTTAATTATCCTAAACAGTTTGTGATAGTTGCTGTCAAAAGGACTAGAACTTCACATTGCAATTTTAATAATTACATAAGTACAATACCTAATCAAAATATACCCTTAATTTTGTATCAATATACAAAGATCTATAGGAGTAGATTCAATAATATACCCTTTTTTCCTATCATTCATAAGTCTATAACCTAAATTTTATATTAATAACAAGGATCTATAGGAGTAGATTCAATAATCTATCCTTTCATCTAATGAATTCTATATTATATATCCATATTCCCCCTCTTTTTTCTTTTCAAGTCTTCTCCCCCTATATAAGAGAGAAAGAAGGATAAAGAAAAAGAGAGAAATCCCTGAGCCTAACTTCCTATACCTTGCTTAACAAGACCATATAACAATTTGTAACAATTTCCCCTAAACGACATCTATAACCCATCAAATAACCAAAGAATCATCCACCCCACTTTTTGGGAATGGGATATCGCTCTCTTAAAACTGCTTCCTGCTGAACTGGGATGCAGAAAACCTGTTTGGGGGCCCAATAAAATGGAAAAAATGGTTAAGCAAGTTAATTGTAACATTTGTTGTCCAGTCTCTACGTGCTCAGCAATTTGAATGTCCTGAGCAATTTGTAGTCCAAAACTGGACTTTGAGTGGGAAAGTTCAGGGCTTTATTGAAGAAGTCATGTCTGGAACAATCTGTGAAGCTGGGCCATCTCAGCAAGCTATTTGAAGTTGTTCTGGATGCAGATTTTTGAGGAAACGGCTATTGAGGCAGTCTGTGAGCCTGGATCATTTGGGTTACTTGTCTTGTCTTCTTTGGACTCTGGTCCCATTGTTCTGAAAATATATAATTTCTCACAAGTAACATATAGTTCTGCAATTACCAAAATTCCTTGGATGTGCAGGATGCACAATGCACAATTAAGGAATATTTCTTTGAACAGAAGAAAGACATTTGTAAGTCTCCATTTATGCCATAAAAATATGGCGTGTAATATCTTTCCTAGGGCAAATTGTTTTTTGGCAATAGAAGAAAAAACTTTTTATCTTTCAAAAGAAATCTTGAAAATATGAAACTAAAATATATCTTTAAATGTATATAAAACATAATAATCTTAACTTTCTATCAATATCTATTATAACAAAACAATCTTAAATTTTTATCAATATCTATTAATATAACAAAATAATCTTAAGTTTTTAATAATAAAAGAGACAAAGAATAGAGTGAGTGAAAGAAGAAAATCCCTGAATCCAATCCTTAGTTTTTCACAACAGTCAAAGATGGATTTTGCATTAGAAAAAACAAACTATATTTTACTTACAATAATTTCTCTTTCTCTTTTACTTTTTATTGATTCTTTGTGAATTTTACATCATGTTCTCCAATCCCACTCATTTCCTTATCCCTCCATATCTGCCCTCCACCCTTGCAACCTCCCCCCCAAAAAAGAAAACAAAATTCTTGCTGTGGAAGCTGCAGTATGTCACTGTTTGTCCCACAGTGTACCCTTTTGCACAAGCAGCTTTACTTGTAAATGTTAATTGTAATGGGTCATTGGTCTCATGTGAGGCCTCTGGCTTCTTTTGCTACACTATCAATACTGGACCCTCACCAGGTCTCCTCGTGGATATCCTGTTATTACCTTGTGTCATGGAGATCCTGAAGCTTTGGTTCTGCAGGTCCAGCCCCTTAACATGCTCCAGCAATTCATAGATAGGGTAGGTGTTGGGGTGGGCCAATTCAGAGCCCTAGATCTGGACCTGGGTGGTAGTTGAGTTGGTATGTTTGCCAGATTTCCTGCTTTGCCCAGGCAAGGGGCAGTGACAGATCTCCTGAGCTCCTCTTTCAACTAGTCTGTAGATTGAGAACTCTAATAACAAACCATCCCTTGATACCCACCAGGGGTAGGTCTTTTATGCCTTTTAGAAAATGACAGTGTTTAAGTGGACCATGTGCACATCATCCCATGTGTGTAGGTCACCTTTAAGCTGCTAATAATACCTAATACCATATGAGGGCTTTGTAAGTAGTTGTCATGCAGTGTTGTTTAGGAAGTAACAAGAAAACAGTCTGTACATGTTCAAAAAAAGTGTAATTTTTAATGCATTATTGTCTCATTTAATGATTCCATCAGATGCAGAGCCCATAAAGTAGAGAGGGTGCTGTAAACTTTACTAGTAAGTAACTTTAGATATCAACTCTGCATTAGAGGTATTCCAACAGTGGGCCCCAGAGATCCTGACTTCATTTCACAATCCTAAACAAAGGAAAGCTGTAACTGAACACAGTGTCCATGGGTAGAATATTAATTGTAGTAATAAAGTGACTTGAATTTTCATTCTTAATTCTTCATTAAATCACCTTAATTTGAGGATATGCTATTTGCTTTTGCTTTTTTTCCATTAATAGAAACAACAGCAGCTTATGTTTCAATGTGGTAGGAACTGAAGATGGTAGAAAGGTATTTTTAAGAGACTGTTACCCATTTGCAATGGGCAAAGAGGTACCTTGTTGGTGGTGGTGTTCTTTTATCAGTCAGGTGAAGAGCAGATGGCAGTCCTTTGTTCATCCTAACTTGATGCCTGGCTTGGTGGCCAAAGCTTTATGTTTAGGACTCATAAAAATCTAATCAAATCAAATCCATGCAGTGCAACACAGGAGGAGAAAGACAGAGACCTGCAGACCACCATGACACCCATGACTTCCAGCTCACAACCCAGGTGGACTGTAGATACCTGCTCGCTGCCCTGTTATACAGCACAGACAGAAGATGTCACCCAGGGGCCTGCCAGCCATGTGGCCAGCCTGCAGTGGGAGCCACCACAATGTGCAACTATGTGGTGGACAGATGGGAAAGAGAAGTGGAGTAGCTTGAGCTTATGAAGAGAGATGGAACTGGAGACTCAAGAATGGAGAGAAGTAACCTGTTGTGAGTGGCCAGCCCTGCCACTTGAGGCCATGGTGAGGTCCTAGCCCAAGCTACCAATGAAGGCCATGTCTGGGTCTGTGGCTATGTAGCAGCAGGGGTCCGTGTCAATGTCCTTGGGTCACATCACCACTAGAGAACATGGGGACTCCCTAGTCAAGGCAGACAGTGGAGACCATGTGGATGTCCAGAGGCTGTGCATAGCTGGCCCAGCACCTTACTGGCTGTGGTACTCTGGAGAGCTGGCCCCATCTCTCAACACTGGCAGTACTCAGTGGAGTGGTCCTTGAGCCTTGCCCAGGCAGCACAAAGCATCTGGCCCTTGTGGCCGGGGTATGGGTGAGCTGGTCCCAGGGCCATGAGTGTGGGAAAGTTAATTCTACCACTCATTAGCCACTCCCTGCAGCCACCTTCGGTCATGAGCTTGGGAGAGTTAACCATTAACCTGCCCCTCATCAGCTCTAGCACTCGGGAGAGCAGGCCCTGCTCCTCCCCTAGGCAGCACAGTGGAATTGGCCCTGATGATGAATGAAGGCAAGGGTGAGCCAGCCCCTCACAGGCTGCAGTGCTTGGGAGAGGGGGGGGCGCTGTGCCTTAACTGGTCAGCACAGTGGAACTGGCTCTGGAGACATGGATGCCAGTGAGCCAGCCCTGGGACATGAGAGAGTGAGAGCTGACCCTGCCTCCTGCAGATGGTGGCCTTGGGTGGCCTAGCTGGAGCAGTCCTGGAGAGTTTGCCAAGGTGGTGCAGATAAGAAGGATTCCACACACTGACTGGCCTAGCTGCCATCCAGGCCCAAATCCAAAGCTCTGAGTTGGCCCACCCCCAAATCTATATCATCTGCAAAAAGGATGTGTGAAGGAGCCAGTCCTGCTAATCCAGGGCTGCAGGATCTCCATGACACAGGGCAGCAACAGGATGTCCCAGAAGAATCTGGTAAAGATAAAATATTGATGGTGTCACAGAAGCCAGAGACCTCAGGCCAGACTGTTGACTCATTGCAATGAAGATTTGAAAGTGAAGGTGTGTGGACAGAGGAATATCCCACACTGTGGGATACACTGTGACATGCTGCAGCTTCCATGATATGTTTTTATGATTTGTTATTTGTTGTTGTTTGTTCATTTGTCATGTGTGTTTTATTTTGGGGGGGAGGTTACAAGGGCAAAGAGTGGATAGGGGATGGGGAGATGAGCGGGACTGGGGTGCATGATTTGAAACTCACAAGGAATCAATAAAAAGTTTTTTAAAAAAAGATTGCCATAATTCTACTGAGGGTCCCTTACCTAGCCCATGCTGTCCAGTACAATAGTTGTTAAATATCACTAAGTCAGAAACAAAGAGAAAATCTCCATCCAAAGTCTGTCTGCCCTCAGAGATTCCTCCACCCTGTTTCAGTCTAAGACTGTGTAGCCTTAGGACATGCTTGTGCAGTAAAAGATTGGCCTTTCCCCAAAAGCAGTCTGGCCAATTTTCTTGGCTATGAGATAACTTCCTCTTCTGCCTCCTCCTTCTCTTTCTCATCCTCCTCTTCCTCCTCTTTTTCTTTCTCTTCTTTTCTTATTTTTCTGGAGACAGAGTCTAATATAGCTCAGGCTAAGTGACTACATCGCCAAGGGTGACCTTGAACTCCTGATCCTCATGCCTCTGCCTCATGAGTGCTGGAATTACAAGCCTGTGTCATTATGCTCAACTTCTGTGGAATAACTCCTAAAATCTTGGAATGTCCTTCTGCATAAAAGTGTCTTTGTGCTGCTGTGGTGGTGCATACCTTTAATCCTAACACTCAGAGGCAGGAGGCAGGGGCAGAGGGAATCTCTGAATTCTAGGCCGGCCTGGTCTACATAGTGAGTTCAAGAACAGCCAGGGTTAAGTGGAGAAACCCTGTCTCAAAAGGGAGGGGGGGAAGCATTCCCAATAGTAATATAGAAGCTCTCAAACCATACAGTATTAGCTTGGCCTGGGGATGCACTGGAGTCTAAAGTCAGCTACACAAGAAATCAACCATGTGTGTAACTCTGCACACCAAAGCACGTTTCATACACAGTTCTACTGGAAGAGATAACTGGAACCCTTGCCCCTTCCCATATCCTCCACTAATGTCTTACTCTGATCCTTTTACTGTCATAAATACAACAGTGGGTTGGAGTTTTCATGAGCCTGGATCCTTTTAACAAATGGGAGCGTTTAGGGAACTCAGACTTGACTTGGAGCTGTAGGCATCGTGCATACAGAGTACACTTGGTCCTAAGAAACTTCAACCACCACATTCAGCCACAAAACAATATTCCTTTCATAGGAAGCATTCATATCTTCAGTTTACAAAAACTAGCATAGGCAGTACATGTTGGGGAGTGTGTGTGTGAGTGTGTGTGTGTGTGTTACCTGAGTTGCCTGCACTTGCAGATATTTGGCATCTATTTCGTAACTGTAACCCCTTCTCAAGAAACTGAAAAACTTCCTGATTATCACTGGGAAGGCATCTCAGACCTAGTACAACTAAATGCTAAAAAAAACACAAAAAACAAACAAGCAAAAAAAAAAAACCAGTTTAGACAGCAAGGCAGCTGTAGAGCAGATCCTGTCACAAAGCAAGAACAACATAGGAGCTCTGCTGGTGTCATGGTTCGTAAGTAGTAAGAAAATAAAAGGCAATTGATTTGAAATATTGTAAGACTGACAAGTCAGAAGACATAAAACTTAATTATTCCACCTTTGCATTAGAACCCTATGAAAAAAATATTATTAGTGTGTGTGTGTGTGGGTCCTAACTTGCCACAGCACATGTGTGGAGATCAGAGGACAGTTTTGTGGAGTGCTCTCCATGATTCCAGAGACTGAGGTCAAGTGTCAGTCACATGGCTAGTTCTTTCCATGCAGAGGCATGTCGCCAGCTCCTCTATGCTAACTTAATAGGCAAATTAAAATGGTTGTTTAGCTAACAGCGATAACTCCTTGAGTCTGGTGAAACAATGTTTTGAAGGAAAGGACAGGTGAACCACTAGGTGCATTTGTTTTCTGTTCTTCTAGTGTATGATATTTGCTTTCCCAGGCCCCTGGATACTTTGTGCACTGGTGTCATGTTGATGTTTCTCATCACAATAATCAGAAAATGATACTGGAGTTATTGAGAGCCACGGAGGATAACTCTAGCAAGGGATGATGAGTGAGATATTCTTGCACCTTGCTTCCCGCACAGCACAGACAGTAGCCCCATGCCTCTTCAGCCCTCTACTGTCTATCTGTACTGTCAGCTACATTTTTATAAAGTTGAAATTACATTTTCACAGGAGGAAGAGGGAGTGTTGTGGAAATTGTGCATTGTGATTTAAAAAAATGATTTGACAATTCCTTTTAAGTTGTATTGTGGATAGTAGTCATTTTGATGATTAAAATATTCAAAAACTAGTAAACTGGAAATGCAGACCTATCGCTGCACAGCTAATAGCATGAATTTGGTTTTACCACCCAAGGCTCCTATCCCTCTAAGTCTGCACTAGGGAGGACCCAAGTAAACTTGTTGGGAACTCCATGTGTGAGCGGTTCTGTGGGGTGATTCCACATAAGCTGTGACAAGCTCTGGAGGCCCCACTCTTTTTCAAATAGAGTTCAGTTGTGGTATAGTTGCAAAGGAAGCCTGGGGGTGGGGTGATCACCCTAGCCAGGACAGACTTCCTGCTGTTCTCAGGAACTTCCTGGCAGTCTTGAGACATAGATCCCAAAGGGACAGTGTGCTTGGGTCTCTCTGGCTGCACCCAGGGCTGCCTGCCAACCTCACTGTTGTCATTGTTAGCAAATGTCACTCCACCCAAGGCAGGATTTTCAAAGATTCCCTCAGATGAATGGGAATTTCTGGCTGCCTTTTTCTCTCTGAAGTGTGTTATGACAGGAATTTGATCTCTTCCTTCTTCACGATTCAGGAAAAATTCCAATTCCACAGCGCCTGGAGGGTTGACCTTTAAAGGGGACCAGCAAACATGCTAGTTAGTCCTTTCTGGGCATTCGCAGGGTCTGATGGGTCACTAGATGACTACTGTCACAGATGGGTCAGTGTTGTAGGCTATTCAGGAAGTAGCAGGGAACATACCACTGTTTGAATATTTTCTTGTCTGATCTTGAACCTCCCTACCTGGAATAGAAAAACAAGGCAGGCTGAGATGGAACGTCCAGGAAGCAACAAGAGCTTGTCCATCCCTACTCAACAGTCCTGGAAGCTGTCCTGGGCAGGCACAGCTAGCCCTGGTATATTCCTATGCACAGTTTCAAGAGACTAGCTGTACTTTGATGTGTCAATCTCCTGTATTCTTCTTAGCCATGGAGAAAAGGTCATACCCACTCCTTCCATTCCAGAACCAAAGCAGCAGTCTCCGTACCTCAAGCATGGAGGCTGGGTGCCTGCAGGCACACACCTGCTGCCACAGTTGTCCATACGATCTAATAAATTTCAGACATGCCCACAGTGGGTGAGGGTGGAGGCAGCTTCGGTGGCATCTCCTGGGAGAACAACAGAAATGCCAGCAATACAGTGACTCTGCCAGGAGGCTGATCCCACAGTGTGGGTGGACACAGGAGTGGTCTGGAGCATGTTCCTATTTGGGGAGAAGCTGCACAGCTGTGGGAGGAGCTGACTCTGTGGAAGTAGGAAAACAAACAAGTTTCCCAGCCTCCACTATCAGTTCCCAGCTGTATGACATTCAAAATGCTACCTGACCTCTCCCGGTCGGCCGAGATCCATCATGTTACACAATAGTTGAACAGCTACAACAGATGTGTCTAGTGAGAAAGAAATGAGATAATGTGTGTGGAAGTGCTTTGTAAACAATAATTGCTAAAGGGTATTCAATAGGGCAGTGTCTGGTACTTAGTAGAATCTTTACATGTCTTAACAAAACTCCTCATTGGCCGGGCGTGGTGGCACACACCTTTAATCCCAGCACTCAGGAGGCAGAGGCAGGCAGATCTCTGTGAGTTCAAGGCCAGCCTAGTCTACAGAGTGAGTCCCAGACAGCCAGGGCTACACAGGGAAACCCTGTCTTGACCCACAGCCCCTCCAAAAAATAATCCTCACCAACCTTTGAAGTAGCTTACTATTGTACTCATTAAGACAGGGACTAAGAGGAGCAGACAACTCAGCTATCCATAACCCATCGCAGCAGCAATGTTCAATGTGGGGCATTTCAGCATCCACATTCACCTCAGGCTTCTTCCTGCTTAACCCAGCTCCCTTCTTCTGAGACCCTCGGAGTCTGTTCATATCTCCTAGCTGTCCTTTCTTTTTCTCACTTTGAAAACATTGCCTTGAGACTTCTGACACTTCTATTGAATGATGGATTCTTCGGGCCCTCCCTTTGACTCTTGCAAGCTTTGTGACCGGTTAGAATAGATTAAGTCAAAAACAACGCTGCAAGACTTCTAAGGCCAGGCTGTAACAGGTCACCGTGCACTCTCAGTATAGGTTCTTACAGACTCTGTGGGAAGTTCACTCCCTTGGGGCTGCCATCTCACTAAGTAGTGCTGGTCCACTTCAGCCTTCTCACCTTGCCCACCCCCGGTGCTAGGCACACAGCGCCTCCTGTAGCCCACTGTCCAGCTCTAACCACCTGTTCATTCCTCATCTTTACACCAAAGACCTCAATAGGATGAAAGACACCAAACTCACTATAATAAATAGTGACAATAAAGTAGGAGTTGTTTGCCCTTGTATTTAGGGCCATATATTTTACTGTGATAGATATCTGATATAATATCTCAAACCAGGGTTGTCTCTACCTGCTATGTCTGTTTGTCTCTGTCCCTCTTGTAGCATGTTTATCTCCCTCCTGTGTTCAGGGCTTGTCTGGTAGCCTGTAACTTCTGCTAGAATTCCTGCTGTTGCCTCCCTATTCCAGTGATCTCCACACTAACGAAATGACGCTTTTTAAAATTCAGTCACCAAAACAGTGGTTCTCAGCCTTCCCAATGCTGCGACCCTTTAACACAGCTCTCATGTTGTGGTGACCCCCCCAACCATAAAATTATTTTCATTGTTACTGTAACTGTAATGTTGTCACTCTTATAAATCATAATGGAAATAATTTTGGAGATAGAGGTTTGCCAAAGGGGTAATGACCCACAGTTGAGAACTGCTGCACCAAAAGATAGCATTTCCCAGAAATTTTATCTGACTCCCCTTCAGTGAAAACAGAACTCCTGGCCATGGTGTCAGTAGCCTATACCCTTGCCTTTGGAATGAGGGAATGCTGAGTAATGTTCCAATCAAGAAGTTTCTAGAAAATCAGATGAGTTTGCACCTCGCCCAGCTCTTGTCTGCCTCTGCTTCTGCCCTCCAGTGTGGCTCCATTCTCAATATGTGAAACAGACTCACATATCCACATTTCTAACCATTTGTTTCTCTTATAGAAAGTTCATTTTCCTATTCCTCTATTCTGTCACCAAATCTCTGCATCAAGTCTCAGGGATGTCCATGTGGTCATTGTTTTTCTGCGTATTAGCAAGTTCGATTTATTAACCATTGCCTAGCCAATAAGCAGGTAGATAACTCAAGTTATCACCATTGGTGTTTTGGTTTGGGGTTCGTATGGATGCTACCTTTGTAAAATTAAATTTATTCTTTGGCAATTTCATACATATATATAATGTGTTCTAGTCATATGCACCTCCTCTCTTTTGTCCCCCTCCTGCCTTCATTAACCCATTCTCTTTTCTATAAGTCCCTCAGTTCATATGTCTTTGTTTTAGTTTTCTTTTGCCATCCACTGAGTTTAACCAAGGCAGTTCATGTGAGCGTGGAAATATAACTGTTTACTGGAGCACAGAGAGATGACCAATGACAGAATCACTGAAGACAATGACCCTCTCTCAGTAGCAATCCACAGTACTCAAAAATAAAGTTCCTTAGGGAGGGCATGAGCCTCTATTTTGTTAATGACTGAATGTGACAGGCTCAGCTTGCCACTGGTCCAGTACATGCAACCATAAGTACTATGAATTCATGATTGTGACAATCATGTCATGCCCAGAAAATAGCCCTCCTCTCCATCACAGCCCTCCTCCCTATTGTAGCCCTTCTCCATCAGCCAGCTCTCATATTATTTCTACTGCCTTCTTCCATGATGTTTTCTTAGCCTTGGGGGGGAAGATATAGATGCTATGAAAAAGCAGTAATATTCAAATAAAAACATGTGGAAAAGAAAATTACTGACCAGTCTCCCTAAGGAACATAGTTGCAAAATTTCTCAATAAAATACTTGTAAACTAAATTCAAGAACACATCAAAAAGGTCATTCCCCATGATCTAGTTGACTTCATTCCAGAGACGTAGGGCTGATTTGATGTATGTAAATCAATAAAGGTAATACACAATGGATTCAAGGACTGAAATCACTATGAAATGTCAGTAATATTCAATTAAAAACATGTCTATCTCAATAGACACAAAAAATAGTTTTGATGAAATCCAGAATCCTTTCCTGATAAAAGCTCTGAAAGAGACAGGGAGTAAAAGGAATATCTCAACATATTAAATCTCTATATAACCAACCTAGCCTACACTATAGAAAATATTCAAAAATTCAAAGTATTTCCATTAAAACCAGGAACGAGACAAGGGTTCTTCTTATCCAATGTAATAATTGAAGTCTTAACTAGTACAGTAAGACAAAAGAAAGAAATCAAAGGACATAAAGAGTAAAGAAAGGAGTTAAAGTATATAATTTTTGTTGATAATATGATTTTATACATAAGAGACCCTAAAGACTCCACCAGAAAACTCTTAGAGCTAGAATTTAACTCTTCCAGCAAAAACAAAAGCAGGATACGGAACTTACATACAAAAATAAGTAGCCTTCTGACAGAGTAAAACCAAACATGCCAAGAAAGAAATCAGAGAAACAATTCCACTCATGATTGCAGTGAATAAACACTTTTGTGCAAGGGTGTGGGAGATGGATCACTGGATAAAGTGGCTACTACACAAACATGAGTATACCTTGTAAAAATCAACCACACTGGCATGCATCTGTTGTCCCAGTCCTGGGAGGGGGTGAGGTGTGGCAGAGACCAGGTGTGTCACTGATCTGGAGCTCTGGCTGGCTAGGCTGGCTGGTCAGTGAGCTCCAGGGTCCCACTGGTCTCTAAAAATAAGGTGGAAAGCAGTCAAGGAGGACACAGGACATAAATACAACTAAAAGATGAGGAAGACCTCTCCAATAAAAAACTTTACCATATAAAGAAAGGAAGTAAAGAAAAGCTGGTGAAGTGAGTCAGTGGGTAAAGACAAGTATCCAAGGGTGTCAACCCAACTCTGATTCCTAAGATCGTCTACATTATGGATACACAGTGGAAAGCAAGAACCAACTCCTGCAAGTTGTCCTGTGAGACACACACACACACACACACACATACACACACACACTTTACAAAGACCTTATTTGCTCATGAAACTGGAAGAATTAATATTATGAAATAACTATATTTTTAAAAGAAATCTATGGATTCAGTGTAGTCCCTGTCAAAATTCCAGAGCCATTCTTCAAAAGTAGGAAAAACAAAACAAAACAACAACAACAACAAAAAAAAAAACAACTAGTCTTTAAATTCATAAGGAAGCATAAAAGATCACAAATAACCAAAGCAAACCTGAGCAAAAGAAAATGTTGGAAGTATCACCATACCTGATTTCAATTTATACTTCAGAGACACAGTAGCGAAAAAAGCTAGTGTTGTTACAAAAACAAACATGTAGATCGATGGAGCAGAAGAGACCCAGATAAAAACCCATGCATCAATAGCCACTTGATTTTCAATTAAGATCTGAAGAATATATAGAGATAATTATAGTAAGCAAATAAGCCAGAAAAATAACTTATGTTTTCTGTTATTTCTGTCAGGTGTAGTGGCACAGGTCTATTGTCCTAATATCCAGGCATTTAAAACAGAAGGGTCACAAATTCAAGGCCAGCCTGAGTTGCACATGAGTCTCAGCCCAGCTAACTCTACATGGCAAATGCCTATCTCAATTTTTAAAATAACATTGTTCGTACACAGTATTGGTCAGGTTGAATGGGGGATGTGGTAGAAGTTAGGCCTCCTTAGTGAAATTAGTACGCAGTTCAGCTCAGCATCTGGTAGCATAGGAAGGATTGGTCTGGCATCCTTTGAGGTTGCTGAGACAGAAACACGAACTGCCCTGTTAGAGAGAATGGCTAGGAATCCATGTAAACCACACAGATGACGTCAGTTGCCATGGCAACCAGACTGCTGGCCATCACAAGAGACTTTGTGGACCCTCTGCCAAGGGTTGTGAGATAATGCCAGAGACTTCCACGTAGTGTTCTCTTCCTCTGGCCTGAGTCACACTGGAGAAGTGCACAGCAAGGTATGGCATATTCTAGCCATTAGGCCATAATGATCATAAACTGAAAGGTGGAATCCAAGAGAGAAAGACTTTTCATTGCAAGTTAGCCTAAAGACCCTTTGCTGTAATTCAGCCTATTAAGGCTGACAGTAAAGTGGGCATAGTTTGGAAGCCGCTCAGAGTAGCTTTAGGCCGTGAAGCCTATGGAAAAAGCCAGCCTCTGTTTGGTGGTTGGAACATACTGACTTTATAAACCAGCCACAATTTGGTGGTTGAAATAAATTGGCTTTGCGAACTGGCAAAGTAAGGCCCAACAGACCAAGTCATCCTACACAGACCTACGCTAAGAATAATAATATCCTTTTTAGAAAGTTAAAAAAGTGCTAGTTAAGTGTTTTTAGATAGGTATTAATCTGTTTTTAGATATTAGGGTGTTCTTAGATTATAGATTTTAGATTATAGGTTTTTAGGTTATAGGATTTAGGTATTTTATAGATGTTTCTTAAGTACTAATAAATATAAGTGTTTATAAATAAAAATTCTGTTACAGGGTAATAATTAGTTATAATCTAGGAGCAAACTTTCAGAAGGGCAACATTATAAAAATTATCACATTTGTGAATTCAACTCTACCATTTCTCTGTTTCTATTTATAGAAATAACTACAGACAATCAATGAGATCTTTTTAAGGACATGCACTTGCTATGTTACATTAATTGCAAATAACTGAAGAAATCTTCAATGTTCTGTAGCAGGGGACTTGAAATACCTTATGGGACAATATGAATACTGTATATTCAAAAGAAGGCTAGATCTTTGCTTCAATATTGCTTTTTTTTTTTTTTACAGTGACTTGGGCTGATTTAAAACCTTTGCATTTTAAGAATATCAGGAAATCAGCTGTGTGATTGCCTTTCTGGCTTAAGAAATGACTTCATAAACAATACCTGAATAGGGGCTGGAGAGATGGCTCAGCGGTTAAGAGCACTGGCTGCTCTTCCAGAGGTCATGAGTTCAATTCCCAGCAACCACATGGTGGCTCACAACCATCCATAATGAAATCTGGTGCCCTCTTCTAGCCTGCAGATATACCTGCAGACAGAACACTGTATACATAATAAATAAATCTTTAAAAAAAAACAATACCTGAATAATAACAATATCAAGAGACACGATAACATAAGAGAAGGAAAAGTACAGGCAACTAATGACGGCCAAAGGAGAGCAAATCAGCTTCTCCCAGGGGTGCGTGCTCTGACTGGTTATCACAAACAAAGCCGATAACCCCAGCCATACACCCATGACAAAGAGGGACTAGGAATGTTGTATTACATATGTGCCATTTGTGCTTGGGTATGGGTGTGTAGCAATAATAATCAAGGCAAAAGAAGGCATCAGTGTGAGAATGGGGTAGCATGAGAGGCTTTGGAAGGAAAGGACATGGAAGGAGCTGGAGGAAGGAAACAGAAAGGGGAAATGATTTAATTCTACTTTAATTAAAATATAAACAAATAAAACAATTGAATAAGAAAAATGATAATCAAAGAAGTTCCAGCTACATTCCCAACATTAACTCATTGTTGTATATTTATAGACATGTTACAGTGTGGCTTGCCTGTAATCTCAAGTACTGGGGAGGCAGGGGCAGGCCATTCAAAAGTTTGAGGCTAGGCTAGCAACTCAATGAGACCCTGTCTCAAAGGGGGAAAAATTGAAATTTCATATTTATCTTAAAATCAGAAGTTCACCTTACGATCTCTTCGCTTGCCAGTGATTTTCTGACTCTTTTCTCGACGACTGTGTCTGACTCATTTCTCATTTCCAGATAACTATTCTCATGGGTAAATTTGGCCTGTGGTGGTGATTGCCCAAAATAAAACAGTATATGCTCACTGGGGAGAAGGGTTGGCAGTGCCCAAAATAACACAGAGTCAGAGAAAGTCAGGCAGACTTGCCCTCTGCCACTTTACTGTGACTGTGTATTTACATATCTCTCCAGCCAGGTCTGCCACTGTTTGGCCATTTGCAGTGAGGCCCAGGAAACTGGAATATTCTAGAAAGAGCAT
The DNA here is from genome assembly GCA_907164525.1 of Lophiomys imhausi. Lineage (NCBI taxonomy): Eukaryota > Metazoa > Chordata > Mammalia > Rodentia > Muridae > Lophiomys > Lophiomys imhausi. The sequence goes on from CAJQZJ010034413.1 coordinate 1,293,778, forward strand.
TATTCACACAGGAAGGCTTGTGTCAGACTGATTTTCCTTGAGGGTAAAGGCACAGCTTCTAGGACAAGATCACACAATGGTCTCCACATAGAGACTTGGTGAGTTGCCCAGTAGCCTCCTGTCTTTATGACTCAATTTCACACTCTCCATTTTTCAGATATCCACTCTTCTGGTCAAGTCTCCAGTGAGAGGATAGACTCTTGGGCTTATAGAAAATAATTCGTTAGACCCTTTGGTATGTTTATTTCCTGATAAAGGAGATTTATGACAACACCCACCTTCAGACTGTCTGTGGTATGTTGATAAAGAGGGCATTTTGTTTGTTTGTTTTTAGAGACAGGGTTTCACTGTGTAGCCCTGGCTGTCCTGGAACTCACTCTGTAGATCAGGCTGGCCTCAAACTCAGAAATCTACCTGCCTCTGCCTCCTGAGTGCTGGGATTAAAGGCATGAGCCACCACCGTCTGGCAAATGTTTTAAAAGCCAGCTCCCATGAGGTGTAATGGTTAAAAATTCCAATAGAGTTACAATCTCATTGCTGATCTCAAGCTACCAAAATATATCTCTGGAAAGGATGCGCATGTGTATAATACCATTGTAAAGTATCTCTACCTCAAGAACAGAGATAACAAAGTGTGGTGAAAAGCAGAAATGGATTATTAATATGTGTGGTGTTTGCTTTTAGCATAATTTAATCACAAATTTATATAATTTTATTCTAATAATAGCCACCAGATTTATGACAGACTCAGAAAATTTTAGAAAATGTAACAATTGGCTTTTGCAAGCTAGTACAACCTGACTCTACTGCACTCCAGAGATTACTACATTGCAAGGGACTGTGCATATATTTTCTCCAAGTGTCCTAGTTGGTTTTGTTGTCATCTTGACATACCTGGAAAGAAAGCCCAGTTGATGAGATGCCTGGGTGGGATTGTCCTGTGAGCATATCTACAAGGGTTCAGGTTGTTGCTAGTGGATTTAGTCCGCATTGTGGGCAGAGACCTGGGCTGTATGAGAGAGGTAAGCTGAGCATGAGCCTAGGAGCAAGCCTGTGAACAGCAGTCCTACACCAGCTTCCTCAGCTTCTACCTCCAGCTTCCCACCTTGAGTTTCTGCCTTGATTTTCCTTGTCCTGTAACCTGTAAACCAAATAAATCCTTTCCTCCAAAACCTGGTTTTGGTCAGTATTTTTACAGATAAAGCAACTGAAATATTGGTAGCAGAGAGAGATATTGCCATGACAGACCTAGACAAGTTGGTTTGGGGAAGGATTGTTGGAAGTGTTTGGAATATTGGGCTGGAAAAGCCACTGGGTGCTCAGAGTGCTTATGAGCTGTGAGAACTTAGGAGACAATGCTGAGAGCAATGCAGACAACAGAGACCTGCATTGTAGAGTTTCAGAAGGAAGTTTGAGAATCCTTCAAAGACTCTAGCGAGACCATTCGTATATCTTAAATAAAGAATCTATTGGTTTTGGTCAACTGGACCTGAAGAATCAGTTGTATTAACGAGAGACCAGCACCACTGAAGTGAAGACTTCACTCTGATGGAATATTTGACGCTGGTTAGCTGAAGCTGGAAGTTTGCTGTGATGAATAAAGACAAGAATCACTGAGCTGAAATCTTCTGGTACATAATATATCATGGTCAACACACAGAAGCTGCGGTCCAGGGACCAAAAGCTACGCATCAATCTGGCAGCTGACTTGCAAAATGGTGGGCAAGAGTCTCTCACATGGTGGTGGTTTTGAAGGAATGAAGGAGACTTGGCACTCTGAGAGATTAGAAGTCACTTGTGAAAGTGAAGTCTCAGTTGCAGTGGCAATCCCAGATATTGGAAATGCCAGGGCATGGTATATCTGCCAAGGACAATAGTAGTTATTGAATACAGCCAGCTTAAGTCTATAGACAAGCTGTGTTATGAGTGTCAGTGCCACAGAGATGGGACTTCCCTGTCCTTCCAGAGTCTAGAGGCTCATGGATGAGTTCCAGATGTTGTACATTGAGCGTTTTATACTGTTGGATTTTAGTTTTCTATCGATCTGATTCTTTCCTCTTGGAATAAAAAAGTATGTACCTTAATTTGGATTTTATAGTTGCTCACACTTAAGACTCTGTGCACTTTTGTCTGTTTAAAGATTTATTTTTATGTGTATGGATGTTTTGTATCTAAATGTACCACTTGTGTGCAGTGCTCATGGAGATCAGAAAAGGATGTTGAACTCCCCTAGAACTGGAGTTATAGATAGTTGTGAACTGCCATGGAGGTGCTTAGAACTGAACCTGGGTCCTCTGCAAAAGCACCAAATGCACTTACCAACTGAGCCATCTCCCCAGCCCCAAGTCTTCAGAGTTTTAAAGAGAATTTGGATTTTTATTTTATTTTTTATGTTTATTTATTACTTCAGGTTACATCTCCATCACAGTACCCTCTTTCAACACCTCCCAGTCCCGGCCTCCCACCTTCTACCCCCATCTCTCCTTGAGGAGTGGAGTGTCCCTACATGTCAGTCCCCTACCCCAGTTCAGCGTTCATATGAGGGCCAAGAGCCTCCTCATACACTGGGGGCCAACAAGACACTAGGGCAAAGTGTCTCATTGACAGGTAACAAAGTCTATGTTCCTATTCGCTTTGGTGCATTGGTTGTATAGATATCCTGTACTATATGGCTAAAATCTGATTATAAGTGAATAGATGCCATGTGCATCCTTCTTAATTTGGGTTAGCTCACTCAGGATGAGCTTCTCTAGTTCCATCCATTTGGTTGCAAATTGCATGATTTCGTTGTTTCTGATGGCTGAGTAGTATTCTATTGTGATGGGGTGGTGTTAAGAATTCTAAATATTAATTGGTCCTGTTTGCTGTCTGTTACTTAATTGACTTTGATTGGTTAAATAAATGCTGAGGCCTGGATATTGGGCAAAGACAGAGGTAGGCAGGACTAAGGTTCATGGGCTTTTAGAGGGATACAGAGAATCTTGGGAGAAGGCTGGAGAAGAAGCCAGGAGCAAACAAGGAAGACACGCCATGGGGTAGACTAAAGAAGATCCTTCCACATGGCCTGAAACATCAGCTTAGCATGGAGAAGAATAGTCCAAAGGGACATATGTATATATGGGGTTATATTTGGGTAATAGAATTATGAGCTAGTTAAGATAGGCTAGGATTGCACAACCCAAGCCTAGGCTTGTTAAGATCCACCCTGTGCCTGTGTATATTCATTTATAATGGCGGGTTAAGGATTTACACCACCAAAACAATTGAAGATAATGTAAATACAGGTAAATAATTTAATTAGCTATATTTTTTTTCTACATATGGTGCCCAGCGTTCAGCAATTAGAATCCATGCTTACATCCTGAGAAGGCCTGTGTGAAAAGTAATTTCCTAGCTAAAGAGCAGGGAAGGAGGCCCCTTTAACAAAAGCTACTGCCTTCAGCAAAGGTAGAAGCTTAGCTCTCTTTATAAGCTAAATAACCAGCAGCTTTCTAAACAGAGCTTGAAAAGGAAATTAACCACCTAAATTAAAAATGGAGAAATTCATGTCTCAATATGCTTGGATTCCAATTGAGTTTGTTTCTCTTTACATACAGATCATTTTTACACTGACAATTGTGGTTCTGTGCATGCTTTTTGCAAAAGATTTGACTAGGATAGGCTTAAGGATATCTGTAAGGAAGAGAGCTTACAGAGAAAATGCTAAACTGCTAACCATAACAATGGGGGAAGGAAAGAGGCCCGACCTGATACAAAAGATGTCAGCGGGAGCTCACAAGTGCCTGAATACCAGATGCTTATCAAGAATATCTGGGAAATGCCCACCGAGGAAATACAGTCAAAGCTAGATTTCAAAAATAATGAACAGAACTTTAATTACAACATGGGTTGGCACAATTAGACCAAGATTTTTGAAATGTTGCTGTTTCTTTGCTTAAATTTTGTTTGAATGTCTTTGATTTTTCTATATGGGGAGGTAAAAAGGATGTTTTTGTCATTTGACAGTGCTGAGATATGAGATTTTTAAGATATAAAGAGAAAGAGGTCACAAGCCAGTCTCCTTAGATGTGGGGTACCCACTAAAAAACTGGCTTCAAGAGAGATATTAGACCCTAGGGGAGATAACTTAATCATTGGGTGTGATGGTGCATGCCTTTAATCCCAGCATTTGGAAGACAAAGACAGGTGGATCTCTGACCTTCGCCAAGGTCAGCCTGGTCTACAAAATAAATCCAAGACAAGGGTATACAAAAAAATCCTGACTCAAAAGAAAAAATAGAGATGAAGGGAATGGAAATTATTAAAAGACCCCCTAAGTTGGCAGTAGATCCAGGCCAGCCGCCAGGTGGTTCCCGGAACTTAGCTGACCATAAAAGGGTGGAACCAAGAATGTAGATCATATGGGTCATGAGCCCTGGGCTCCAGGAACTAGCTGGCCACAAAGCATATGACTATCATGGCCCCCCAGGGTTTCAGGAACCGGCTGACCACAAAGCCAATGGTAAAGTAAGATTAAATTCATTCCTGAGAAAAGCAGGTGTAGGATGTTTCCTGCTGACTAACTAATGGACTGGTACATTCTACCTGCATTTCCCCTCACCCCCTTCAGTTATGGTAAACAATGGGCTGGGCTGGTACTTTCCATTTGTATTTCCCCTCACCCCTTTGGGTTGTAGTTTAAATACTCTACTCTCCCCCAAACTGGGGTCACGAATCCTACCCCTGCGTGGGATACGAGTTGCGTTCTCAAGGACTTGGACTGTGTTTTTTCCTTCAATTCAGTCCAAGACCCCTGGCATGGAATGACAGTGCCCTCCCCAGTTAACCTAATCTAGATAATCTGAGAAACATATCCAGATGAGCCCCCCCCCCCAAATAAACCTCTTGCGATTGCATCAAGATGGTCTCTTGCGAGTTTTTGGGTGGCCGAGATATCCCGAGCGCCGGGTGAGGGGACTTCCCTCCCCCGGGTCTTTCAGAGAGATATGTTAATTTTGAGAAATTATATATTTTCAGAGCAAAGGAACCAAACACCAAAGAAGACAAGCAAGCCCAGATGGTCGAGCTCACAGACTATTCCAGCCAGGACTTCAATGAAGCCCTGAACGTTCCCATCCAAAGTTCAACAGACTACAAACTGCTCAGGACATTCAAATTGCTGAGCACAAAAAGACTGGACTATTAAATTTCTTAACCAATTTTTTCTATTTTATTTGGGTCCCCAAACAGGTTTTCTACATCCCAATTTAACAAGAAGCAATTTTAAGAGAGCGATGCCCCATTCCCAAAAGGTGGGGTGGGTGATTTTTTTTTTTTTTGGTCATTTGATATGTTATAGATGTTGTTTAGGAAAAATGGTTATGAAAGGAATGGAAATTTTTAAAGACCCCCCTGGCAGACAGAGTGGAGCCAGGCCAGCTATGTTGCAGGACTTACCTGACCATAAAAAGGCGGAACCAAGAATGAAGGTCAGTCAGGTCATGAGCCCCAGATTCCAGGAACTAGCTAATCACAAAGCAGATAGTGAAGTAAGATGTAATTCATTCTTGAGAAAAACAAGTATAGGGTGTTTCCCACATGATTAGCTAAATAATGGGCTGGTACTTTCTACTTGTATTTCCCCTCACTCCCTTGGTTTGTGGTTTTTTCCTTTAAATACTTCACTCTCCCCCAGCTTGGGGTCAGAACTCCTCTACCCCTGCGTGGGATACGAGTTGCAACCTCAGCACACTGATCCCCAAAATAAATCTCTTGCGGATTGCATCAAGTTCAGTCTCTTGCAAGTTATTGGGTGGCCATGTTATCCTGAGTCTTAGGTGAGGGACTCCCCTCTTGGGGGTCTTTCATTTGGTGCATTGGCCGGGAATTTGAGGCCACCCCAATCTCCATGAACCCACTTGGAGCTGAGATTTCTGTCTCTGTGTCTTGGTTCTATTTCTCTTGTCTGGCTTGTGAGATTTCTGTCTCTGTGTCTTGGGCCTATTTCTGTTGTCTGGTTTGTACGAGATCTGACTTCAAGAAGGCTGCTTTCAGTTTTACAGCCGTTTCAGTCTCAATGGGGTGGTCGGCAAAAGTGCTGGTGGATCACCAGCTGTAGCCCTGGGAGATGTCCCAGGAGGACAGGGACCCCAGGGACGCCTGGGAGGATCCCATCTGAGTGCCGGGGAGGATACAGTGGTCCTCATGAGAGAGGGGATGCGAGAGACCTCCCGGCCATCTGTTTCTCTGGAATGGTGTTGGCATTCGAGATTGAGAAGGATTTTTCTTAGTGTATTGTTGTGTATCTTGTGTTTGTGTTTTGTGTTACTTGTGACAATGGGACAGACCATGACAACTCCTCTAAGTTTGACACTGGATCATTGGACTTAAGTTAGAACTAGGGCTCATAATTTGTCAGTTGAGGTTAAGAAGGGACCATGGCAGACTTTTTTGTGCTTCAGAGTGGCCAACTTTTGACATCGGGTGGCCACCTGAAGGGACTTTTGACTGGACCATTATTTTTGAGGTAAAAGCTATTGTCTTCCAGGAAGGACCAGGCTCTCATCCCGATCAACAGCCATACATTACTGTTTGGCAAGACTTGGTCCAGGACCCACACCCATGGGTGAAACCTTGGGTAAGAGGGAGAAAGCCAGGCTCCCGAGCCCTGGCACTCCACGGCATGGAACCTAAACTGAAACCAAAGCCAACCTCAGAAATGAAACCTTTGGCTCCGCCTAAGATCTATCCTGAGATCGAAGAGCCATCCAAGTGGCCAAGCCTGCTGCCACACCCTTACCATCAGCCACCACAGGCACCCTTGGCGACTGCCCCTGCACCTGCTCCAGAACCTCAAGGAGCAGAGGGGGGAGGACCAGCAGCCAGCACTAGGAGTCAGAGAGGTTTGAGCGCTGAGGGACCTGATTCCACTGTAGCTTTACCTCTCCAAACAGTCAGGCCCCTGGTGGACACAATAGCTTTGCAACCATTACAATACTGGCCTTTTTCCTCGGCCGATTTATATAACTGGAAAACTAACCATCCACCTTTTTCTGAAAACCCTGCTAGTCTTACAGGTCTGGTGGAATCCCTGATGTTTTCTCACCAACCCACCTGGGATGATTGTCAGCAGCTTTTGCAGGTTCTCTTCACCACAGAAGAGGGGGAGAGAATCCTATTGGAGGCATGGAAGAATGTCCCAGAAAACAATGGGACCCCCACTACCCTCCTGAATGAGATCGACGCTGGGTTCCCCCTTGATCGACCAGATTGGGACTTCAACAAGGCTGCAGGTAGGGAGCGGCTGACAGTTTTTCCACTGGACTCTAGTGGCAGGTCTCAGAGGGGCTGCTCAGCACCCCACCAATTTGGCAAAAGTAAGAGACTATACTTTGCAGAGTCTTGTTAGAGAGGCAGAGAAAGTGTATTATAAAAGAGAGACTGAGGAAGAGAAGCAGGAAAGAAAGAAGAGAGAGAGAGAAGAGAAGCCCTGAGACATGGGAAGTGATGGCTGATGGAAGCTAGAAAAAAAAAAAAAAACACAGATCCCTGTCCCAACCACCCCATGCCAGGTAAGAGAATTTCTGGGCACTGCTGGTTTTTGTAGGCTGTGGATTCTGGGGTTTGCTAAGCTGGCATCCCCCTTATATCCCCTCACCAAGGAGGGAGGAGGGTTCACCTGGACCCCTGATCATCAGAAGGCCTTTGAAGATATCAAAAAGGCCTTGTTAACAGCACCAGCTGTTAAGCAGCCTACCAGACTTAACCAAGCCTTTCACTCTGTATGTGAATGAAAGGGCAGGGGTTGCCAGAGGCGTCCTTACTCAGACTTTAGGACCATGGAAGAGGCCAGTGGCCTACTTATCTAAGAAACTGGATCCCGTTGCAAGAGGATGGCCCATGTGCCTGAAAGCTATTGCAGCTGTGGCCTTGCTTGTTAAAGATGCTGATAAGCTGACTTTGGGACAGCAGATTACCATGGTGACACCCCATGCTCTTGAGAGCATCATCTGACAGACCCCTGACCGGTGGATGACTAATGATAGAATGACACACTACCAGAGCCTATTATTGACTGAGAGGGTGATATTTGCCCCCCTCCCCGGCCTTCCTGAATCCTGCTACCCTACTGCCTGAGATTGATGACTCTGCTCCTGTCCACCGCTGCCTTGACATCCTGGCAGAAGAGACAGGTCCCAGAAGTGACCTAAAGGACCAACCCTGGCCAAGAAGTCCGAACTGGTACACTGATAAGAAGCAGCTTCATGGTCGAAGGTAAGCAGATGGCGGGAGCTTCAGTGGTAGATGGGAAGCAAGTAATTTGTGCTAGCAGCCTGCCAGAAGAAACTTCTGCCCAGAAAGCTGAACTTATCGTGTTGACACGAGCCCTGAAGATGGCAGAGGGAAAGTCCGTCAATATTTATACTGATAGCAGGTATGCTTTTGCCACCGCCCATGTGCATGGGGCAATATATAGGCAAAGGGGGCTGTTGACATCTGCAGGAAAAGACATTAAAAATAAAGAACAGATTCTGAGCCTCCTTGAGGCTATACATCTGCCAAAGAAGGTGGCTATTATCCACTGCCTTGGACATCAGAAGGCACAGGATGCAGTGGCTAAAGGAAATCAGATGGCAGATCTAGAAGCCAAACGAGCTGCCCAAGGGACGATGATCTTACCCATCCTTGGTTCTAGAGACTATTATGACATCAGAGAAACCAGCTTCAGGTACACCCCTGAAGACTTCCAGGCAATAAAGAAGCTAGAGCTAACTAAAAAATCACCTTATGGTGTGGTTGAAGCAGAAGGCAGTAAACAGGCCCTGCCTCAAGAAGAAGGACACAAGTATGTTATCAGTTTACACCGCCTGACTCACCTAGGAGCCATAAAGTTAAAAGATGTGGTAAGGTCCTCTGACTATTATGTTATCGGACTTTCTGATTTAACAACAGAGATAGGCAAGAACGGCAAGGCTTGTGCTCTGACTAACGCTAAACCTTCCATGTATAACATGGGGAAAAGACTCAGGGGTGATTGGCCTGGGGCCTATTGAGAAGTGGATTTGACAGAAATTAAACTGGCAAAATATGGGAAAAATACCTTCTAGTTTTTAGATACATTTTCAGGGTGGGTAGAGGCCTTCCCCACAAGGACTGAGACTGCCAATATAGTGGCTAAGAAGATTCTTGAAGAAATTTTTCTAAGATTTGAAATACCCAGGGTAATTGGGTTTGATAATGGACCTGCCTTCGTTGCCCAGGTAAGTCAGGGACTGGCCACTCAGCTGGGGATTAAATAAAAATTACATTGTGCTTATCATCCCCAAAGTTCAGGGCAGGTAGAAAGGATATATAGAACCCTAAAAGAGACCCTGATTAAAGACCGGCAGGGACTGGACAGCCCTCCTTCCTTTTACCTTGTTCCAGGTTAGGAACACCCCAGGATGATTTAAACTAACACCTTATGAGAGTCTCTGTGGGGGGGCCTTCTCCTATTACTGAGGCAGGCGGAGTGTTTAATCCTGACGTTGTTCTTTCTAAACCCCTATTCACCCACATGAAAGCCCTGAAGTGGTCCGGCATGAGGCATGGGAGCAGCTCAGAGAGGCTTATGAAACTGGAGACCTGAGCATGCCTCATCAGTTCCAGGTTGGAGACGCTGTTCTCGTCCGGCGCCATTGAGCTGGGAATCTTGAGCCTCGCTGGAAGGGACCATACTTCGTACTTCTGACCACCCCCACAGCGGTGAAAGTGGGGGGGGCATCTCTGCTTGGATTCACGCCTCCCACATGAAGAGAGCTCCTGAACCCTCCAAAGATGAGTAAAAACTGGAGAAAACTGTGGACCCTCTTAAGCGGCGCCTATGTCGCAGGCACTCTTCAGATGAAGGGTGACAACCCCTATGCCCCTCAAAAACTTACCTGGCAGGTAGCTTCCCAAACCGGGGAAGTCATCTAGTCAATCTCTAAGGTAGCCCCCACCTTGGACATGGTGACCCAAACTCTCTCCTAACTTCTACCAACTAGCTGCAGGCCTGGAACAGTGGGATATTACTGAGGCAGACTCCCAGAACCTCCCTGAGAGGGACCCTCGACAAAGACACCCTAAAGGGCTAGGAGCAAAGTTCAGGTGCAAGAGGCCAGAGGGATGCTGTGGGCTGTCTCAACAAGATTTTTATGTCTGTCCAAGAGAAGGTAGGGACAGGAGTGTGGCTAGGCAGTGTGGAGGATGTTGGCTCTGTTTTACTTCTGGACCACCTTACTTTGAGGGCATCGCCGTGTCAGGGACTTTTAATAACACCACCAGCCATGACCCCTGCTCATGACATGAGAAGAAGAAACTGACCCTAACTGAAGTATCAAGGAAAGGGACTTGTTTAGGAAACCCACCTGCTGCCTATAAACACTTATGCAATGAGACCCTGAGGTCTCCAAAGACTTCTGATACCAGATACTTATATCGTGGCATAGATAGATGGTGGGCCTGTAACACAGGATTAACTCCCTGTGTTGCCACTAATGTCTTTAATGATACCAAAGATTATTGTATGTTAATACAGCTTATGCCTAGAGTACTCTATCACCCCACAGATGCCTTTGTGGATGAGTTTGATTTCCACCCTAAGCGATTTAAGAGAGAGCATATTTCCCTGACTCTAACTGTAATTTGAGGATTAGCTGTAGCAGCTGGCGTTGGCACCAGAATGGCTGCCCTAGTGCAGGCCCCTCAGTACTTTCATCAATTAAGAGTAGCAATGGGTGAAAATTTAAAAGCTTTAGAACAGTCTATTAGCAAGCTTGAAGAATCCCTGACTTTGCTCTCAGAGGTAGTTTTATGGAATAGAAGAGGTTTGGACTTGTTTTTAAAAGGCGAAGCATTGTGTGCAGCTCTCAGAGAGGAACGCTGTTTCTATGTTGATCATTCTGGAGTGATAAAAGACTCCATGAGCAAGCTTAGAGAAAGACTAGATAGAAGACAGAAAGACAAAGAGGCACACCAAGGATGGTTTGAGGGCTGGTTTGCCAGGTCACCTTGGATGACTACGCTAATCTCGTCCCTAATGGGACCACTCCTGATTCTGCTTTTACTGCTGACTATAGGACCCTGTGTCTTAAATAGGTTAGTTACTTTTGTTAGGGAAAGGGTAAGTGCCGTACAGATTTTAATGCTGAGACAATATCAAGGGTTACGGGGACAAGATAATAATGAATATGATGACACAGATATGTTGGTTCTAAGAATAGAACGATGGACAAGAAGAAGTGATGAATGAAAGGAATGGAAAATTTTAAAGGCCCCCCACCCCCGGCAGGCAGAGTGGAGCCAGGCCAGCTATATTCCAGGACTTACCTGACCATAAAAAGGCGGAACCAAGAATGAAGGTCAGTCAGGTCATGAGCCCCAGGTTCCAGGAACTAGCTAATCACAAAGCAGATAGTGAAGTAAGATGTAATTCATTCTTGAGAAAAACAAGTATAGGGTGTTTCCCACATGATCAGCTAAATAATGGGCTGGTACTTTCCACTTATATTTCCCCTCACTCCCTTGGTTTGTGGTTTTTTCCTTTAAATACTTCACTCTCCCCCAGGTTGGGGTCAGAACTCCTCTACCTCTGCGTGGGATACGATTTGCAACCTCAGCACGCTGATCCCTGAAATAAACCTCTTGCAGATTGCATCAAATTCGGTCTCTTGCAAGTTATTGGGTGGCCATGTTATCCTGAGTCTTAGGTGAGGGAATCCCCTCTTGGGGGTCTTTCAGTTACACATTGTTAAATGGTCTTAATAAATAAGGTATAGGAGGTTAGACTCAAGGACTTTTCTATTTTTCTTTATCCTTTCTCTCTTATATAGGGAAAAGGACTTAAAAAGAAAAGAAGGGGAATATATGTATTTAGAACAAAAATGATAAGATGTAAAGATAGATTATTGAATCTTCTCTAAAACTTAAAACTGTTGTTATTCTTAAAATAAGGTTATCTTTTGATACATTGGTATAGAATTTTGTATATTGATAAAAATAAGATTAATTTTGATAGAATTTTACAATTTTCTTATTCAATGATAGATACATAGCTTTATAAATTAATAGCTGTCTTCAAAACCCTCAGAGATGTACAAAAATGACATTTAAAGATATTATTTTAAGAACTGTTTGGGTTTAAGACAAGTTCCTCACAGCTCTCCTTTCACTTGGAAGAAAATAATGAGCATCAAAAAAAAAAAATCTCCCATCAGGAGATAATTCCTCAAAAAAGAAATCTCCCATCAGGAGATAATTCTTATTGGTCAAAGATGCCACTACTCTCTCAACAGACTATATATAGTCCAAAGATGGACCAGAGCTTAAATGCAGGTAAGTTGATGTCCTGATTCTGCAGAGACAGAATGGGAAAATCCTTATTTCCTGCTGCAGTATGTGAGATATGCTTGGCCAGAAGGCTGAAGATGATGCTCCAACAGTATGGAGAGATATTTGGGACTGTCTACGCAACAAATCGTCATTTTTTTTCTTTTTGAAAGCTGTTCTTCTGTGCTTCCTATTCATTTAAATAATAACTTTATCCCTTCTTATGTCTTTGATGGGGTTGAAAACATAATAGCTATAAAATTTCAATTAAACTTGAGTTATTTAAGATTTAAAAGAAAATATAGGATATCATAGAAATTATTGAGGTTCAAAACTTTAGACATACCAAGATAGATTATTTTTTTTCTTCTTCAAGATTGCCTGATAGAAATAGGCTAAATGTCGCGTCCCCCTCGACCAGCAAGGATGAAGCAACTCACAAAAGCTCTTCTCCAGCAGTTTATTCAGGTCCCTTGAAAACAGTCTTCCGAATGCCCGGGCAGACCCAACCCACAGGCTAAATACTATATGAACAGCCAATCAAGTAAAGCCACGTGGTGCTATTTAGAGGCCCACGTATGCGGAAGCAAGCCAGATCAGTGGTCTTTGCCAAATATGGACTTGTTTACCACTGAGAGCGCTCACCGTCGGGCTGGTGGAAGGCGGAAACCGGCGCCATCTTTAAGGCGCAGCACATCGCAGCTCTCTACAGTTCCTCCTTTTTTTTTTTTTTAAGTTGGTAGAAGTCCCTGGAAAGGCTACGTAATCCCCATATCTGGGGATCTCATGGTGGGCCTGAGCCTGTAGGAGGGCGGTGCTCAAACTCTTACCCATCTCTGGGTCAGCCTCCCCACTCGGGACTGCCCTGTCTTAGGTGGCCGAGACTTACCCGTCAACTCCGTCACTGACTTGCCAGACCCTAATATCCGTGGAACGAACACCTCAGTGGGCAGGGACTATGCTCAGTGAAGATTTAAGGCTTCATGGCAGCGAGCCATGCCTGAGGGGACAGGCCCGCCTCAATGGCGACAAGGGCTTGTATAATCATGGCTGCATTACGCTTTTGTGTGGCTCTCATTTTGTAGATGCACCATAGGCAAACCAGACAGGCTAGTATCATCAGTATCACCAAAGAGCCTATGCCCGCCCACTCCTTAAGATGATCCATAGCCGTCTGTATCCAGGAAGTCAAGCCAGTAGCCAGGCTCAGATCCACCCGAGTGGAATTGATGTGGACGATTGTCGCTCTCAGCTCTCTCATCAAATTTTCAAATTCAGCCGACCAATCCTGTAAGAGGAACTTTGACAATTGTCTAGACAGATTAGCAGCCTTTGTAAAATTTTGATACTGCACGGAAGTACCACACAAACCTTGCATTTTCCACTCACACCCCAATTGTGCTAGTTGCCAAAGAGAATCAATCTGTTCTTGTATTAAATCTATGCATTGATTAACTATCATAAGGCCTCCTTTGAGATGAGAATTCATAGAGGTCTGAGTATCCAATGCCTGTGCCACAGTGGCTGAGATGTTATTCAGGGCATTGGCAGTCTGTATAGAACTAGACAAGGCAATAGCTGAGGCAGTAGCTCCCACAGCAGCAATAGTGATGGCAGTAACAATAGCTGCAGTGATGCCAAAATCTCTTTTAAACCTGAATAGCATCATGGTATTAGGGGCCTCTACAGGAACTGGTATATATCGAGGCATTCTAGTCACCACAGCCACAGGAAAGGCTGTGGCATTCCAGCACAGGGCATAAAAACATGTGCCCGGAGTGCATACTAACTTTTCTTCACCCAAGGATGCACTCCCATTACTTACAATCCACAGAAAAGGAGGCCAGAGACATACTGGCGAAGCTGAAAAGGTCTTATTGCGGTAAGAATGAAACAAAGAATTCCAAATACCAGAGCCACTACCGCTAGAAAAATCCAATTTGGTAGCGGACCCTAGGGAAAAATCACCTCTTTGATAAATTCCTCCCCCTAGCATAATGACAGGTCCCAAGTCCATGCAACTTCCATTTACTCCACACAAAAGCCACAAATCAAAAGGATTGGTGGCAGTCTGCTGAGGATCCCTAGTAGATATATCAAGCATTCCTGTACAAGACTTATTCACTATATTACTAATCATGGGGCTAAAGGAAAAATAATCTTGTTGAACCCAAACTGCTCTGCGCTCCTGACATCCAGTCCAGGGAAAAGGTCCTTCCTCTCCTGTGGATCCTCTACAAAAAGGTGCCCAGCGTGGCTGTCTGGGGGGGTCCCGGTCAGAGACTCGTGTGGGCCACCATCCTTCAAGGCGAGAACCATTGCCTGAAAACAAACCACCACTCCTACCCCCAAACCTCAGTTGTGGTAAAAAATCTGCTGACTGCTGAGACAATTTAATGCATTTTGTATCATCTGACCTATTGAAGCTCATTAAAAAGCACAAACTACCCTTCAAGCTGACATTTCTATTACCCTCTATAGGGCTTCTCTGATCATCAAAGGGAAGGTAGGGTAAGCCTAAGCTTCTATTACTGCTAAATAAGCGTGGAAACACAGTTGCATAATGTCTGACCGGCATCGGCTTTGGGAATATCGACAGGATCCCCCATCTCAGCTCGGTCATTCCTGACATACTCACTGCTACTAACACCAGGATCCTTAGGAAGGTCTTCATGACGAATCTTCCTCACAAGGCACTCAGGCACCCACACTGGATCTTGTTGATCCTGAGGAAAAACACAAACGGACCCTCTCAACCATGTTAGCACGGGGTCAGGCCCCCGCCAAGAGCCTGTCAAAATATCCTTCTACTTCACCATGCTTTTAGGTGAACCATGGGAATCCTGATGTCTGTCTGCTGCTGAGCGGCCTTGAGCATCCAAATTGAAAAAAATTTAAAGTAAATAAGGCTAAAGACATTCTCTCCTTGGGGGTACGGCCTTGGCCTATTCCCCCTTTCTGTTTTTGCAAGCATTCTTTCAAGGTGCGATGAGCACGCTCCACAATTCCTTGTCCTTGAGGATTATATGGTAATCCATGATTAAGCTGTACCTCCATCTGGTTGCAGAAGGAGACAAAGGACTGTGCCATATAGGCTGGTCCATTGTCCGTTTTCAGCTGCTGTGGTTTTCCCCATGCAGCCCAGGCTTCTAAGCAATGTCCTATGACATTGCGAGCCTTTTCTCCACTCATAGGTGTAGCATGTATGATACCTGAGCAGGTATCCACAGATACATGAATATATTTTAAGGTTCCAAACTCTGAAATGTGGGACCCTCATTTGGACACTGAGGAACCCATACTGGATCCTCCATCTTCCAAGTTATGGGAATGCCCTCCTCAGTGGCCCCTAGGAAAAACCCAGGCCCTGTCTCTTTTGTCTTTGCTGCATAGATATGGGACTCTTTCATCCCTACAAATATTTTCCTATTCCAAAGCCTGGAGCATATCCCATATCTTGCATCATATGTTGGGCTGAATCAGAATAGTCATTACTCAATTTAAATCCCATATCCTTTAAAAGGTCTCTTCCCCAAAGGGAGATAGGGAGCTCAAGTACATATGGCTGCATTTCTCCTGAGTGGTTTTCTTGGTCCTGCCACTTTAATAATCTTGCACTCATATCTGGAGTCTTAGCATAACCCAGGCCTTGAAGTGTTTGAGAAGAGGCTTGTATGGGCCAACCTGAAAGCCAGTCTTTCTTTGCTATGATACTCCTATCAGCCCCAGTATCCAAAAGGCCCAGGATCTTTTTACCATCAACTTTTAACTCCAAGACGGGGCATTGGTCCAAATCCAGGGAGAGAAAAGTCAGATCTGTGCCCGTGGACCCAAAACCATCTTTTCCTCTCTCTCTATTCTTTGCCGCATAGCGATCATGTAAGCTCGGCAACATGATCAACTGAGCAATTCTATCTCCAGGAGAGATAGCCGTTATACCACGAGGGGAGGCTACCATGATCTTAACCACTCCTGTATAATATGGATCTATAACTCCAGGATGGACAATAAGTCCTCTCAAGGCTGATGATGACCTCCCTAACAACAAACCAACTGTACCAGGTTCAAGGGGTCCTTTAAAATCTGTTTCAATTAACTGGACCCCCATTTGGGGTGTTAATACGAGTCTGGTGGTGGAGCAGAGGTCCAATCCTGCTGAGCCTGTAGTGGCTCTCTGCGGTCTCTCGGATGGCGGAGGGTTGGCCATCTCTCTTGATCTGTTCTTTGTCCTGATTCTCTACTGCCCCATATATTTGTGGGCCCTGAGGTCGTGGGCCCCGCTGTCCGTTTTTTGGACGAGCGCCACCATAACCTTGAGTTAAAGGCTGGCCATGGATGTCTATCACTGAACGGCATTCATTAGCCCAATGGTTCCCTTTTTTACATTTTGGGCATAACCCCGGCCGCCTGGGGTGTTGTACACTTCCTGTACTTTCTGTACTCCTTCCCCTGGGGCACGGTCTTTTAAAGTGTCCCATCTTGCCGCACTTAAAACAAACTCCTGAACTTCCTCCACCTTTTCTGGTCAACTGTATTACTGTGGCAGCAAGACCAGCATTAGTTAACGGCCCTCCAAGTTCTCTACACACTTTCATCCAGGCTTCTAGCTCTTTGTTCTTGTAAGGGGTGATAGCGGCTCTACACTCTTTGGTACATTGCTCATAGACCAACTGTTTTATTAGTGGCATAGCAGCATCCGGGTCACCAAAAATCTTCCCTGCTGCTTCCACCATTCGTGCCACAAAATCTGAAAAGGGCTCTATGGGGCCCTGTAGAATCTTAGTTAAGTTCCCACTCACCTCCCCTTTATTAGGAAGAGATCTCCAAGCCTTGTTAGCTATCTTGTTTATTTGCTCATAAACCTGAATAGGATATCTTATCTGCTGGTTGGCAAATCTCCCCTGCCCAAGCAGCATATCTCTATCCCAGGCTGGATTTCCATCTCTCAGATTAATGGCTGCTTGCTCAGTGTCATACTCAATCAAGAAAGCTTTCCAGTCTAAGTATTGCCCTGGACTTAAGCAGGCACGGACCAGGTCACTCCAATCACTTGGAGTCATACAATGTCTGCTTAATGCTTCCACTTGAGCCATTTTAAAAGAAGCGGTAGTACCATAGGTACGAACCGACTCTGCAAGGGATTTAACTACCTTAAAATCAAGCGGTTCCTCGTACCTGTTCCCTTGTGGGTCTTGGTATACCAGATAGGCAAACTGTAATTCTGTTCTTACTTGTGTCCACATCCCCGGGCAGAAAGATCTCCCTACTTTCAGGGACTGAACAGGCTGATCTATCTGAATGGCTTCTGGATATGGAGGAGGAGTTGAAGGCGCCGCGGCAACGGCTTTACTTACACCGACCGCCGCCAACGTGGCTGAAGGCGCTGCAGCAACGGCTTCACTTACACCGACTGCCGCCAACGTGTCTTTCTCTTTTACCCTTTTCTTTTCCCTTTTTCTAATAACAGTCCTCTCCAACTGTTCTATTAGAGCGTGTAGCTCCCCTTCAGAATCCGTGCCCTCTTAGTCCTCAAAATCTCTAAAATCTCTAAAATCTCTAAGATCGGGATAGAGAGGAACCTTCTTTTTGCCTCCCTTTTCACTGTCTGCCTGCTCAAATCTTTCGCCTTTGTTACTTTCCTTTTCACTGTCTACTTGCTCAGATCTTTCCCCTTGCAGCAGTTCCAAGGCTGATTCTCCCTCCTTGATCGCGTTACAGCATCTCTGATCTTCTAAACAACTCCTCACCATTTTCCAAATTGGTCTTACTCCATGCTTTAGAGTACCTTGTTCCCAAGCAAAATCCAAGTCCCTGCCTAATTTGTCCCAGCAGGATACCATAAGATTCCCGGACACCGCAAACCACGGAGCCACGGAATCACATTCATTCAAAAATCTCTCTAGGGTAGACTTCTTAATTTTCAAATTCCTAGCTAAAAGTAGCTCCTGAAGAGCCAGAAAAATTGGATGTGACTGAGACAATCCCATGATTAAAAATTTACTTTCGGTTCGCAGCTTCCCCGCGAAACTTTACCTTTTGTTCGCTATCTCTGCGAAACTTTACCTTGTGTTCGCTATCTCCGTGAAACTTT
This sequence comes from Lophiomys imhausi, assembly GCA_907164525.1. Classification (NCBI taxonomy): domain Eukaryota; kingdom Metazoa; phylum Chordata; class Mammalia; order Rodentia; family Muridae; genus Lophiomys; species Lophiomys imhausi. The sequence goes on from CAJQZJ010034413.1 coordinate 1,312,196, forward strand.
ATTGTCCTAATTTATCCCAGGAACTTACCAGCGCTGCCCCTGACTGCAGGAGTTCTGAGTCTTTTTTGGGTCCCCGTACGGGCCACCACTTGTCGCGTCCCCCTCGACCAGCAAGGATGACACAACTCACAAAAGCTCTTCTCCAGCAGTTTATTCAGGTCCCTTGAAAACAGTCTTCCGAATGCCCGGGCAGACCCAACCCACAGGCTAAATACTATATGAACAGCCAATCAAGTAAAGCCACGTGGTGCTATCTTAGAGGCCCATGTATGCGGAAGCAAGCCAGATCAGCGGTCTTTGCCAAATATGGACTTGTTTACCACTGAGAGCGCTCACCGTCAGGCTGGTGGAAGGCGGAAACCGGCGCCATCTTTAAGGCGCGGCACATCGCAGCTCTCTACAGCTAAACATTATGTATGTACCTTTTATCCTTTTTGTTAGACAAAAGGAGGGAAATGATGGTGTGGTGTTAAGCATTCTAAATGTTAATTGGTCCTGTTTGCTGTCTGTTACTAAATTGATTCTGATTGGTTAAATAAATGCTGAGGCTGAAGAGAGACAGAGGTAGGCAGTACTAAGGTTCATGGGCTTTTAGAGAGATACAGAGAATCTTGGGAGAAGGCTGGAGAAGAAGCCAGGAGCAAACAAGGAAGACACGCCATGGGGTAGATTAAAGAAGATCCTTCCACGTGGCCTGAAACATCAGCTTAGCATGGACAATAATAGTCCAAAGAGACGTATGTATATATGGGGTTATATTTAGGTAATAGAATTATGAGCTAGCTAAGATAGGCTAGGATTGCACAACCCAGGCCTAGGCTTGTTAAGATCTACGAGTTGTCTGTGTGTATTCATTTATAATGGCGGGTTAAGGATTTATACCGCCAAACCAATTAAAGATACTATAAATACTAGTAAATAATTTAATTAGCCATTAATTTTTTTCTACACCATTGTGTGTATATACCACAGTTTTTTATCCATTCCTCAGTTGAGGGACAACTGGGTTGTTTCCAGTTTCTAGCTATTACAAATAAAGCTGCCATGAGCATAGATGAGGAAATGTCTTTGTGGTTTGGTGAGGAATCATTTGGATGTATACCCAGAAGTGGTATGGCTGGGTCCCAAGGCAGAGCTATTCCAAGTTTTCTAAGATATCACCAGACTGACCTCCATAGTGGTTGTATAAGCTTACACTCCCACCAACAATGGTCCTCCATTGTTCCTCTTTCTCCACAACCTTGCCAGCATGTGCTGTCATTTGAGTTTTTGATCTTAGCCATTCTGACAGGTGTGAGATGGAATCTCAGAGTCGTCTTTTGTTGCATTTCTCTGATGATTAAGGATGCTGAGCACTTCTTGAAGTGTCTCTCAGCCATTAGGGATTCTTTCTTTGTGAATTCTCAGTTTAGCTCTGTTCCCCATTTTTTATTGGATTATTTGGTTTCTTGGCATTTAATTTCTTGAGTTCTTTATAAATTTTGGATATTAGCAGAACTTCAAGTCTTTGAAGAAAGAAATTGAAGAGATCTCCCATGCTCATGGATAGGTAGGATCAACATAATAAAAATGGCCATTCTGCCAAAAGCAATATACAGATTCAGTGCAATTCCTATCAAAATACCAACACAATTCTTTATAGACCTGGAAAAAGCAATTCTCAACTTCATATGGTATAACAAAAAACCCAGAATAGCTAAATCAATCCTGTACAATAAAAAAATATCTGGAGGCATCACCATCCCAGATTTCAAGCTGTACTACAGAGCAATAGTAATAAAAACAGCATGGTACTGGTATAGAAACAGACCAGAGGAACAGTGGAATGTAACTGAAAACCCAGAAATGAATCTACACACCTATGGTCACTTAATTTTTGACAAAGAAGCCAAAACCATACAATGGAAAATGGACCGCATCTTCAACAAATGGTGCTGGTCTAACTGACATGTAAAAGAATGAAATTAGACCCATACTTGTCACCTTGCACAAAACTTAAGTCCAAATGGATCAAAGACCTTAACATAAGGTCTGACACACTAAATCCATTAGAAGAGAAAGTGGGGAAAAACCTCGAAATCATTGGCACAGATGACAACTTTCTGAATAGAACACCAACAGCTCAAGATCTAAGACCAACAATCAATAAATGGGACCTCATGAAACTGAAAAGCATCGTAAGGCAAAAGACACTGTCATTCGAACAAAATGGCAGCCTACAGATTGGGAAAAAATCTTCACCAACCCTACATCTGACAGAATTTGGATTTTAAAATCATTTGAATTTAAAAAAGACTTTGGAACTTTTGAAAGTTGGACCATGTTGTGATATGAGTGTGAGATCTTGGGAACAAACAAGAAAGGAAAGTTACACCTTTTGGTGCTATGGTTTTGCATCACATTGACAAGTGGTGAACTGTCCTAGTTGGTTTTTATTGTCAACCTGACACATTTGAGAACAGGAGACTACAACTGAAGAATTGTCCTGATGACTGACTTTGTGCATGTCTATAGAACATTTTCTTGGTTGCTGGTTGATGTAATTCCCAGCCCACTAAAGGCAGTGCCATCCCTGGGTAAGTCAACCTGGGCTGTAGAAGGAAGGTAGCTGAGCATTAGCCTGGGAGCAAGCAAGGAAGCTGCAGTCCTCAATGCTGTCTGCTGCAGCTCCTATTTCCAGGTTTCTGCTTTTTCCTTACCCTGGCTTCCCTCAATAAAGGACTGTAAAGAGTCACTACTTAACAGGATCCCATTTCTTGCGGTGTTGCATCTGTAGAATCTGTACTCACACCTCCTTCAGTTTGGGTCAGAAGCTACACACTGTAGCATATGAGGAAAGCCATGAATACCCACATTAGATAAACAATGGTGGGCTGGAGAGATGGCTCAGCGGTTAAGAGCACTGACTGCTCTTCCAGAGGTCATGAGTTCAATTCCCAGCAACCACATGGTGGCTCACAACCATCCATAATGAAATCTGGTGCCCTCTTCTGGCCTGAAGATATACCTGCAGACAGAACACTGTATACATAATAGATAAATTTAAAAAAAAAAGATAAACAATGGCTACATCAATTTATAATTGGGTCTGAATCAATATATAATTGGCCTTTAACAATATGGCCTTTTATTAATTTATTTGTTTTAAAAATATTTATTTTTTGAGACAATGTCTTATTTTGTAGCCAAAGCTGGCCTCAAACTCTCAGCAATTCACCTGCCTCACTATAAGTATTGGGCTTATAGGCATGAGCCACCATACCTGGGTTAGTCTTTAATTTAATAATAGTTGTTGCCTACTGGATCATTGTAAAATGCAAATAAAATAAATCATGGAACAAATACACTTAAATAGAAAGAACCTATTTAAAGAATCCTCTAGAGTGGACATATCAGAACTCAGTAGACCTGACTCTCCCTTCCTTTTCATCTGAGATGTGAATCAGAATGGGAAAACATAATCATCCTAGCGTATTGCAGTAAGCTATAGTTTAACCCTTCCAATCTGAGTTACCAGTGTTAGGCAGACATGTCAACAGAAAGAATCATCCTGGGTTAGTGGAGATAGTATTACATACCACTATTAGGCGTTCCCAGGAAGAATCTCAGCCTAACATAGCTTTGCAGTTGTCCACAGCTTCTTCAGGGTATGCAGCATGCAGTAAAGCTAGTTCAAAGGAATTTAAAGTGTGTATTCTAACCTCTCCTGGCTCTGAGGACAGAAATTATGAATTTTTGCCTCATAACAAGTATGCCATGAATGAGAAAAAAGGGCCAGTAAAGCCACAGGAAGAATCAAATTCTAGATTCATGGAAACAGCTTCTTGGGCCTCATTTCTTCACCCTGATCTTACACAGGGAATTACATTGATTTACTTAAATAAAAGACTTTTGCTATTATTTTTGCTATTATTTTCTGCTTTATTAGCTTGGGCATTGAATTGACATCTCTGGAAAATGGTCTGGCTGCTCCCAAACATAGCTCTTTATCCACATGGATAATAAGAGGTTGCCTGGCATTCATTTTAGACTCTGTCCTTTGCTCTGACTTTTTCTCTACTTCCTCACATTTTAGGACAATCTCTCACCCTTGGCAGTTGTTGGTCACCTCAATAAGTCACCTATGATTGTACCCTAATATAAGGACTTCTGGGCTCTCATGTAGACTTTGGAGCAGATTCCTGGGGTGAATTAAGACATGTGTCTCCCTGGTGATCCATACATACTAAAGATTCTTACATCTAAATTTTGAAAAGAGAAGAAAATGAAGGGAAATAAATGTATTCTGTTCCTCCTCTACACTAGGTTCTTATATTGATATTACTTAGTGTGATTTTCACAAAGCATTGAGGGTTTTCAGTGATGAGTCTCAGATATGTATGACAATGAGACAAGTTGCCCAAAGCCCCACAATGAATTACAATTGAGCCTGGGTTTCACAGCAAGTGACCTGACCCAAGGGCTCAGTTTTTACCCCTGCATCACACTCCTACACAGTGTCTGTCTGTTTGCATGCACTCAGGCTGCACATTTCAGCTGATCATGTCTCCTTTCCACCCCAAGTGACTTCTAAGACATTGTGTCACAACGCATTTGGCACAAGAGTAAGAGCTTAGGAAGCTCCAAGGAATTGTGTTCTCACAGTCCAGAACAGTGTTTATACGGTCCCTTCCAGGGTGTGAGTTGGAGTTATTACACACACACACACACACACACACACACACACACACACACACACACACTCAGTTATAATTGCGCCTTACCTGGCACTCTGTACAGACACATGCTACCACAGAAACCTGCACACAGGATACATAACTGACTCTCCTCTTTTCTTGGTAGATATTTTCAAATCAGTGTTTCTTTACAACATTGTTTTTAGCCTCCTATTTCCTTGACTACAGATTAAAAATGATGAAAAGTCTCTGGGTACCTTTGAGTGGATCTATCTCACTGGGCTTGGTGGCTGAATGACTGTATTTTTAGCCCTGAGTCAGTCCATTGTATTCATTTTATCATTCATCGTTTGCATCAGAATCTCAGACTATGCTTGCATGAACTACCACCTGACCCAAGAACTGAGGGTCACAATCCATCTTTACTGCATCTGTCCTGGCTCTCTGCTTCCAAGCACTGTTCCCCATCCCGCTCCACTTAAACCCTCTTTCTGTCATCTTTGTTCAGCTCTGTGATATCTCCAGCCTCTATACCTCTGTTCATGCTGGTTCCAATGGGGTTCTAATTCTTCACCAGCTGCCAAGCAACTTCTCCACTTACCATGTAGAGGCTCTTTTCTCATCACAGCCACTACCATTTGCTGAGGCTCAGTTTGACCAGCTGCCCCAAGTATTTTACCCATTTTCTCAAAACCACTTAACACCTTGAAAGGGGGACATAATTCTGGTGAGAAAATGGAGACTAAGAAATAATAAGCAAATTGCCAAAAGATATATAATAAGTAACCAGTGAGGAGCATGGTTAAACCTTGTACTGTCAACATATCTGTGCTGTACCTTAGAGGCATTACCAATCCTGACTTGATGGCTTTATGAAACTGACCCAGCCTTTCTCACTTAAAACACTGCCTCCCCAACCTGTACTGCTTCAAAGACTATCGCTGTTCAAATGTCTTCCCTTCCCTTCTTTCTCTCTGTGACTGGATACCTCCACACACACACTAATAACATATACATGGTTTCTATAAAGTATTTATTTTCTTCTCCTCCCTATGTTCACAAATGTGGTAGGTTTAGTGTTAGCACATAATAGCATAGGGAACTTGGAATAAGGCTGGACTTTAAGACAAAAGACTTATTTCTGAACTGATATGTCCTTGGGAACTCGCCAAGGACCAGGACCTCTTTGATCTTAGGGCTAGGGGCAGGACATGCTCCCTGAGGTGCCCGCCCTCCAGAAGTCTCCTGTCATTTCGTAGCCCTCTGTGAAAAACATCTGAATGACATGCCCTGAGGCACCTGTCCACATCTCCTGATCGCCTGTGAATTCACGCCCCTCGGCAAAAAGCTTTTTTTGAGAAAGACTGAGCCCAGAGGCATAACTTGAAAAGTGCACGAAAGCTTCTGCTGACAGGTGAAGATATTTAAGGCAGGATTCACATGGACAGAGGGCTGGCTCCCCCTCTCTCCTGTGCCTGACTCACTCAACAACATTTTCCTCGACCAGCGGAAAAACATGCATCACAATCTCATCGGAAAGTTTCACCCTCTGATGTTGACCCATTTTGGGTCTGGAGAAGAGAGGGATTCTCCCTGAGATTCTGGAGTGCTTAGATGAGGAACTCCAGGACTTCGGGCCTTTGCGGGCCATAAGCATCTGAATAGGTGAGTCACCTGGGAAACTTTCATATGTTAATTAGTCTTAAGACCACGAAGGTGATGAGCAAAATTTAGAGACTTTAAGAGACTTTAAAACTGTAAAACTGTATGAAGACCAGCCATCGATTAGGACCCATGCTCAGAGAAAAATGTCCTTTTGAGAAACCTTAGGTTAATGTTAAATGCTTGTATTATAGGTACTAAGAAGTTTTAGGCACTAGGTTTCAGAGTTAGGGTTTGGGTTTAGGATTTAGGAATTTTATAGACAATTGTTAGGTAATTGTTAAGTATTAAATATATGTGTGACAAATAAAAATTTACTGTTACACACAAATAAATCACACGTAACTGGCTTTATTTAATTAAAATAAGTGCTGATTTATGCCAATAGGATGCAGACAGAAGTGATATCTGACATTCCTTGGCTGGGGTGGTTTGAAAGATGCCCACACAGTCTGTGATCCTGTTCCCTGAAAAGAATAGTAGGACTACATTGACTCCTCTTACCTGAGAGTTAGATTGAAAGATTCTTTTCCGATGATCAAATATAGCAGGAGTGGCCACATATGACTTCTGAGACTGAGTCATAAAAGGCTAGAACATCAACTTTCTCTAACCCCAAACTGACTCCAGAGAAGACTAATTACCATGTTGTAAGGACACTAAATCAGTTTCAATGGAGGGGGCCATGTGTCAAGGAACTGAACTGACAAACCATGGTTATGTGTGGGGCCATCTTAGCAGAGGACCCCACAACCTTATTCAGTCTTTCAAAGTGACTATAGCCAAGCAAACCTTGATTTTAATCTCATGGGAATCCAAAGCCAGAACCACCTTGCTATCCTGCTTTTAATTACTGATTCACAGAACAAATGAACTAATATTTGATGTTTTAAATATGCCAACAGATGATCTATAGATTCATAGATAACTAATACACAGGCTTAGGTATAAAATAATAAATGTTGTATTGTGTACAAATTCATTTTTCCTATTCTTAAGCCTTGAAATGAAAGGAGCTACAAAGACACAAGGGAAGGACCCAAGATCTCTCAGTTGCTTTGACCTGAGACCCTAGAGAGTCACTCCATTATAGACATGGACTTGCCTATTACAGTAGCTCATGTGTCCTCTCTGGAATCTAGCCTCCTTTTACTTCCCAAAACATTAAGTATTCTTTACTACACACAATCACTTGAAGAAGAGTCTTTGAAAATTGTACTCTTCCAGTTTCTTTCTTTTCTTATAGAGAGTCAGATAGTAAACACAAGACCCTGGCAGTACATGCCAGCATGCCTCAGCCGTAGTTCACACCCACCCTGTGAACTAGATATGATTGTCATTCTGAGTTTTCAGATATAGACTCTAAGTTGGAAGAAGGCTGAGTTTCTCCAGGCCCAGAAAAGACCAAGCCCCTGTGTGTTCTGATACAGAAACTCCCAGCCACTCTGTTGTACTCCCTCTCAGTCATTCCCACACAATGCCCCAAAACTGTCTGGCATGCCATTGTTCTTTAATTAATACCCACTTCTGCATGAGTAAGTGAATGAACAAACAGCCACAAGATGGAAAATGTCATAAAAGTTCACAATTAATAATAATAAAAAAAAAATCCTGTTTTCCTAAAATAGTATTGTCCTCATACAAATGGCCCCTTTTAGTTGATTGTGTCTGAACTTTAGGGTGTCATTGCCTAGAGCACATAAAGGGATTCTTTCACTGGATGAAAATCATGCTTAGAGAATACTAACAGCTTGTTCACTGCATCTACACTCTCAGATCTGGAGCCTCAAGTGCTTTGGAACATCAGACAAATCCCGGACTCCTACGAGTACGCAGCGAGCTGCAGAAACCCACCAGCACCTTTTATGGAGCAGTACAGAGAGGTGCTAGGGGTCACCAGAAACCTGTATCCAATCCCAGGAGCCTGCCTGGGGAACCTCAGCATGGTGACAAAGGCTGAATTGTTCCCTCCAGAACAACACGCCATCAAGGGAGAGAGTGGCTGCCTGTGTGCCCAGGGAAAGGGCCCTAAATGAGTCGCTGGCACAGACACAACAGGTCAACCTTGACAAAATGGGGACAGAGTTCTCTGCCAAAGAGCTAGTCTCAGTTGGCTTGCTCTTGAGTTCAAACTATCAAATTCAAACTAAAAACAGCTAAATTTCCAAAATATTCAGCCAAGTGCAACCTAGGAAGAAGCAGAACTCTTAATGAAAGCAAAGGGCTTCCTTTCAGATCTGTCTAGGACTGGCATTAGTCTCAAGCCTAATCCTGCTTCCACAGCAGGTTCACCCTTGTGATTCCAGCTCTCCTAAAGGGAAGCTTTGTTTTGTTTTTTTTTGTTTTTTTCCCTTACTAGAGACATTTTTCTTACTTTAACTGAAAAGTGTTAAAGATAGTTAGCTTTGGGGAAAATGGTGATTGGACCCAGAGCAAGATATGTTGCCCATTATGGAGCCAAGTCTCTCCTTCCACCTTTACGTGAGTTCTGGGGATCGACCTCATCATCGGGCTAGCCCAGCAAGTGCTTTAACCTGCTGAGCCATCTTGTCACCCTATGTTTTAATTTTATTTTTTATTCCTTTGGGGAGGGTCACTTGCTTGTGTATGCCATGGTGCACATGGTAGATAAGAGGACAACTTCAGGAATCCCGTCTCCTTCCACCATGTGGGTCCCAGGGCTCAAACTGAGGTCATCAGCCGGGTCAGCCAGTGCTGTTATCCATGAGCCACCTCATCAACCCATTAGTTTAAAGCATCACACTTCATTAAAGTAAGAACTGTGGCCATTTAAGTCTTTTGATTTTCTATTATTCTGTTTCAAAAGAAATAAAATATTATGCTTGAAAACTTTAATAACTAGAAATCTCTGCTCCATAGTAACAATTATTGTTCCAAAAAACAAAAGCCTTGCTTCTCTGGAGAAAGGCCAGTGCCTTCACTGTGTATCCCTTTTAGTAGAATGTTAACAGAAAAAATACATACACACACACACCACAAAATATTACTTTTTTTCTATTTTAATCTTGTTTAAAATATTATTTAAATAAAACCATGTTTTAATTTTTTTTTCCCCACAGCACTGAAGATTGAAGCCAGGGCCTAATCTATGCTAGGCAAGCATTTTATTACTGATTTAAATCCTCATCCCTATTGATCTTTTATGTAAGTACCAAAAAAAAAAGTTTCTAACTGAGGGATATTTACTTTCCACCCCAGAGGACAAATGACAATATCTAGAAACATTTTTCTTAATCCAAACCAGGCATGGGGAAGAGTTCCTACTGATATGTGACTGATAAGGGCCAGAATGCTACTAAATGTCCTTCAGTGGACTGACGATTCCTCCAAACAAGTAATTATCTGGCCTGAGCCATCAATAATGTTCTTGATATGCATAGGTACTGTAATGTGGATGTGCTGTATGACACAGCACATAGAAACTATTACAGTAACATAGCATTCACCTCAAAGTCCTGCTCACAGCTAGGGAAGGGATTTAGGCCTCAGTTGCTTGGCCAACATACCACACATGAGGCTAAGATTAGCCAGAGCTGAGGCAAGTGTTTTTGTCCATTCTTCCTTCTTGTGCAATGTACTTAATAAATGCTATGAGGTGGAAGAGAGCAAAAACCTGATTCTTTCTTTTTCAATTTTTTTTTCATAAGTATTTGTTGAATATCTGTTATACTATCAGGAAGCCAGATCTTTAAGGCTATTTAAAATTTTAATACCCTTAAAGATCTGGCTACCTGATCTTTAGGCACAAGACATGGTGGAACACAACTTTAACCCAGCACTCAGGAGACAGAAGCAGGTGGATTGCTTTGAGTTTGAGGCTGGTCTACATAGTGAGTGCTAGGACAGCCACAGCCACACAGGATATCCTGTCAAAAAAACAAAAACAAAGAACAACAAAGATACATAGTTCTTCAAACATGAGTATTCCTGTTGTATTCAACAAAGAAAAGTGACTGGGATATTTCTATGTCACAGTCAATATTTTAGCCAGGAAATGTCTTTGGAGTACTAAAAGGAAATAAGAATAAAACTGAAATGTCTATGCATCTTACAAATTAAATATGCATGTAATTAATTCTCTATGAAAAATCCTGGACTTCAACTCCAATTCAGAGGACCAAAAAGAGACTTAATGAGTAAGAATCTAGACTGGGAACATGAGTTGTGGGAGCTTTTAGTATTTTGTCTTAAGCTTTCTGACTAGTTCCTACCCTAATGATCTGCCTCAGAACAGGAGGTTCTCCTGGACTTCCCTCCACAGCAAGAATGGCCGGAAGGAAGGACGTGATTGTGTTTTCTCTGGGGACTGAATTTGGCTCTTCAACTTGGAATAGAGTCACTGGGAAAGGTCTTGACCTGTCCCTCCCTACCCAGTCATGAATCCACCCATGTTTAATTCCTTCATGAAAGTAAGCTCATTGCAATATTTTCACTTGAAGACATTTTACCAGGCCTGGTGGGTCAGGTCTGCAATCTTAGCTAGTTTGTGAAGATAATGCTGGAAGGTCACAAGTTCAGGACCATCTTGAGCATCCAGTTAGAATCTGCTACAAAATAGAAAGTAAAAGGAAGGCTGGTGATATAGCTCAGTGGTAATGCGCATGGTTAGACACCAGACAGGGCGGGGGGGGGGCAGACTTCAGAAGATCAGGGCTCTCAGGAGTTCTAACACTCACAGTATTATTAATCCATGACCATGTACACTACTCGTGAATTAAAATCTTGGAATAAGTGACTATAATACAAAAGAAATCTGTGCTTTTTTGAGAGTCTCTGGGTAATTGTCTGTTTCAATGAGAGGAGGATCTCCTTCTTTAGCTGAGCAGGAGCATCCCATAAGCACTTAACAACAGCTTCTTATGTTTATGATTCAGAAATATCCTTTCTAATAAAAATATGTCATTTTTAGGGACAGTAAGATAAATGTGGCCTCTTCCTGGTGCTAGGATGACCAGGCTTTTGCCACCACACCTAACAAAAGATGGATAATTGATGTTTCTTTTGTTGTTTTTAATTGAAAATGATTTTTTTTCATAGGATACATTCTGGTTACAGTTTCTCCTCCCCCTACTCATCCCAGTTCCTCTCCACCTCCCATCCAGATCAACACCCTTTCCATCTTTGTTAGAAACAAACAGGCATCTAAGGAATTAATAATAAAATAAAGTAAGATAAAACAAAAACAAACAAATCAGAATAGGACAAAACAACCAAACCAGAAATGGAGCTAAAGACAAAAAAAAAAAAACAAGAACAAAAAACAGCACAAGAAAAACATACAGACACAGAGGGCACCTACATTCACACACACAAGAATCACATAAAAACATAAAACCAGAAGCCATTTTATATATATATATACAAAAGACCTGTAAGAAGAGGGGGAGCCCTGACTTAAACATTATAAGACAAAGAATCACCAAAGATGCCACTGAGTTCATTTTGTGTTGGCCATCTACTGGGCATGGGGCCTGTACTTAGCAGTGGTTCATATCCCTATTGAGACTCCTAGAAAATTATTTTTTCATTTGCAAATGGCTATCAATTGAGGATAGCTTCTGGGTTAGGGATTGGCCATGTTTCTTCTTCCCATCTCAGGGATGGAACTCCATCTGGCACAGACCTATGCAGGCCCTGTGCATGGAGCCACACTCTCTGTTAGTTCGCATGCACGCCAGCCTTCTTGGGTTTAGGAAGTCTTGATTCCTTGCTGTCCTCCATCCACTCTGGTTCTTACATCCTTCTGTTTCCTCCTCTTAGGGTTCACTGAGACTTGAGGGGAAGGATTTGATGAAGACATCCTCTTTAAGGGCTAAATGCTGCAAGATTTCCACTCTCTGCGGGTTGTCTAGCTGTGAGTCTCTATTGTTCCCATATACTGCAAGAGGAAGTATCTCTGATGATGGCTGAGCAAGGCACTGATCTATGAGCATGAATGTCATTAGGAGTCATTTTATTGTTACATTCCTTTAGCACAGAGGTTCTCAGCCTGTGGGTTGTGATCCGTTGGGAAGCCTCTAGCTCCAAAAGGACTTACATTATGAGTCATAACAGTAGCAAAGTTACAATTATAAGGTAGCAATGAAAATAATTCTAAGTTTGGGGGTTACTGCAACATGAGATACTGTATTAAAGAGTCATAGCATTAGGAAGATTGAGAACCACTGGTTTAACAGAACAATAGCATTTGATTTTTCCCCTAGGTCCATGGACTATCTAGTCTCAGGTTCCTGGCCATTCAAGTAGCATTGGTTATGGGTTGCCTCTTATGGAGTGGATTTTAACTTAAATCAGATATTGGTTGGTTACTCCTATTAACCTTGTGGTACTATTGTACCAGTGTATCTTGCAGCAGATCACTCTTGCAATGGGGCTGGTTTTTACCTTTCTCCTTTGGTGGTATGCAGAGTACCTTTCAGTAACATGAACACTAGTCCGTATGAGTGAAGGTTCTAGGTAGGTACCAGTTGTACTTCTCTGGGTTCAATAAGTTATATGGGTGTTGTTTTCAGCAATAAGGCTTTAACATCAATTTGTGGGGAGCCATCAACAGCCTTGGCAATAGCCTGGGATGTTTGGGGCTCCCATGGGATCCCTTCAGCCAGGAATTCAATTAGATATAGCCTTGATAATAGAGTTCTGCTGTCTGGGACTGGAACCTTCATTTGTGATGAGAGTTGTCTAGTTGGGGCTGTCTCCTTCATTATGTGGCAATATATAATATATTTAGACTGCTTTCATATATGTATATATTTTAGGAAGCTTCTGCTGTATTAGGTTTCCTATAACCCTTCAAAATGACCCTTAATTTTAGCTGTCCCTCTTCATATTCCCTTCCTTGCCCCCTTCCCTCCTCCTCCCTGTTCAATCTTTCTGTTCCAGTCCCTCACCATCCATAACTATCTATTCTATTTCCCCTTCCTAGGGAGATCCACCCTTTACCCCCTAGTCCCTTACTCTATACCTAACCTCTGTGGTTATACAGATTTTAGCTTCCTTATCAATGATTTAGCAGCTAGCATCCACATATAAGCAAATACATACCATATTTGTCTTTCTGAGACTGAATTACCTCACTCTGGATGATTTTTTCTAGTTCCAGTCCCTTACCTATAACTTTCATGGTTTCATTTTTTTAAATACCTGAGTGATACTCCATTGTGTAAATATACCATATTTTCTTTATCCATTCATCTGTTGACAAATATTTAGGTTGTTTCCAATTTCTGGCTATGATGAATTGAGCAACAATGAACATGGTTGAGCAAGTGTCTCTGTAGTAGGATGAAGTGTCCTTTGAGTATATGGTGGTATATAGCTGGATCCTAAGGTAGATGGATTCCCATAGTTTTTAGGAAACACCACACTGATTTCCATAGTGACTGGACAAGTTTGCACACCCACCAGCAATGGACGCGCATTCCTCTTACTCCAAGGCTGGCCAGCACGAGCTGTCAATTGCTTCTTGATCGTAGCCATTCTAACACGTGTGAGATGAAATCTCAAAGTAGTTTTGATTTGCATTTCCTGGTGGCTAAGGATGTTGGACATTTCTTTAAGTGTTTTCAGCCATTTGAGTTTCCTCTATTAAGAATTATACTTACTGTTATAAGAGAAGGAACCATCTGTTGGACTGAAAGGGGAAACTTCTGGTGGGAAGAGGGTGGAAGGATGGGATAGGAAGGGGGAATAGGGAGGGGTTTGTGACTGAGATGTAACTTGAAGAAAAAAAAAGTATTTAAAAAAAAAGAATTCTTGTTTAGACCTGTACCTCATTTTTTTAATAATTTATTTTTTATTTCTTCAAGTTACATCTCAATCACAATCCCCTCCCAACTCCCCCCTCCAGTCCCACCCTTCCACCCTCCTCCCCCTCAACCCCCCCATTCTCTTCCCTTCTTTTTTTTTTTTTTTTTAGTTTAAGGTATTTCTTTTTTCCCCCCAACAGCTCTCCCTTTCAGTCCAAAAAATGGTTCTTTTTCTTATAACTATAAATACAATACAAAACATCAGAAATAAATAGGCCACAATTATAAGAGTTATATGGCTTAGCATACATTCCCAATGTCCAGTCCATATGTATTTGGCACCTGACTTTAACATTCTACTATCTAACCATCTCCATGTGTTTAAAGTTCTATATCTAACTCAGCTTTCATACTAACTTGCCTCATAATTTTAAAAATATCTTCTTAGATCCAGAACACCCCCTCGATTCCTAAACAACTCAAAATTTAACTATGAGACTCTAGCTATCTATTCTTCAACCACCTCAGAGACCTGAGAGGGATAAATATATCTGATTACATAGGAAGTGCAGGGCCTGCAGCTTCCAAAACTAAAGAATGACATACCAGTGGCTGCCTGGACAGTTCCCATTTTCTCTCCATACATTACAGCATCAATCTTCAGCCATTTGGCCCCATTTCTCTGACAGACATTGATTGTAGAGCAGGAATTATGAAGGACTTACCTACCCTGTCTTGGCAGAGCTAGGATGTCGACTTATCTGCTTCCAAGTTTTGTCCTTTTTGGACAGAAGTCTGTCTACAGTTGAAGCAAGGGATTTTTCTTGCCAAGAGAAAGGCTTACCACCCATTCAATCATCTCCCACTGGAGATTCTTCTATGCTCATCTTCTACTTGGAGTAGAATAGGGGGTGCTGTCAGGAGCTGACATGTCTCGATATCAAAAAATCTTAAGTTAAGAAAACATCTTTGAATGCCATATTCTGCAGATCTCTTGAGGTTTTTGAAGATGCCCTATCTATCTCTTATATTTAGATAAGCAAATATTGCTTGTTTCTTAGCAACTTAATTTCTGAGTAGCTTAGAAAATAACTGTGATAGACTGTCATAGTAACTAACAAAATGACATGTTTTCATGACTATTAGTTTCCGTTTCTTAATTATCCTAAACAGTTTATGTCAGTTGGTAGCGAGAAGTCAAAACTTGACATTTCATTTTTAAGTATTACTACGAACAATACCTTTAAGAAGCGTTACCCTTAATTTTCTATCAATATACAAAGATCAATACCAATGTGGCCAAATATAATCTTAATTTTGTATCAATATACAAAGATCAATACCAATGTAGCCCAATACAATCTTAATTTTACATTAATATACAAGGGTCAATACCATTGTGGCCAAATATAATCTTAATTTTGTATCAATATACAAAGATCAATACCAATGTAGCCCAATACAATCTTAATTTTGCATTAATATACAATGATCAATACCAATTTAGCCAAATAAAATATTAATTTTGTACCAATATACAAAGGTATAAGGCTATATTCAATAATCTGTCCTTTTTTCTTGATCTTTCCTATACTATGTCTATGTCCCATTTTTCTCAAGTCTGTTCACTCCTATATAGGAGAGAAAGGAGGATACAGAAAAACAAAAGAGAGAAGTCCCTGGGTCTAACCTCCAAAACCCATTTAACAACACCATTTAACAGCTTGTAGTCTTTTCCCCTAAATAACAAAATTTTCTATTATCTATCAAATAACTAAAGTGGGGGGAACACCCTCCCCACCTTCTGGGGATGGGACGTTGTTCTCTTAAAATGACTTCCTGCTGATTTGGGACATAGTAAACCTGTTTGGGGCCCAAATAAGAATGGAAAAATGGTTAAAAATGTTAATAGAATCATTTGATGTTCAGTCCTTTTATGCTCAGCTATTTAGATGTCCTAAGAAGTTCATAGACAGAAGCTGATCTTCAGAGCTTTACTGAAGTTCTGGCTGGAGTAGTCTGTGGAGCTGAACGATCTTTGCGATTTTGAGTTGTTGTGGTTGTAGACTTTTGAGGAACCTGCTATTGAAGAAGTCTGCAAGGCTGGATCATCTGGGCCACTCGTCTTCTTTGGTGTCTGATCTGTTTTCTGCTGAGGTTTCATTGTCCATTTGTCCCTGGATTCCTTGAATGGATGCTTTAAATCTCCTGGAAAGATAAGAACAGAGCCCTGCCCTAATCCTAACTCTGTGACAATTACCTTTTTTTGGGGGGGTCAGGTAATGTTTTTCCTGGAGCAAATTTGGTTTTTTTGACAATATATAAAGGATTACCTTTCAATCCGGATTAAAGAAGAAATTATTTTGATATTTTGGAGCTAAACAAACCTTTTAGTGTATATATTTTGAGATCTCAAAGGACAATTTGTTTGAACTGCAGCCTGCCTTTTGTAAGTAGCTTTTAAACTTAAATCTTTCCAAATCCTATGTGCCTGTCTCTGCATTCTAAGTTTTGGGATCAAAGACATGTGGTTCCCAACTGATGGGATTAAAGATGTGCTCCTCCACCCCTGGATCAAGGTTTTTCTCTGTTTAGAGCTTGTTTTGTATCAGGTGGCCTTGAGCTCTGAGATCTGCCTGTTTCTGTCTCTAGTGTGTTGGGATTAAGGGTGTATTCTTCCCCAATAATGTGACTAAGGGTGTGCACCATCACCACCTTGTTTCTTGTAACTCTAGAATTTATAAGACAACTAACTCTATAGTGATCCTCCTGTCTCTACTGGAGGTAACAGCATGGGCTAACACCATGCATTATTTTCCCTTAGCTCTAAGTTTTTTCAACTCTTGAAGGTTTGTAAAACCAGGTTGAACAGCTGTCACCTTTAATTTATTTACAGTGTTTTAAACCTGTTACCTGCTTTTTAATGCCAAACCATGGAAATGTCCTGTACCTCTACAAAAAAACAAAAAACAAAAAAAAACTTTTAAGCTGCTATCAAGTTTGTGTAATCTCTGTAGCCACCTGCAGTCTAACATTCTAATCTGAAATTAAGGCCATTTTCCTTTCATGCCAGTAAGGTAAATTATAGTTTGAAAATTTTATATTGTATTTTTATTATATTTTTAAGCTTATTAACTCTTTTCTTAAAAAAGTATTATTTACTTCTAGAACATAGTTTCTTCCCTCCTCCCCTCTTGGCCTCTACCTTCCTCTCTCCTTCCCTCCCTCTCTCCTTCCCTCCCTCCCTCCCTCCCTCCCTCCTTGTTCCTCTACTTGGTACTCTCTTTCTCCTCAGATGAGGTGGGTCCTCACATATCATACTCCCTCAGATCTTGCGTCATGTGAGGCCCAAGAGCTTACACTCGTACTGGAGCTTGATAAGGCACACCATCTAGGGTGTGGGGTTTCACTAACCTGCAGCAGATTCCATGACTCACTGGTGGGTAGAATTTTTCCTAGGATAGATATGCTAGGTTCCTATCTATTTGGGTGTGTGGGTTGTAGGACAGTTATCCTCTGATGTATGGTTAATATCCATTTGTAAGGGAATGCATACCATGTTTATCTTTCTGGGACTGCGTCAGCTCACTTAGGATGAGCTTTTCTAGTTCCATCCATTTGGTTTTGAATTGCATGATTTCCTCATTTCTGATAGCTGTGTAGTATTCCATTGTGTAAATGTACCACAGTTTTTTTTATCCATTCTTCAGTTGATGGACATCTGGGTTGTTTCCAGATTCTGGCTATTACAAATAAAGCTGCTATGAACATTGTTGAGGCAATGTCCTTGTGGTTTCGTTTCAAATCTTTAGGATATATGCCCAAGAGGGGTATGGCTGGGTCTTGAGGTAGATTTATTCCCAATTTTCTAAGATATCTCCAGATTGATTTCCAAAGTGGTTGCACAAGTTTGCAGTCCCACTAGCAATGGGGGAGTGTTCCCCTTTCTCCACATCCTCGCCAGCATGTTCTATCATTTGAGTTTTTGATCTTAGCCATTCTGACAGGTGTGAGATGGAATCTCAGAGTTGTTTCAAGTTGCATTTCCCTGATAACCAAAGATGTTGAACATTTCCTCAAATGCCTCTCAGCCTTTAGAGATTCCTCTTCTGTGAATTCTTGGTTTAGCTCTGTACCCCATTTATTGATGGGGTTATTTGATTTTTTGGTGTTTAATTTCTTCAGTTCTTTATATATTTTGGATATTAGCCTTCTGTCAGATGTTCGGTTTGTGAAGATCCTTTCCCACTCTGTAGGCTGCCATTTTGTTCTAAGGACAGTGTCCTTTGCCTTACAGAAGCTTTTCAATTTTATAAGGTCCCATTTATTGATTGTTTGTTTTAGTGCCTGAGCTATTGGTGTTCTATTCAGGAAGTTGCTACCAGTGCCAATGATTTCAAGGCTTTTCCCCACTTTCTCTTCTATTAATGTTAGTGTGTCTGGATTTATGTTGAGGTCCTTGATCCACTTAGACTTAAGTTTTGTACAGGGTGATTAGTATGGATCTATTTGCATTCTTCTACATGTTGACATCCAGTTAGACCAGCACCATTTATTGAAGATGCTTTCCTTTTTCCATTGTATGTTTTTGGCTTCTTTATCAAAAATTAAGTGACCATAGGTGTGTGGGTTTATTTCTGGGTCTTCAATTCGATTCCATTGGTCAATTGGTCTGTTTCTATACCAGTACCATGCTGTTTTTATTACTATTGCCCTGTAGTACAGCTTGAAATCCAGGATGGTGATACCTCCAGATGTTCTGTTATTGTACATGATTGATTTAGCTATTCTGGGTCTTTTCTTATTCCATATGAAGTTGAGAATTGTTTTTTCCAGATCTGTAAAAAATTGAGTTGGTATTTGGATAGGAATTGTGTTGAATCTGTATATTGCTTTTGGTAAGATTGCCATTTTTATTATGTTGATCCTACCTATCCATGAACAAGGGAGATCTTTCCATCTCCTGATATCTTCTTCAATTTCTTTCTTCAGGGACTTGAAGTTCTTATCATACAGGTCTTTCACTTGCTTGGTTAGAGTTACCCCCAGGTATTTTATATTATTTGTGGCTATTGTGAAGGGTGTTGATTCCCTTATTTCTTTCTCAGCCCATTTATCTTTTGTGTAAAGAAGGGCTACTGATTTTTTGAGTTGATTTTGTATCTGGCCACCTTGCTGAAGGAGTTTATCAGCTGTAGAAGTTCTCTGGTGGAATTTTTGGGGTCACTGATGTATACTATCATATCATCTGCAAATAGGGATACTTTGACTTCTTCCTTTCCAATTTGTATCCCCTTGATCTCTTTTAGTTGTCTTATTGCTCTAGCTAAAACTTCAAGTACTATGTTGAAGAGATATGGAGAGAGTGGGCAGCCTTGCCTTGTCCCTGATTTTAGAGGAAATGCTTTAAGTTTTTCTCCATTTAGTTTGATGTTGGCTATTGGCTTGCTATAAATTGCTTTTATTATTTTTAAGTATGGTCCTTGTATGCCTGATCTCTCTAAGACTTTTATCATGAAAGGGTGCTGTATTTTGTCAAAAGCTTTTTCAGCATCCAATGAGATGATCATGTGGTTCTTTTCTTTCAGCTTGTTTATGTGGTGGATTACATTGATGGATTTTCTAATGTTGAACCACCCCTGCATCCCTGGGATGAAGCCTACTTGATCATGGTGTATGATACTTTTGATGTGATCTTGGATCTGGTTTGCAAGTATTTTATTAAGTATCTTTGTATCCATGTTCATAAGGGAAATTGGTCTGAAATTTTCTTTCTCCGTTGGGTCTTTGTGAGGTTTAGGTATCAGGGTAACTGTGGCCTCATAGAATATGTTTGGCAGTATTCCTTCTGTTTCTATGTTGTGGAAGAGTTTGAAGACTATTGGTGTTAGCTCTTCTTTGAATGTCTGGTAGAATTCTGTGCTGAAACCATCTGGGCTTTTTTTGGTTAGAAGACTTCTAATGACTTCTTCTATTTCCTTAAGGGTTATAGGACTGTTTAATTTGTTTATCTGTTCTTGATTTAACCTTGGTAGGTGGAATCTATCAAGAAAATTGTCCATTTCATTTAGATTTTCCAATTTTGTGGAGTACAAGTTTTTGAAGTAGGACCTAATGATTCTTTGGATTTCCTCAATGTCTGTTGTTATTTCCCCCTTTTCATTTCTGATTTTGTTGATTTGGGTATTTTCCCTCTGCCTTTTAGTTAGTTCAGCTAAGGGCTTGTCTATTTTGTTGATTTTCTCAAAGAACCAGCTCTTGGTTTTGTTGATTCTTTGTATTGTTCTTTATGTTTCTAAGTTGTTGATTTCAGCCCTGAGTTTGATAATTTCCTCTCGTCTGCTCCTCTTGGGAGTTTTTGCTTCTTTTTATTCTAGCTCTTTGAGGTGTGCTTTTAGGTGGCTAGTATGGGAACTCTCCAGTTTCTTTTTGAAGGCACTTAGTGCTATAAACTTTCTTCTTAGCACTGCTTTCAATGTGTCCCATAAGTTTGGGTATGTTGTGCCTTCATTTTCATTGAGTTCTTAGAAGACTTTAATTTCTTTTTTTATTTCTTCCCTGACCCAGAGGTCATTGAGGAGAGAGTTGTTCAGTTTCCATGTTTTTGCAGGCTCTCTGTTGTTTTGGTTATTGTTGAAGCCTAGCTTTATTCCATGATGGTCTGATAAGTTACAAGGAGTGATTTCAATTTTCCTGTATCTATTGAGGCTTGCTTTGTGACCGACTATATGGTCGATTTTGGAGAAGGTTCCGTGAGGTGCCGAGAAGAAAGTGTATTCTTTTGTTTTGGGGTGAAATATTCTGTAGATATCAATTAGGTCCATTTGATTCATGACATCTGTGAGGTTCATTATTTCTCTGTTTGGTTTCTGCATTGTTGATCTGTCCAGTGGTGAGAGTGGTGTGTTGAAGTCTCCCACTATTAATGTGTGAGGTTCAATGTGGGATTTGAGCTTCAGTAGTGTTTCTTTAATGAATGTGTGTGGTCTTACATTTGGGGCATAGATGTTTAGTATTGAAATTTCATCTTGGTGGATTTTTCCTTTGATGAGTATATAGTGTCCTTCCCCATCTCTTTTGATTAATGTTGGTTGAAAATCCAATTTGCTGCATACTAGAATTGCTACTCCAACTTTTTTCTTGGGTCCATTTGCTTGGTATATCTTTTTCCAGCCCTTTACTTGGAGATAATGTCTATCTTTTTTGCTGAGGTGTGTTTCTTGTAAGCAGCAGAATGTGGGATTCTGTTTTCGCATCCATTCTGCTAGCCTGTGACTTTTTATTGAGGAATTGAGTCCATTGATGTTGAGAGATATTAATGACCAGTGATTGTTACTTCCTGCCATCTTGATGTTGGTAGAAATAGTGTGTGAGTGAGCTTCTTTTCTTTTGTTTTTGCTGCAGGCATGCTATTTGCTTCCTGTGCTTTCTTGTGTCTAGTTAACCTCTTTGGGTTGAAGTTTTCCTTCTAACATCTTCTGTAGAGCTGGATTTCTGTATAGATATTCTTTGAATTTAGCTTTGTCATGGAATATCTTGTTTTCTCCATCTATGTTGATTGACAATTTTGCAGGGAATAGTAGTCTGGCCTGGCATTTGTGGTTCTTTAGGGTCTGCAAGACATCTGTCCAGGCCCTTCTGGCTTTTAGAGTCTCTGAAGAAAAGTCAGGTGTGATTCTGATAGGTTTGCCATTATATGTTACTTGACCCTTTTCCCTAGCAGCTTTTAAAATTCTTTCTTTGTTCTGTACATTTAGTGTTTTATTATGTGGCGGGAAGATTTTCTTTTCTGGTCTAATCTATTTGGGATTCTGTAAGCTTCTTGTAGTTATAGGCATCTCTTTTTTTAGATTTGGGAAATTCTCTTCAATGATTTTGTTGAAGATATTTTCTGGTCCATGGAGGTGGGACTCTTCTCTTTCTTCTATTCCTATTATTCTGAGATTCTGTCTTTTCATTGTGTCCTTGATTTCCTGAAGGTTTTGTGTCAGGACTTTTTTAGATTTGACATTTTCTTTGACAGATGTATCCATTTCTTCAATTTTATCCTCTGAGCCTGAAATTCTTTCTTCCATCTCTTGTATTCTGTTGGTGATGCTAGTGTCTGTAGTTCTGATTCTTTTCTTAAGGTTTTCCAGTTCTATTCATGTCTCAGATTGGATTTTCTTCATTGCTTCAACTTCCCTTTTCAGGTCTTCCATTCCTTTAAGCACTTTATTCATTTCCATCACCTCCTTTGCAGTACTTTGTTGTTGCTTTCTGAGGTATTTGATTTCCTCCCTTAGGCCTTCTATTATTAATATAAGCATAGGATTAAGGTCATTTTCCTTTGCTTCAATTGGGTTCAGCTGTCCAGAGTTGTCTGTAGCATTATTGCTAGGATCTGGAGACATCCTATTGTTTTGTTTTGTTTTGTTTTTACCATGTTCTTGCGCTGACCTTTTGTCATCAGATGGACCCAGGTGTTATCTGTTTGTTTCTTTTGTTACCTGACCTTGGTGCTCAGGAAAACTCCCTGCCCTGGGGGTTGGCTGATCCTGAGATCCTGGTGTTTACCTCCAGATGGCGGGCAGGTTCCTGTAATAGACTGACTGGCTCTCGGAGAGAAGGGTGGCTGCCACTCTCCTCAACTGCTTGTGACCCAATTGCACCAATATAGAGGGGATTGGAGTGGGGAGAGGGCTAGCCTCTGAGGACCTGGGAGCTGACAGGTCTCCTCAGAAAGGCAGGTAGAGCTGTGGTTGGGTCTGTGTTCTCCTCTCACTGACCCAGTCATTCTGGCTCCCCAGCTAGGCTGACTAAGCAGGCAGGGAGCTCCACCCACAACAGATGCCGGCCTCAGTGCGCCTGTTGCTGACTGCCTCAGATGCTTGGGTGCTAGGGTGAGTGACCCTCCCGTCCAGTATTTGTGGAGAACACACTGTCGCGGGCTCTGTTTGCAGGCAGTCTTGGCTCCTAATTGCTTTGCTGTGACTGGGTTAGGTCTCTGCCTCTCCGCTACAGTGCACACTGTGCCACCATGTTGGAAACTCCGGAAAAAAATAATCTCACTTACCTTTGCTCTTGTGGTGCGGTTCGAGTGCAGGCTGGATATCAGGCAGACAGGCGGGGCCGCTGGTCTGTGGCTGGAGCCGTGGGCTGGATCCGCTCCTGGGCTAGATCTCTAGCCAGAGCTCCTCTCCAGACCGGTGACGGAGCTGGCTGATCTCAGGTTTGTGTTCCCGGGAACTGCGTGGGCTGTTTTACCTGGTGACTGGTCTCAGTGTTCGCTGTGGGAATTCAGACACCGTCTGTGTTTCACTGTAGGCTAGGGGACCTCACATTCACTCCACAGTGACTAATCTCATTCACCTACTACTCAGATGCACTGCTCTATGGTCTTCGCCATCTTGGATCTCCTCTGTACCTCATTTTTAATTAGGTTATTTGTTATCTTGATACCTAGTTTCATGAGTTCTTTATATAATTGAATATTAACCCTCTGTCAGATGTGTAGTTGGTAAAAATCTTTTCACATTCTGTACTCTGCCAATTAGTCCCAACGATTTGTCTTTTGCCACACAGAAGCTTATCAGTTTTTTGAAGTCCCATTTTTTTAAAACTTTTTTTTTCTTTTTAAGATTTTTTTATTTATTTTACATATGTGAGAGCTCTATCTGCATGTACCACTGCTTGCCAGAAGAGGGCATCAGATTTCATTATAGATGGTTGTGAGCCACCATGTGGTTGCTGGGAATTGACCTCTGGACCTCTGGGAAGAGCAGACAGTGCTCTTAACCGCTGAGCCATCTCTCCAGCCTGAGGTCCCATTTATTAATTGTTGATCTTAGTGCCTGTGCTAATGATGCTCTGCTCATAATTTTTTTTCCCTGGAGTTCAGTTTTGTGCAGGGAGATAAGTATAGATCTATTTGTGTTTTTCTACATGCAGCCATCCAGTTTGATCAACACCATTTGTTAAAGATGCTGTCTTTTTTTTTTTCCAGTGTGTATTTCTGGCTTCTTCTTCTCTCTTCTTCTTCCTCTTCTTCTCTTCTTCTTCTTCTTCTTCTTCTTCTTCTTCTTCTTCCTCTTTTCTTCTTTTATTATTTTTATTTATTTTTTTATTTTTTGTTGTTTTTTCAAGACAGGTTTCTCTGTGTATCCTTGGCTATCTTGGACTCACTTTGTAGACCAGGTTGGCCTTGAACTCACAGAGATCCAGCTGCCTCTGCCTCCCAAGTGCTGGGATTAAAGGCATGTGCCACCATGCCTGGCCATTACAGACAGCTGTGAACTGCCATATGGTGCTGGGATTTGAACCCAGATCCTTTGAAAGAACAGCCTTCTGGAGAAGAAGATTCTCCTTTTGTCATGTCAATGGGGCCTGGTTAGTTCCTGCTAGAGTTGAGATAAATCATATGAGGGCTAGGGGTCAAGTTGGGATAATAAGTCATATGGGTTCTTGAGTTGAGATTATGTTTTGTAGAGAGAAAAATTGACAGGAAAATAATAGCTAGAGAGACTTCGCAGGAGATTGTTTGGGCTACTGTTCATAGAGTACCAAACAGGGAACATTTTGTGTTTGATGCTCATCCTGATCATAGGATAGAATATACTGAAAGGCTTGAAAGAGCTAAGATAAATAAATTGCTTAAATAAATTTAGGTTGATTAAAGGGTGAGGTATGGATAGAGGGAATTCAGAGAATGAGGGCTAATGTTAGTGACAGAGTGGGGGCTAGAACAAATAAAAGAATTGAGATTGCTGATAGTCGAAAAGGTTCTTTAATAAATAGTTTTATGGCATCTGCAAATGGTTGGAGGATACCATAGGGTCCTACAACATTAGTTCCTTTGTGAAATTGTATATAGCTTAGGATTTTTTATTCGGTAAGTGTAAGAAAAGCTATAGCTATTAAGATTGGTAAAAGAAGTAGGAGAAAATTTATAAAGTGCATTTTTAGGGAGAGGATTTGAACCTCTGAATACAAGGTTTTAAGACTTATGCAATTTCCTGGCTCTGCCACCCTAATGACCTTGTCTTGGTGTAAGGTTATGCAGACTTACTAAATTGAGATTTTTTTTTCATAAATTGTCTTGGGGCACTGGTGGTAAGGAGGCTCCATTTCTCTTATCCTGTTAACTGCTGAGCCATCTCTCCAGCCCCGGATTTCTGGCTTCTTTATCAAAAATCAGATGTTGATAGGTGTGAAAAATTATTTCTGGGTCTTAAATTATATTCCATTGATCAGCATGTCTGTTTCTATGCCAGTACCATGCTTTTTATATTACTATAGCTCTGTAGTACAACTTGAGATCGGGGATGGTGATACCTCCAACAGTTCTTCTTATCATTCATGAGTATTTTAGCTATCCTGAGTTTTTTCTGTTTCCATATGAAGCTGAGAATTATCCTTTTAAATTATGTGAAGAATTGTATTGGAATTTTGATGGGAATTCCAATCCACAATGGAATCTGTGGATTGCTTTTTGTAGAATGGCCATTTTTATTATATTAATCCTATTGATCCATAAGCATAGGAGAGCTTAAGATGGATGATTCTTAAGCCTATGTTTATAATTACCTTCTATGAATAAAGAAAGTCTATGTATATATGTCCAAAAAAAGAAAGAGAGAAAATGAAAAGGATGATATAAATCACTAAGATAGAATATTATTACATTTATAAGGATATATTTCATGTAACTCTCTCCAACTTCATGGTTTGCCTTCAAAGAAAACTTTAATTTGGAAGACCTTGTTGACAACAGTGGACCTTTTCAGGGGTCATTGAACCTCCTGTGCTGAAAAAAGGCCAAGCCTCACCTGTCCTCTCTACTGGGCAAGAGTCTGAGTGGGATTCTGCCTGCTGTCTGGAGCCATACTGGTTTGTCCTGTCTCTCGTTCTCCATAGTCTTAGCTTAGTGCCCACCTCCAATTTCATAGGTAACCCAAGTCTCGGTTGTGGTTGGAAGATCATTGCTATTTTGAGATTTGAGGTCTGCAGAAATAGATGTGTTGGGGTCATAGGAATAAGGCATAGGATTCAGAGGAATTCAGGATCCAAGAGCTGCTCATGCCCAAGGGCTTTAGCTAGAATCATAAAAATCACAGGAATGCAGCATACCATCTGCCTCGTAGTGTTCTGCATGGGGTCAGTCACAATAAGTGTGCAGAACCCCTGGTCCTGCGCAATTAATCAAAGACAGACAGCTCCCACTAGGAGCTAGAACTGGGCAAGCGTACTGGCTTTAAGTTATGCCTTAAAGGGTCAGGGTGTGCTACGGAATGAGTTAAACTCAGCATGCGCCTTGACTCTGACTCACTCCAGATTCTTGCCTGGGTCAGGGTGTGCTACGGAATGAGTTAAACTCAGCATGCGCCTTGACTCTGACTCACTCCAGCTTCTTGCATGAGAACAAAGGAAACACCAGAAGCTATGCACACACAGCCTGATATACTCCA
Source organism: Lophiomys imhausi (assembly GCA_907164525.1). Classification (NCBI taxonomy): domain Eukaryota; kingdom Metazoa; phylum Chordata; class Mammalia; order Rodentia; family Muridae; genus Lophiomys; species Lophiomys imhausi. The sequence continues at coordinate 1,338,749 of CAJQZJ010034413.1, forward strand.
CATTTGGAATTTCATTTTGTACAGGTTTACTGCTCATCTTTTCTTAGAGCACATATATTGGACTTTTTATTCACTAAATGCTGGATTCACAATGTGCCAGGAGGTGTCTTATGTTCCTTACAAACATTATTGTGTATCTACTTATGTGCATATTTATATTTATAAGAAATTGTATAGTAAGAAGTTGCATAAATCCTAACACTTTCAGTTTCTTTGTGACTGTATTCATTTAATATTTTTGGTCAATATGTTCTTATTTTAAGAACAGAGTTTAAGGTCTGCTGTGGCTCAGCTGGGAAGAAAACAGAATTGTATAAGGGAAATAGGAGTGTTCTTGCTCCCTCCAAGCCCCTCCTCCTAAGGTAACTCTGATGTTCATCACTGTGTAGGGCTTTCAGAGAGGGCTCTAGAAACACATTGAACAGAAGCCTGTCTGAAAAAAAAAAAAAAAAAAAAAAAGCTGAGCAGAATAAGATCTTTGAGAAAGGCAAAAATTAAGAAACGGAGGGAATAAACATGAAAAGAATTGTGTCCTCTGATGGGAAGGTAAATAGCATGGTTATGTTTGAAATTTTAAATTAATACTGCCAAGGTAGAAATAGTGAAGAACCAGTCATACGTCTTAGGGACATTGTACATGGAACAATGTGAGAATCCAGGCCTTCTATAATATATCAGTGAACTTTTAGTGCTGTAGCAAAATAGCGAACACTTTCGAGATCATTTCAATACATATTTCAAGAGTTTGGTCACAAGTCCTTGGAAAACAGTCTGATTATTTTTGCACTTTAGCTGCAGGAGTTGTCCTGGGGTGGCATCTGCATATCCAGAGAATGCAGGAAGGCCTCTCGCTGGAAAGAGGACAGCTTTGCCTTTCCCTAGAAAGAGGGGTCCAGCTTTTTCCTCCCTGGAAAGAAAAGTCCAGTGGCTAAGACCCCTCATCCTCAGAGAACCTATGTTCTCCTAGGGTGCTTGCTTGAGGTTGTTGTCCCAACTGCCAAGAATCCCTCTATGCTGGGAAATCTCACAGGCACTCTGGAGAATGGCAGCAAAGCAAATCACTGCCAAAGGAACCTTATTCACCAAGGCTTAGTGGGATCAATGTGTAGCACACATAATAAGGAAGAGTGTGAGGAGAAAGGTCCAGTCGAAACTATGAGATGAGAGAAATCAGGACAGAAAAACATTATTAAGTCCTGCAGGGCTACCACTGTAACCCCAAATAAAATAAGGTTCCCATTGACCACTCTCCCAGCTGCAAAAATTTTACAGGTTGACAATCTTTCTTTTTCAAGGATACCAAAAAAGGTCAAATAATCCAGGGGTAGGAGTAGGAAATGGCCCCCTAGCTAGCTGACCTTAGCATAGCATGTGTTTTGGAAGTGGTCTTAAAACACTCACGTTAATGGTTGCTTCATACAAATACAAAGCTTTCTTAACTTCATCGCATAGCTCATTAATTCCAAGGAAGGTCAGATGTCTTCCCCTCAGTACTCTGGGGTACTGGGTACTAGATCCAGGGCCTCTTGAATAGCACACAAAATATTTATTCACACATTCTTAGCCTTTTTAAAGTTATGAAGCAAGATCTCTCTAAATCGCCCAGAATACTCTTGTATTCACTTTGTAGTGCAGGCAGGCCTTGATATTGTAATCTTCTTTCTTCAGTCTTCCCAGATAGTTAGGATCACAGGTATGTGCCAATGTGCCTAGCCATGTGTTTTGATTTAAACTAGTATGGAAAATAATTATTGAATGTTATTAAGGTAGTGTTTATCTAACTCAGTCTTACATGGCTGCAGATTAGAGTGATGTAGCAGTATTAAAATACTGATCATTGTAGGCCACCTCAGAAAGTCCACTGGAGTTGTCTTGGGGTGAGGGCAGATTATCCTACTACTTTTAGTAGTTCCTCCAAGTGGCTTGAATACAGAGAAATAACAAATGAGAGGACAAGAAATTGACTTTAATCACCAGGATCCAATATAATGAAACTCCCAGGCCACCGAAGCAATCCTTCTACAGCTTAGTAAATACAGATAGCCCAGGTGCAAAACACTTGCTCAATATGGCTCCCACTACTAATTTATAAACTACAAGGGTTAATAAGCCACAGCAAGGTCATATCAGGAGAAAAGCCACACTATTAGAACAGTAGGTAATAAGACAATCTCAGTGACACTAATATAGATATTTAAAGTGAGTGAAAGGTTTGTTTTTAAAAGAATGGGTGTGAGGGGAAAGGACAAAATGAGGAGAGAGAAAGTGATTAAAGTAGGAATGTGTGTTGGCAAGATGGCTTAGCTGGTAGAGGCACTTCCCACCAAGCCAGATAACCTGAGTTGATCCCCAGGACCCAAATGGTGGAAGCAGAGAACTCACTCCTGACAGTTGTCCTCAGACCTCCACATGTGCACTGGCATGGTGGCATATGTATGAAGACACACATAAATAAGACCAAAAGTCCACAAAATTACCATTGAAGTCATTTTGTGTTGGCCAATGGCTCCCGGGCATTTGGCCTGCCCTAAAGTGTGGTTAATATGCCTACGGGGGTTCCATTAGAGAGAACTGGTGTTCCCTTTGTCAGCAGTTATCAGTTGCAGATAGCTTCTTTGGTAGGGGTGGAAGCCCATGTCCACTTCCCTGTCTCAGTGCTGGGACCCTATCTGACTTGAACCTGCATAGGCCTTGTGCATGCTGCCACCATATCTGTGAGTTCATATGTGCATCTGTTCTGCTGTGTCTGGAAGACACTACTTCCATGGAGTTATATACCACCTCTGGCTCTTACAACCTTTTTTCCTCCTACTCTTCTGCATAGGTCCCTGAGCCCTGAGGGGAGGACTTAAATGAAAACATCTCATTTAGGACTGAGTGCTCCAAAGTGTCTACACATTGTCCAGTGTTGGTCTCTGTGTTTGTTCCCATCTACTGCAAGAAGCGACACCTCGGAGTGGGCCATGGTCTTTTGCTTTATATCCTCTGGATGATCCTGTCAATTGTACTGCAAGTATAGCACCCTTGGTACACAACCCTAGCTTTGGTATAAGCCACTCATGGTTCTAGGGCAGAGAGTCCCTATGTAACCCTTAATGAAGATCAGCTCCAGCTGGCTACATTCCTCACAATCCTGGAACACCAGCTGCAGCCCTTAGAGCTTGGTGTAGCAGGCAGCTCAGTTCTGTGCAGTTCAGCATCTCTTGGTTTCCATTTAATGTTTCTGTATAGTGCTTCATAGCCTGGGGGTAGTCCCTTTCCTGGAAGCATTCATTGCCCTATTCTGTTCTTCCTTTGCCAAGTCAGAGTTGGAATAGGCCAGCTATTCTTGCTCCTTGAGAATTTTCTCTGTCTAGTGGCCTATCTGGGGTTCAATTCTATGTCAGAGACTTATGGAAATCATGGTATTTTCCTTCTTTGAAATAGGAAATGCCAATGTGAGCACTGTTGGTAGTCTTCTCGACCTTCTCTGCTCACTGCAATGGCCTCACAAACTCCAGAAATTTGTTGTGGTCGCATTTTTTAGAGTATACAGCTGCTTCACAGGTTATGTAAGTCATGTTGGTGCAGCCCAGTTTGTTGGCCCTGATGTGATGCTGCAAGGTTGTGTTGAAGTGTTCCTCCCTGAAGGCATCATTCCACAACTCTTTCAATACCTGTTTCTTATTCTCTGGAAGATCTTCCATTGGCTCTGCTTGACCTCCTTTTCTGAGAGGAGGTGGAAGAAGAGCAGCTGACGGCCTCTTCCTCTTCATCCACACTGCCCAAGGAGGACATTGGGTGTGGCCATTATCAGAGATCTTGTGGGTTTGTGCCCAGATTGCATAGCATGTTGGTCATTGCTGTCAGTTCCTGGTATATGTGGTCACAAAGCAGCATCTTTGTCCTGGGATCAGTCTCTAACATCTGATATAGATTAGACATGATGAAAGGATTTGTGAATTCTTCTCTGCAACCTGGCCTCCATGTTCCACAAGTTTCTTTGTGCTGGCAACCATGGTCTTTGTGTTTTGACCCCTCCACATGATTCTTTTGGCTTCTCCAAACTAGTTTAGGAACTTGAGGCTGTTGGTTTTTTTGAGTAACCCTTGCTCCAGTTGGGCTCCTGGTCAATTGGTCTTACAGCCAATCTGCTAAGCCTTCTGGTTGTCTCTTCTCTTGGTGTAGGCTACAGAGAGGCTACTTTCAAGCACGTTTGTTTTTTGGGATTTATTTAATTCCTTAGAGCAGCACTATAAAACATTGGCAATGTTTTCGGCTGTGTCTTTATTGCCATTATCCTTCTTTATTGTCTTTCACCTGCTCTGTAGTCTGAGCTGGAACTTTATTGTCACTGCCTTTTAATCTGAAGTGAATGTAGCCAAATGTTGTTTGAAAACCTAGAGATAACTTAATTTGTGCTGTTATTTTTTTTAATATTTTGTTGTATGTGAAATGTTGAATAATTAATTTTCTAGGGCAGGGCTGGGGAGCAGCCAGAGCTGTCTCCCACTGCAGGCCCTTACTGCTGAGGTATCAAAATAGCTGCAGTGGAGAAGCCAGCTGCTGGTGACCAACATCCATTCACGGATGGTATCCCAGAGGCTTCTGGGATCCCAGATGGGCTATCCAAGAAGCCACCACAACAGGCTCCTGATTCATCACCATCGTCTACTTAGTAACTCCCCTTTGGAATCTGACTGCCAGGGCCAATGCACAAACCCCAGAGCCAAAAAGTCTGTTCCCATAATTGGTGTTTCATGTCAAAATACTTAATAGAGGTGTGTTTAACCTACATTTAACATGTACCAAATGCTCTGGCTTCTATGAAAGGCCAGGTTCTGAGTCACCTATAAGCAAGCAATGTGAGGAGATCTAGAATAGCGAAAGATCCAGAACAACGTGGGCATCTGGAGGATGAGGCACCTAAGGAGAGGAAGGGAATGGAGCTTTCTTAGCTTTACCATGCTGAGCCAGATCCTGGATTCTCTGAGATGCTGGGTTGCCCTGGACTCCTTGTTATGAACAGAGTGAACATCCTAGGACACAGTACTAGAAAAGATTGACACAGTTTACTCCCTTTTATGCCCGTGGTTATACTTTAGCTCTAAATTTAAAATCTACAGAAACAAAACTATTAAACATTTTAGGTAATCAGTTTATTTGAATAGTCTCAGCGTGTTGAAGCAATATAAGAAAATGGCTTTATGTATATATTAAGTCACTCCTTTCAACAATGTCCTGTCAGCTCACCTTTTGCTAACCTTTAGCATTAACTCAAGCATATTTGATGTCTCTCAGGCCACTCATAGTTATTAAAGTTGATATAAAATAATCTCAGAAGGTATTCAATGCTCTTTTCCCCAAAGCAGGCTTGGAGGGTAGCTGGCACATGTGTTGGATCTAGTTGCCATGGCAACTCCTTTTATGGTGAGCTACAGGAGTTACAGAGGCTGAAGAGACTTGAGTATGTGGCTCATGGCCTTCCATTTGGTTGGGGATTGCCAGTGCCACACTGGCTTATGATTCCTTACTGGACACATCTGTCTCTTCTGTCATGTTCACTTACATCTTCAATTTTGATCATTTCTGTTGTTTGTTGTTTGTTTGAGACAGAATCTTGCTATGATCTGGAGGCTAGTTTCAAACTCTAGGCCTTGAGCATTAGTATTAGAAACCTTAATTTCTCTCAATACCAGGCCTCCAAGTAGCTATGTAGTACCTGGGCTAATTAGAAATTGGTGTCCCCAAAAAAACCTTCTAGAGGTCTATAAATATTTTATGCCTTGCCTTTCTCTCTCCCAAGGCATCCACAGGGATACAGCAGGTTTTTCTGTCCTTTTTAAGGCAGGGGTATCACAGAAAGCAGACTCTTAGAAGAAACACCATACATCTGTGGGCTTGCCAGGGGAAATGATACTGTAATAGCCTGTTACAGCCTTGCTTCTTTCCCTGAGATGAATCTGTTCTAATCTATTAAAGACTGATCAATGAATCCTAATGAATTATTAATTATATCTGTATCAAGACTCACCTGAATGGGCCTCATTTCTCCAGGTGGTGATGTCAGAAGTAGACATCACTCACTCACTGAGTTGCTGTTGTCCTAGCTCATAGGATGGAAAGAAAGGCATGTGCATTCTAATCAGAAGCCTATTTCTCTCTAAGAAAGAGAATCACAAATCAGTTGTTACCTCTGGAGGCAAGGTGGTCACTCATCTGACCATGGCCAGACCTCCCAGTTGTCATCTGTCCACCTTTACTTTCATGACAGCTTTGGGTAGTGAGTCTGTGCTAGACTGACCTGGGTTGTAAGGCTCTGCTCTGGAAACAAGGCTATCCTGAAACAGACCATCATTCACACAAAGCACCAGGCTCGTTTGGCTCTTTGGGCCTTTTCAAAGGCCTTTCATTGAATATAATACTCACCATAGTTTGCTTCTATTCCATTTAGGATCCCTAAGGAGCTAAGGCCCCATTCTTTGTGAACTTTTATATAATTTAGGTTCTTAGTGTCAATCTCTCTGGTAGAAACTGACTTAAGCTATACAGAACTTGAGGCAATCTGTGGGATACTTTAAGCACTACAGTGCATGCATTAATGCAATTTCAGCTCTTTTGCTTTTGAGATGTTCAATTATTGATGTATTCTGAAGATGTTTCTACTTTACGACAGGTCACAGCTCTGAAATACAGTCTGTCTATGTGGCACATATTCCTTGCATGTGTAGAGGCCAAGTTTCTGTCAAACATAGAAAATAACATTTTGAGAGTAATGCAGGTATCCAGGAAGATATGTTTTTTCTTTACAGGCCAGTCTTTTCATCAATTAAGTAATATATTTCCTCCTCCCCAGCCACCTAGCTTTTTTCATAACATTAATTCCCCTTCCAACTGTATAACCATTCTTTGCATCTATATCATTCAGAATAATTAACATTTTTCTTCCTTTAAAATATTATGAAAACTAAAATACAATGCCTCCTGCATTTGTACTTGTTCAGAGCCTAAGGGGTACTCCTAGTTTTTCCCAGAATGAATCTCTTTCTTCAATCCACAGACAAAAGGATGAATCATCTTCTCCTTCAGGAAGCACTGAAATATTTATAACATGGGCAGGTGAAGGATAAATGCACTTGGGGGTGATCGTACGCCTAATGAGGTGTAGGAAAAGTGATAGCTTTTAATGATATAAGCCTAACTAAATAAACAATGTGTAATTTTTCAGAATGTCTGTCATTAGCAGTTATCAACCATGGTAGCTTTACAAAACTGTCACTGGTTCATTCTGCCCATCTGGACATGACTCAAGGTGCTGATTTCCCTTTAGAGAAAATTACAGGAGTCAAAGGACATGAGAGAGTCCAAAGAATCTCAGGAACCCAGTGGGCACAGTGACACATGCCTGTCATCCCAGAACTCAGGAACCTGTGGCAAGAGGATCTCAAGTTAGCGACCAGAGTGGGCTACATAGCGAAACCATGTCTAGAAAAAACAAACAAATTCTGAGAACTCCATCTCTGCCCCTCCCCTGGGCTGCTAAGATTGGAGTGACAGAGACAGATCACAGACCTTGGTTGCAAGACCTTACCTTTCCCTGTTGGTTGATTTGGCAAATGCACCTTTCCCAGGGGCTCTGAGAAATAACCAGGAGTGCTGAGTTTCTAGCATCTGTAGTGAGTTGGAGAGCACTCTGTCTCCTTGTTTTCTTCTGAGGGCATTCCCACTTCTCATTGGAACAGTTCTGGGGAACACCTGGTGCCTGCAGCTGTCACTGCCATTGCTGCTAGGGACCCCTGCAGGAGCCTCTTCCTTCCTGAGAAGGGTTCATGTGCCTTTAACACTTTTAGCTTTGCTCAAAGTGCCTATTAATTTTTTCTGTATCTTCCTTTAATTTAAATAATGTATATGGGCTTTTTGGCTTTTACAAATTTTTTTTCTTATTTTTTAAAAACTTTTTAATTAGTGTATTGTATATGTTTGTCTGAGGTGAGAAAAGAGTCTCAATCCCTAGGAACCGGAGTTACAGACAGTTGTGGGACACCTAATATCGGTGCTGGAAACGAACTGGGAATTTTTTTTTTTTTTTTTTTTTTTTTTTTGCAGATGTAATATACACTCAACTACTGAGCCATTTCTCTAGGTCTTAGATTTATTTTTGTTTAATTTGTGTGTGAGTGTGTGTGTGTGTGGCTGTGTGTGGGTACATACCTGAGTGAAGGAGCCCCAGGAAGCTAGGAGAAGGTGTTGGGACCTCCTGCAGCTTGAGTTACAGGTGGTTGTGAGCTACCCAACATGGGTGCTGGGAACTCTGGTCTTATGTGAGAACAACAATTGTTCTTAACTCCTATGTCATCTTTCCAGTCCCAGACTTTCAGCTTCTGCACGTTCCATCTTAGACTCTCTATCAAATAAGTTAAAATGTCTGATTTCCTATCACTAGAGAACACATCTGACTACTCAGTTAATCTTTTTCTGTTCTATTGTGGATGCATACTATCTATGCTATTTTAGCTAAGCTGGGACTACCTTTCCCAGAATTCTCTTTCTTGTCCTATTTGTTTACTGAGAAGAGAAACAATACAATCATATTACTTTTATCCTGACAATATTGGTGCAGCCATGGGGTGCTATTGGCACTCACACATGCTATTGCTGATCTGGGCTCCACCAAAAAGAATGAGATAGCACTTCCAATCGCCACTAGGTTATCTCTGTCAGTTTTTGTGACTCTGGACCAAAGTACCCTCCCATGTCTGAGAGGTAAACAACCAGCTTCTTCTGAAAGACAGCTGCATCACAGAAGTTAGAGGCTTGTAGGAGGCTGAGAATCTATGTGAGGCCCCAACTCCCTCATACCCCCTCATCCTCATATGCTGCAATATGGCTGTGTTTCTCCCTCTTTACACCCATCTTTGCTCCATGACTACCTGCCCCACTGACTCTGAGCTCCAGCACCAGAGGCAGAAGCAGCAGCAGTTGTCACCTATCCCTGCCCACAACTGTATGGTGTTAGATCTGGTACCACAGAAGCTCCTCTTCTTTTTTTCTGGCAAAGGCCCAAGTGGCACACAGACCTCACTTGGTTGACTATATTTTGTGAAAATTTGAAAGGAAGATTTAAACTACAACTAGTAAGGTAGGGATTCCTTGGCCTCACCTGGATGGAAAAATCCCCAAATGTATTAATTTAATACGTGAAGTTGAGTCAAAAGTCTAGGATGAGGACCAGCAGGGCTCTGTCCTAATGCTCCAAGAACTTTGGGCTTTCTTTTGGGTTCTTTGGATGAGTTAATGGAGCTCTGGGTGGCCAGAATATCACCCTGACGCCAGCCCTCCAGAACTTCGCAGTTCCAGGCACACTGAGGGACTCTGGTCTTCACAATCAGCCTTTGCCACATGATAAGGCATATTAGAACAGGCCTCCTAGTAGGGAAAATGGTGATTCCATGAGGCCACCAACAGGGAGGACTGATTGGATTCTTCTACATGGGTGGGTCTGTTGATCTTTCAAAGGATATGTTTTCAATTATGAGAATTACCCAGAAGCCACAAAAATACACTTTGGTTGCATGCATGCTTGTAAAGAGCTGGTGAGGTCTGGAACATACTTAAGGAAGTTCTTTGTCCTGTTCCCATGACTAAATTTTCTTAAGTTTTTTTGGGAGTTTCTTTTGGATAAAAGTTAGGTATACAGGTCATGACTTGTATGGATCTTAAATAACTGCAAACATGGACAGATAGGATTGCCTCCCAGTTATAGCTGCTGACAGTGGAGACAGCCAAGCTCCTCCTGGGAGGAGAAGGAAAGGGTATTTGCAGAAAACTGTTTTGTTTCCTCCAGAGTTTATTTTGCACTAGATCCAAGAATGAAGACTAAATTTTTTTTTTAATTCTAAATATCAATCCTTGAAGGAATTTTGAAGTAGTCTTGCTTCCTTAACAGTCCTTACAGACCTGGCTCAATTCTTCCAAGTTCAGAGAAAGTGATCAGTCAAATCGGGCCTACAAGTGATCAGTCTTATTGAGAAAAGTCCATGGAAGTGGAAGACTATCATTGTTCAACTAAAGGACATTAAGTCCTTTGATGTAATCTTCACAGTCAGTTTTACTTGTATGTATTATTGAAGCTTTGAACATCCCAAACCCATGTTGGTTGAGGCACAGGGCCTCATGTATACATGAGTATTAGGGTGCTCACACATACAGCCAGTCTTGTACCAACTGAGCCCAACAAAAACTAGAATATTTATGACAGTTTGAGGTGGGTTTTCCATGACTTGAAGATATTGTGATCTGAACTGATGTTCTAACTAGCCCTGTTTTCCCAAAAAACTTCATGAAGATCTTGGAGGCCACCTACCACAACTGTCCCTCAGTTCCCAGCCAGTCAGAGCATCCAACCAACAAAAGTAGTCATAGAGTTGAAACATAGTGACTACTACTCTCCACTCTGCCATCATACTGGACCATGAATTGGGACCCCTCATTCTTACCACTCACAAGCTTGTTCAGTTCCATGCTTACTACCCAGATGAAACCCAGAGTTCACACATTGACAGCCATCACAGAGCCCACTCTCCTGGTTTTCATTTTTAACCTGGAGGTCAGCTAACACACTCTGTCATCAACCCTGTGGAAAGTATAGGAAAAGTGGAATTTAATAGAGATCATCTAAACAAGCTATTTTGTTACCTACTTCTCCAGCCTTCAAGCAACCCATTCGATTCTCAGCAAATTAAATAATTCATTAACATCTTCAAAACCAGATTAGTACTGATGAGATAGAAGCTGAGTTGAAAAACACTAGATCAATAAAGAAATCACATTCTCACCCCCTAGGTAGTGTATCCTCACATCCCAGACTGTTCAGCCTTACATAACTGAGTAATAAATGGTGGGAAGTTCAAGGATGCAAGAATGAAAAACTGGAACCAAAACAAACTATTTGGCTTCCCAAGGCATACACACTTGAAAAGGATTACAATCAAAGAAGGCAGAGTTTTGCTTTATTTTAATTAGAAATATTAAGTAATATTTTTTCTACCAAGAAATATTAGTAAATTTAGAGAAACTTGCAGTAAATAAGTACAAAATAATAATGAATTAGTGGTTTTTCACTCTCTTTAAACATATAACATTTTACCAAATTATCTATATGTGTTGTGATGTTCACTTTGTGGTTCCTCTGTCTAGCACTGCATTCTAACAAGTCTTATTTTTTTTTCTGGCTGTATCAGTTAGGATGCATTGAGATGAAAGTATTGGAAAACATAACAAATGTTCCAAACCATAAGTACATTTGTGTGTGTGTGTGGTTATCTAGAAGCCATGGGACTGTATGTCCTTGGGCTCCTTCAGTGAGTATGTAATGCCATCATGGGTCTATCCCAGCTTTTCCTTCCCAAAGATCTAATTGTGCTGCGGGATGGCTGAAGCAACATGGAGACACAGTCCTCAAGGTTAGAAAGCAGAGTGCAGGGACACAGACAAAACTGATTCTCCTCTGTGGCTGGGAGATGTTGAGTTGGAAAAATGCCACCTACGTGGATCTGAGCTTGTATCTCTAGCATCCATTAGGGCACGTACCTTGAATCTCAACATGATGGGAGTGGAGACAGGAGAATCCCTGGGGTTTGCTAATCAGCAGGACTAGCAGAATCAGTGAGCGTCAGCAAGCTCAGTGAGAGACCTTGTCTTTCCCAAAAATAAAGTGAAGAAGCAATTGAGATAGACGCTTAGGGTGACCTCCATCCTGAGAGCAAGCGTGTGCTCTCTCTGTCTGTCTCTAGATCTTACCTCATTATGAGGGAAGAATTTTCTTTTTTACAACACTCCAACAGATTTCCCCCTTGAAGCTTGGCCAGGATTTGGTTATACAACAATAACTGGCTACAAAGGGGAGTGGGAAGTTTACTGTAGCATTTTAACACTTTGTGTTTGAGAAAGGCAAAGAAAGCTTTTGAAAACACCTATTAAATAAGCTACAAACTCAATCTACAGAGTATAAGCTGTAACAACTGTATATATTTGTTGTCTGTATAACACAAAAGAAACGTGAAAATAATAACAATAAGTACATTCAAATAGTACTATGAAAAAGATCACCTTCTCCACGCACTATGATGTCTTTTCTGAGGATTATCTTTCGGTCAGTGTCCATTGTCTGTATCCATAAATATTTCTTACCAAATTTTATGTGCTTTTCCATTTACTATTGCATTATACTCATTTTCCTATTTTTATACATTGCCAGTAATTATAATTGAGAGGAAATATTTTTCATTAAAATTTATAGTCACAATTTACTAATCCACTCCCATATCATTGAATCCATAGACTCCATGACAGAGAGGATTTCCAACTTTTGGCTACAGTAGTTGATATAGTAATATCAGGTTTGTGTTTATAATTTTTATGCTAGTAGAATTATTTCAAGTGCAAAAAATGCTATGAGCATGTTTATAACTCCTAAAATACTGCCATACTTCCATACATCCAGGATAGCTTGCAGTTTAAAATATACTGGTGATATGTACGCAGTAGCATATTTAATTGCAACTGTATCAAATATCTAAACAGTAATGCTGTTTAGACATTTCATTTCTTCTGATGAACCAGCCATAAAATGTCATGTTGTGTTCCATTCTTTTTCTGTCAAGAGTAACCCCAGAAAGATATATCTTATAAGACCAGAGTTGGGGCGAGACAGGTTCTTACCCATAATTAAGCTGAACCAAAAGACTCACAGTCATACTCTTTGGAAGATGTGTGTGAAAGAACTTTGGCTGATTTTCATTTTCCTAATTTTTCTACTTATGAAATGAATATATATTACTTTGGTAGTTAATTATCAAAATTTTTCTTTCAGCAAACTCAACTTTAATAGAAATAAGCATATAAAGTAAAGAGGTGGTTAAACAGGTGATCAGAATATGGAGACACTAAGACCAAGGAACGCGAGGGTGGATAAAAGCCAAGGCTCCAGGATACCAGAGCACAGAACAGCACACAGTACACAGGCTTATAGGCTCCAGGAGACCAGAGCACAGAGCAGCATACAGTACACAGGCTTATAGGCTCCAGGAGACCAGAGCACGGGACAGCATACCACTACACGGGCTCTAAGATTCTGTGTGCTCCTGAAGCAAAATAACAGATAGGTCAATCCAATAAAAATCCAGAGAGAGGGAGAGAACAGGGTTTTTCTTGATTGTGGCAAGTGTATTATTATTATTGATTACTTTATTGTTATTGTTATTTTATTAATTTTGAGTAAGTTACTCTAACACTGAAACATGCTCTTGTGATATAATATTGATTTTGTTTATTGGAAATATTGTTTTGAACCTGGAGGGTAGAATGAGATTAAAAAAAAAAAAGTCTATGCCCATTGCCAGAGAGAGATTAACTGTTAGAGATAAATGGATTTCTCAGGACATAGTGTCTGAGAGGAGCAGAGAACTCTCAAGTGACAGGTAAGAGAAGATGTCTCTGACTAGGGGTCTTTTCTATAGGGTTGGGAATATAGAAGGGACCAGAGGAAGCTGGAAGCTCGTAGCTAGAGACATGAACACCCAGTGAGTTTGGTTATAGAGACCCTATGAGAAAATGGTTCCAATTAACCATATATAATACTGCTCTAAATAAAGTCTAGTGCAATGGAGACAAAGAATTTCTCTGTATTATGCTTTGGAGCTTGGTAAGCATCCAGATGCCTTAAGGACATAAAAAGCCCTAAGCACTAACCATATCTCCCTGGATTATCTAGCAGTGACACTTGAGGGCCATTGGCAGGTGTGTGGCTATTCCACAGTTTGTTGTCATTGCTTGTTTGAAGCATGTGCTAGCTATCACACTTGAATACTCCTGAGAGAGTGTTTGAGGGTTAAATGCGTGACAAATGCAAAGTGTGACAATTACAGTCTCGTGCATTTTAATAGATCAATAATGGTGGAATTAGCTTACATCATGGCTCTGGAGAGTCTCACCTCCGTTTTAGGTCTCATTACTGACTTTTGCTTGATGGTGTTCTAACAATAAGCATTGTTTTCTAGAAATGACTAAAAGTAATCACAAGCTGAAAAAAACCTGAAAGTACTCCAGGCTCTTCAGCTGGCAGATAGCCAATCTCTATGACTTTTCAAGGTCTCTCACCAAATTACTGCCTGGACTCAGGTGGGACCAGGGTTGTCCCAGTGCTGGGGGGCCATGGTTGCCCCAATGTTGAGTCCTTTCCCACTAGTTACAGTAAAACTATGATTAGTGATAATCATCTGTCTGTTCCATGTCAGGGGATCTTTTTCAAACAACTTACGCTTGTTCCTTCTAACCACCAAAACTTCAGAACAATCACCATAAAATCTCCCCTATGGCCCATGCATCAAACATCTGCACAGTGCAGTCATTCTAGACAAGAAAGTTTGGAATACTTAAAGTCTGTTTTTCTTGCTTGATTTTTTTTTCTTTTTCACAAATCTTTTAAGCTTTGAGCAGTCCCTTGGACTTGCAAAGCATGTAATAATGTCATGACAACATGACCAAAAATGTTAAATTCATCCTTATGTTTTCTGAGAGAACAAAAATCTATGAAGTTAAGAAGAAGCTGTGATTCTGCATCCAAAGAGCATCTGTGCTTTAAACACACACTCATTTGTGTTATATGAATATGTAGAATTGTGACGGTATTAATATGGGGATTTCAATATGCAGTGCAGACCTGTGGATCATGACTTAGTATAAATCAGTGCTATTCTTCCTTTGGATCTTCAGTATCTACTTGGAGCTTGTATATATTTATTTGTTTAAATAATTTATATCTCTATTACATTTTTCTATAGAGAAATTATGACCATTGATTTACTAAATTCACAAATACTCATTGGGAGAATTAGGTATATTATTTGTATTTAGAAATAAGAAAACTAGCACCCTAGTATGTCCTGATAACCTATATGAACAGGAACAAGGTCCTTTTCTGCCTTCTCCAACCCACCAATCAATCTTTGAATTTCATTCAAGATTCTGAATTTAGTCCTCTGTATTTTCATCTGTTCCAGGAATAAACATTACCTGAAGATAAAGCCCACTGATTCCTGGTGCTCACAACACACCCACCATCAACTTTTCCCATCACTAGTGACCACAGGCTCAACCTTTGCCTGTCTCTAAGATCATGTAGTGTCTGTTGCTACAACAGTGGCTCCATTACATCTCACTCTGGGATAGCTCTTAATAAATTACCAGTCACTTATACTCCATCAAATATTGTTTGAGCAGCTTAGTTGTGCCTCTATAGAGTGCAAAGTTGTAAGAAATAGGTAGAAAAGGACTTTGCCATTCCTTAGCCAGATTTTGGTACCTATTTGTGAGAAGAAATCTGTTAGACATGGAATTTCCTGGGGTAATAATGACATCCAGGTAATTACAAGGTGGTTGGAAGGATTGAGGGACGTAGCACATGTGAAGTATTCAGCAAAGGGTCTTGATGAAGGAAAAAGTTGTTATTGTCAGTGTCTGTAAAATTAGTTGAAAGAGTACGGGGAGAGCCAATGATCACAGATGTGGTTACCATTATTATTTCAGGTTTAAAGCTCATGGTTTAATTAATGGTGTAACTGTAACTTCTCCCACTCCACAGATAAAACAGTAGCAAACTTGGTGTGGGACAAATATTTCTTCAATTTTATCAAATTCATCCATTCATTCATTTACCAAGTACTTACAAAACCTAAAAACAAAACCTGTACTAGAGGCTGAATTAGGCAAAGAATAAAACAAGACAAACCCAGTCCCCACCGTTATGGGACTTACAATCTAAAGAGAAACACAGATAGATGAAGCCCAAAGGGTATGATGTCTCAAAGCCAATCTCCGTCCTTGCCCATATGAAAAGAAATTCACCCTTACCAGATATGGTAATATGTACCAGTAATCAAGAATTTCTCATTTGAGGCCTACCTGGACTAGCCAGTCAGACCATGTGTCAAAAACCAAGGGCTGGGGATGTACCTCAGTGGAAGTATTCTCAGCTAGCATGCACAAGACCCTGTGTTCTATCCTTAGTAGAACTAAATGAATAAATGTCTATCCTATTCATAGAGTAAGAAAAAGATCGTTCACTGAACATGAGGAAAAGGCAAATTATAGATTTGCAGTTCACAACCATGGAATTCCTTTCCCCCACAGACATTTTTGTTCTCCCTACCACCACAGTCCTTTACCTCCTCACCCCACCGTGCTGGACCCTCTGCTTACCTGTTTGGGGGCAGGCTTCTAGCCAAAGAGCTTCCCTGCAGACTGCTTTGTGGCTCTTCCTTTTGTGCAAATGACTTAGCCTTATAGCTCATGAATTTAAAAGGTTTCCTCATTCGCAATGTAGACACTTTTAGAAGATGACTAGGGGACTATAAATAGGTATCTTTCATTGGCCCCACATATAAACAACAAGTCTATTATAGTTTTATTCCCTGTGTTTTAGGAAAACAAAGAAAGGACTTCTACCCTGGTTTTTTTGGCCATAGGGCAGGCATCTAAAGTATGGTGTGTGTGTCACAGTTGCCTTCTCAACATCCTTTACTCAACTATTGTTAACTATCTTAATTTGGGGGCAGAGGTGGAAGGGAGGGATATTCATACCTTCTACATGAAGCCTGTGTGCTTTGGGAGAAATGTTTCTACTGCCCCAGCTCAAGTCTAAGTGAGATAGGAAAGTCATCCTCCCAGCCAGTGACACTGCAGTAGGATGAGCAAGGACATGATCTAATCCAAGAAGAGTGAAAATCATACTATGTGAATGAGGATGGTGACAGGGTTAAGGCAGTGGTCCTCAACCTTCTTACTGCTGCGTCCTTTTAATACAGTTCCTCACATTGTGGTGACCTCCCAACCATAAAAGTTATTTCATTACTACTTCATAACTGTAATTTTACTGCTGTTGTGAATTGTAATGTGGATATCAGATATGCAACCCCTCTGAAATGGTCTTTTAACCTCCAAAGGGTTTGCGGCCCACAGGTTGAGAACCACTGGGTTAGGGTCAAGAGTCACTGTCTGCTGACAGCCATCTGATCACCTTGAGGTCTACCCTACCACAGCAGGATCACTGTTATGTCTAGCAGAAACAGAAGCCCTTTGGCCTGCCAGAACAGCTGGGTCAGTTTCAGTACAGGGAGCTTTTCTTACAGGAAAAACTGCAGCTTTAGCTTACTGTTAACTTGTAGCCCAGCCTAGCCTAACAGAAGGTAAGATATGACCAACGACTTTGCTCTGGGGTAGGCAGGCAAGTGCCAGTTCTACAGCTACAGAGCTTCATTTGAAAAATCAATTTGATTTTCAAGATAGCAATAAAATACAAGGTAACTTTTACCTAATCTTAACTATAGTTAGATAATACAATGAGGAAAGAGATCTGACTTTCAGTGCCCTCTCAAAGTTTCTAAACTTTAGAATGACTAGGAACTACATAGTGTGGCTTTTTAAAACAAACTTCAAAACTGTGTTAGAACACTTAAGAAATTACTCAAATAAATGGGGAAATATTTCGACAATCAAGAGACTGAAAACATTAAAATGTCTGTCCTAACCAATAGAATTGAACCTCATTAAATTTATGGATTTAATACTGTTCTTATCTGAAACTTAGTATTTTTAGTTCCACAATTCTGAAACATGTGTGTAATAATATAGATAGTGAGGATACCACTAACGAGGAATACATGCTGTTGCCAGAAACCTTATAGAAGTCCATGATCCATGCTACCACTGACTGTAAAGGGCAAGGAACCCTCTTTCACAGTGGTATTGAAGACTGAAGACTCACAGTTGAGAATGAGAGACATACAAGACCTCTGTGACAACCTCTCTCCCCTTCTACCTCAGCTCCCAAAAGAAACAGTATAGACAGGAAGCCATTGAAGAGAACTCCTAAAAATTGTAATAGGGAACCTGAAATATAACTATTCACACTTGATAGCTTCTGGTAGAGGTGGGGTGGGGAAGGACTCAGTTTCTTTAAGGGGCTGGCCACTGGGACTTTGACCATGTTCCACTGAGTTTTTGGTTACTGTTGCTGCTGCTGCTTCTCCTTCTCTTTCTCCTTCTCCTCCTTCTCCTTCTCCTTCTTCTTTTCCTCCTTATCCTCCTCCTCCTCCTTCTCCTCCTTCTCTTCCTTCTCCTTCTCCTCCTCCTTCTCCTTCTCCTCCTCCTCCTCCTTCTTTTTTCTTTGGGTGATGTCACAAAGGGGGGCAGGAATGGACCTGGGAAGACTGGGAAGTGAATGTGATCAGAGTCCATTATGTGAAACTCCCAAATAATCAATAAAAATATTATGTTGGGGGGAAAAAGAAAAAATAAAAGACCTTAAAACAGCCTTTATGAATATGGTAGAAGTCCTTAAAGAAGAAGCTAGTAAATTTCTTAAAGAAATCTATGAAAACACAAACAATGGAAGGAAATGAACAAAACAATTCAAAATCTGAAATTGGAAATAGAATAAACACACACACACACACACACACACACACACACACACACACACTGAGGGAAATCTGGAAATGAAAAATTTAGGAACTCTAACAGGAACCTCAGAGGTAAGCTTAATTAAAAGGGATAATCCCAGTCATTGAAGACATGATAAAAGAAATGGCTTCTTCAGTCAAAGAAAATGTTAAATATAATAAAGCTCCTGGCATAAAACACCCCCAAAATCTGAAAAGACCAAATCTAAAAATAATAGGAATTATAGGAAGAAGAAACTCAGGTCAAAGGCACAGAAAATATTTTCAACAACATCATAGAAGAAAGTTTTCCTAACCTAAAGAAGAAGGTACCTGTCAAGGTACAAGAATCATACAGAACAGCAAAAAGACTGAGTCAGATCAAAACACTAAACAAAGAGAACAAAGAAAGAATACTAAAAGCTTCAAGGGAAAAAGACCAAGGAACACATAAAGGCAGACCTATTTAGACTTCTCAATAGCGACTCTAAAAAGCCTGTGAAGATAGAGATTGTGAAAAGAAGAGATGGTGAAGATATTCAGCATCCTTAAGAGACACCAAATGCCAGCCTGGGCTACTATCCCCAACAAAATTGTCAATCACTATAGATGGAGAAAATAAGACATTCTCTGATAAAAAAAAAATTAAGCAATATTTATCTACAAACTGAGCCCTACAGAAGGTTCTAGAAGGTAAACTCAAACCTAAACAGGTTAACTACATACAAGAAAACACAAGAATTAAATAATCTCAGACAAACAGCGTCAAAACAAGGGAATCACACACACACACACACACACACACACACACACACACTACCACCACCACCACCAACAACAACAATAACAAAATAACAGCAATCAGCAAATACTGCTCATTGATATCTTTAAACATCAATGGTATCAATTCCCCAATTAAATGACACAGATTAACTGAGAGAATATGAAAGCAGGATTCATCTGCTGCATCCAAGAAACACACCTTAACATGAAGAATAGACATCACCTCTGGGTAAAAGGATGAGAAAATGTATTCAAAGCAAATGGGCCTAAGAAACAAAGTTGGTGTAGCCATTTTAATATCTGACGAAACAGACTTCAAATGAAAACTAATCAGAAGAGATAGAGAAGAATATTACATATTCTACTACTACATAATACTAATTCTACATAGTACTACTCATCAAAGGAAAAATCTATCAATGGGACATTTTAATTCTAAACATCTATGCCCCTAACACAAGGACACTCACCTTTGTAACAGTAAATTTTTATTTATCAAACATATATTTATTAATACTTAACAATTACCTATAAAATTTGCTAAATCCTATAACCCAAACCCTTACTCTAAAACCTAATCTAAAACATCCTAATACCTACAAAACATTAACCTAAAGTTTCTGGTGCCAAATACGTATGGACTGGACATTGGGAATGTATGCTAAGCCATATAACTCTCATAATTGTGGCCTAATTATTTCTGTTGTTTTGTATTGTATTTATTGTTATAAGAGAAAGAGCCATTTGTTGGACTGAAATGAGCTATTGGGGGGAAAGATATAACTTAAACTTAAAAAAAAGGAAGGGGATGGGGGGTTGAGGGAGAAGAGGGTGGGAGAGTGGGACTGTAGGGGAGAGTAGAAAGGGGGATTGCAATGGAGATGTAACTTGAAGAAATAAAAAATAAATTAAAAAAAAAGAATATTTTCTCAGATTCTCTGGGCGTGGAGCTGAACAGGTGGTTGATTTCCACCAAGTCTTTCAGTCTTATAGTCTGTGTCATATTCATCAGATCTTAAGATCAATTTATAATCAGTCAAGACTTATCTCCATTGTCCTAGGTCCAAATAATTCATGATTGGAAGCCTCTGTATTCTCCACTTACTCACCATTTCTGCATTCCCGGCACTCTTGTTCTGGCTCGGGTGCTCTGGAACTCCAAAGTCTGTGGCAGCTTTCTGAACTGGACCAAAATGGTCCAACTCTGCCAAAAGGTGTAGTTTGTCACACTCTCCACTATGTGGATCACCTGTGACCATGTGAATCTTGACTTAAATCTCTTCACCTGTCATAATGAACTGGCAGCATGATTTTTGGGAGAAGTTTTTGCATGCTTCCAAGTCATGCCCTTGGGCAATGTGTGTCCCTCCATAGCTTTCCTTGAAGAGGGGTTGAGGAGCACCAGGAGGTTAGGAGATTGCATGATCTGTCATGAAAACCTGGAGTTCTTTTCAAGAGTGTCATTGTTATGGTTCTTGGTGGGCTTTACAGGGAACACCCCTGTCCAAAGTCCCATGATCTGCTTTTGGTGGGCTTTCCAAGCACGTCCTTCAATGTCAATCACATCCATTTGTAATTGGTAATTGGATCTGCCCATACACTTCACCTGAGATGCCAAACTTCCAAAATCCCTAATCCTACCACACAACTTTGTAAAAGAAACACTACTACAGATTAAATCACATATTAATCCTCACACACTGACACTGGAAGACTATCCGCTCTCATTAATAGACAGGTCACCCAAAGAAAAACTAAACAGAGAAATGCTGAAGCTAACTGACATCATAAACCAAATGGACCTAATAAATATTTACAGAATATTTCACTCAAACACAAAAGAATATGCCTTCTTCCTGGCACCTTATGGAAACTGACCACATGCTCAACTACAAAGCAAGTCCCAACAGATAGAAGAAAACTGAAATAACCCCTTGCATTCTATCAGACCACCATAGATTAAGGCTATTTATCAACAAAACAGAAACAACAGAAGGTTTATAAACTCATGGAAACTAAACAACTCTCTACTGAATGAAAAATGGGTCATTTAGGGGGATTGGTTACAGGTTGTTAAATGGTCTTGGTAAACAAGGTTTAGGAGGTTAGACCCAGGGATTTGTCTCTTTTTCTTTTCTTTATCCTTCTTTCTCTCCTATGTATGGGGGGAAAGACTTGAAAAGAATAAAAGAGGATATAGACATGACATAGGAACAATAAAGAAAAAGGGATAAATTATTGAATCTGTTCTTATATCTTTGTATATTGATACAAAATTAGGGTTAACTCTTTAAGGTATTGTACCTATGCAATTCTTAAAAAGGCACTGTGAAGTTTTGGCCTTTTGATAGCAACTATCACAAACTGTTTAGGATAATTAAGAAATGCAAACTAATAGTCCTTCAAACTTGTCATTTTGTTAGGTACTAGCTTAGTGTATCACAGATGCTTTTTAAGTTAATCAGAAATCAAGTTGTTAAGAGACAAGCAACATTTGCTTGTTCAAATATATGAAGATAGATAGATAGATGGTCTTCAAAAACCTCAAAAGATCTGTAGAATATAGCATTTAAAGATGTTTTCTTAACTTAAGATTTTTTGATATTGAGACATGCCAGATCCTGACATCACCTCCCCTTCTACTTCAAGTAGATGATGAGCATCAAAGAATCTCCATTTAGAGGTGGCTGCATTAGTGGCAAGCTAGTCACTGGGCAAGAAAAAGCCCTGGCCACCAGGTCACCCAAAGAATCCAACTGTAGGCAGAATGCTCTCTGAAAAAGACAAAACTTAGAAGCAGGTAAGTCAACAACCTAGCTCAGCCAAGAGAGGGAGGGAAAGTCCTTCAAAATTCCTCCTTTACAATTAATGTCTGTCAAAGATACTGGGCCAAAAGGCTGAATATAGATGCTCCAATGTATTGAGAGAAATTGAGACTGTCCAGGCAGCCAGTTGTCTGTCATTTCTTAGTTTTGGAAGCTGTTTGCTCTACACTTCCCATTTATTCAGATATCTTTATCCTTCTTGGGTCCCTGATGTAGTTGAAGACTAAATAGTTAAAGTCTCACAGTTAAGTTTTAAGTTGTTTAGGAATTAAAAGGATGTTCTAGGTCTAAGAAGATGTTTTTAAGTTGGTGTTGCAAGTTAGGATAGAAACTGAGTTAGGTATAGCACTGTAAACTCATTGAGATAGATAATAGAATATTAATATCAGTTGCCGAATACATATGGACATTGGGAATATATGCTACACCTTATAATTTTCATAATTGTTGCCTAATTGCTCTTATTGTTTTGTATTGTATTTATTGCTATAAGAAAAAGAGCCTTTTATTGGACTAAAGGGGGGGATGTTGGGGGGGTAAGATACACCTTAAATTAAAAAAAAGAGGATAGGAGGGAGAGTGGGAAGAGGGTAGGAGGGTGGGACCAGGAGGGGAGGGGGGGACTGTGCTTGAGATGTAACTTGAAGAAATAAATAAATGTTGAGGAAAAAAAAAGAAAACAAAAACAAAAAAAGAAAGGAAAACTTTCTAGAATTGAATGAAAATGAATGCAAAACATACTCAAACTTATGCAACACAATAGAGGCAGTTCTAAGAGCAAGTTCATAGTACTAAATGCTTCCATAAAAATATTAGAGAGATCTCATACTAGCAGCAAAACAGCACACCTGAAAGCTCTAGAACAAAAAGAAGTAATCATACCCAGGAGTAGACAGCAAGAAATAAACTCAGGGTTGAAATCAATAAAATAGAAACAACAACAAAAACAACACAAGGCATCAATGAAACAGAGAGTTGGTTCTTTTAAACAATCAATAAGATTGACAAGCCCTTATCCAAATTAACTAAAATGTGAGGAGAGAATATCCAAATTAACAAGATTAGAAATGAAAAGGGGACATAACAACAGACACCAAGGAAACCCAGAGAATCATAAGGACATACTTTAAAAACTTATACTTAACTAAACTGAAAACATCTAAAAGAAATGGATAATTTTCCCTTAACTTACCAATGTTAAATCAAGATTAGATAAGCAATTTAAACAGACCTGTAACCCCTACTGAAACAGAAGCAGTCATAAAAGTCTCCTAATTGAAAACAAAAAGTCCAGGGCCAGATGGTTTTAGTTCAGACTTCTACCAGACTTTCAAAGACAAGTTAATACTAATACTTCTCAAATTATTCCACAAAATAGAAACATAAGGAATATTGCCAAATTCATTTTATGAGGCCACAATTACCCTGATACCCAAACCCCAAAAGGCTAAACAAAGAAAGAGGATTACAGACCTATTTCCCTTATGAGCAGAGATTCAAAAATACTCAATAAAATATTTATGAACCAAATCTAAAAACACATCAAAAAGAACATCCACCATGATCAAACAGGCTTCATCCCACAGATGTAGAGATGATTCAACATATGTAAACCTACAAATGTAACCCACCCTATAAACAAAATGAAAGACAAGAAACACATGATCATCACATTAGATGCAAAAAAGACCTTTAACACAATCCAACACTACTTCATGATTAAAAAAAAAAAAAAAAACTCTGGAAAGAATACAGATACAGGGGACATACCTCAACACAATAACATATGGTCAGTTTATAGCAAACCCATAGCCAACATCAACTTCAATGGAGAAAAATTTCAAAGCAATTCCACCAAAATTAACAGGACAAGATTTTTCATTCTATTCAAACATATTCAATATAGTACTTGAAGTCTTAACAAGAATAATAAGACAACTTGAGATCAAGGGGATACAAATTGGAAATGAAGAAGTCAAAGAATCTTTATTTTCAAATGATATACTAGTATATATATATATTTGACCTGAAAATTTTCACAAGGAAATTCCTACAGCTGATAGACACATTCAGCAAAGTAGCTGTATAAAAAATTAACTCACAAAAATCAGTAGCTAAAACAATCCTAAATAATCAAAGAATTGCTGGATATATCTATCATCATCCACAATTTCAAATTGTTCTACAAAACTATAGTAATAGAAAGCAGCATGATTGACCCAAAAACAGACAAGTTGATCTACACACCTGTGGAGGACACCTGATTTAAAAAAAAAAAAAGAAGAAGAAGCCAGAAATGCATACTGGAAGAAGGACAGCATTCTTTAACAGATTATGTTGGTCAAAAAGGATGGCTTCATATATAAGAACACAAATAGAGCCATACTTATCACCCTGTACAAAACTGAACTCCACAAAAAGACTAACCACAGAAAGACTAAACAAAGAAAGAGAATTATGAACTCATTTCCCTTATGAATAGAGATGCAAAAATACTCAATAAAATACTTATAAACCAAATCCAAGAACATATCAAAAAGATAATCCAACATGATCAATTGTGGATCAAGGACCTCAACATATGACCAAATACACTGAACCTGATAGAAGAAAAAGTGGAGAATTGTCTTGAACTCATTGGCACAGAAAAAAAAAAAGCTTTCTGAACAAAATATCATTAGCATAGGCATGAAAATCAATAATTTATAAATAGGACCTCATAAAAATGATAAGCTTCTGTGTGGCAAAGGACACTATCATTGGGACTAATTAGCACAGTACAGAATGTGAAAAGATTTTTATCAACTACGCATCTGATAGAGGGTTAATATTCAATTATATAAAGAACTCAAGAAACTAGGTATCAAGATATCAAATAACCTAATTAAAAATGACGTACAGATCTAAACAAGAATTCTTCAACATTTTTTTTTTAAAGATTTATTTATTATGTATACAGTGTTCTGTCTGCAGGTATATCTGCAGGCCAGAAGAGGGCACCAGATTTCATTATGGATGGTTGTGAGCCACCATGTGGTTGCTGGGAATTGAACTCATGACCTCTGGAAGAGCAGCTAGTGCTCTTAACCGCTGAGCCATCTCTCCAGCCCAAGAATTCTTAATAGAGGAAAATCAAATGGCTGAAAACACTTAAAGAAATGTCCAACATCCTTAGCCACCAGGAAATGCAAATCAAAACTACTTTGATATTTCATCTCACACGTGTTAGAATGGCTATGATCAAGAAGCAATTGACAGCTCATGCTGGCCAGCCTTGGAGTAAGAGGAACGTGCGTCCATTGCTGGTGGGTGTGAAAACTTGTCCAGTCACTATGGAAATCAGTGTGGTGTTTCCTAAAAACTATGGGAATCCGTCTACTTTAGGATCCAGCTATATACCACCATATACTCAAAGGGCACTTCATCCTGCTACAGAGACACTTGCTCAACCATGTTCATTGTTGCTCAATTCATCATAGCCAGAAATTGGAAACAACCTAAATATCTGTCAATAGATGAATGAATAAAGAAAATTTGGTATTTTATACAATGGTATATTTGTATATATTATTACTCATCTGTCAAAAATAACATCATGAAATATACAGGTAAATGGGATAAATTAGAAAAAAGTCATCCTAGTCCATGTTCCTGCTCTTTTGGGTATACTGATTATAGGATGGATAGCTTGTACTATATGGCTAAAATCCAGTTATAAGGGAATATATGCCATGTGTATCTTTCTGAGTCTGAGTTAGCTCACTCATAATGAGCTTTTCTAGTTCCATCCATGTGGTTGCAAATTGCATGATTTCCTTGTTTCTGGTGGCTGAGTATTATTCCATTGTGTAAATTTACCACAGATTTTTAAAAATAATTTATTTTTTAATTCTTCAAGTTACATCTCAATCAAATTCCCCTCCCAACTCCCCCCTCCAGTCCCACTCTTCCACCCTCCTCCCCCTCAACCCCCCATCCCTTTTTTTTTAGTTCAAGGTATTTCTTTCCCCCCACAACAGCTCTCCCTTTCAGTCCAACAAATGGCTCTTTTTCTTATAACTATAAACACGATACAAAACAACAGAAATAAATAGGCAATTATGTGAGTTATATGGCTTAGCATACATTCCCAATGTCCAGTCCATATGTATTTGGCACCTGACTTTAACATTCTACTATCTAACCATCTCCATGAGTTTAAAGTTCTATATCTAACTCAGCTTTCATACTAACTTGCCTCACAATTTTAAAAATATCTTCTTAGATCCAGAACACCCTCTTGATTCCTAAACAACTCAAAATTTAACTATGAGACTCTAGCTATCTATCCTTCAACCTCCTCAGAGACCTGAGAGGGATAAATATATCTGATTATATAGGAAGTGCAGGGCCTGCAGCTTCCAAAACTAAGAAATGACATACCAGTGGCTGTCTGGAGAGTTCCCATTTTCTCTCCATACATTACAGCATCAATCTTCAGCCATTTGGCCCCATTTCTCTGACAGACATTGATTGTAGAGCAGGAATTATGAAGGACTTACCTACCCTGTCTTGGCAGAGCTAGGCTGTCGACTTACCTGCTTCCAAGTTTTGTCCTTTTTGGACAGCAGTTTGTCTACAGTTGAAGCAAGGGGTTTTTCCTGCCAAGAGAAAGGCTTACCACCAATTCAATCATCTCCCACTGGAGATTCATCGATGCTCATCTTCTACTTGGAGTAGAATAGGGGGTGCTGTCAGGAGCTGACATGTCTCAATATCAAAAAATCTTAAGTTAAGAAAACATCTTTGAATGCCATATTCTGTAGATCTCTTGAGGTTTTTGAAGATGCCCTATCTAGCTCTTATATTTAGATAAGCAAATATTGCTTGTCTCTTAGCAACTTAATTTCTGAGTAGCTTAGAAAATAACTGTGATAGACTGTCATAGTAACTAACAAAATGACACGTTTGCATGACTATTAGTTTGCATTTCTTAATTATCCCAAACAGTTTATGACGGTTGGTAGCAAGAGGTCAAAACTTTACATTTCACTTTTAAGCATTACTAGGAACAATACCTTTAAGAAGCATTAACCTTAATTTTGTATCAATATACAAAGATCAATACCAATGTGGCCAAATATAATCTTAATTTTGTATCAATATACAAAGATCAATACCGATGTAGCCCAATACAATCTTAATTTTACATCAATATACAAGGGCCAATACCACTGTGGCCAAATACAATCTTAATTTTGTATCAATATACAAAGATCAATACCAATGTAGCCCAATACAATCTTAATTTTGCATTAATATACAATGATCAGTACCAATTTAACCAAATATAATATTAATTTTGTATCAATATACAAAGGTATAAGGCAATATTCAATAATCTGTCCTTTTTTCTTGATCTTTCCTATACTATGTCTATGTCCCATTTTTCTCAAGTCTGTTCACTCCTACATAGGAGAGAAAGAAGGATACAGAAAAGCAAAAGAGAGAAGTCCCTGGGTCTAACCTCCAAAACCCATTTAACAAGACCATTTAACAGCTTGTAGTCTTTTCCCCTAAATAACAAAATTTTCTATTATTCATGAGATAACCAAAGGAGGGGGGGGGAACACCCCCCCCACCTTCTGGGGATGGGACGTTGTTCTCTTAAAATGACTTCCTGCTGATTTGGGACATAGTAAACCTGTTTGGGGCCCAAATAAGAATGGAAAAATGGTTAAAAATGTTAATAGAATCATTTGATGTTCAGTCCCTTTGTGCTCAGCTATTTAGATGTCCTACGAAGTTCATAGACAGAAGCTGATCTTCAGAGCTTTACTGAAGTTCTGGCTGGAGCAGTCTGTGGAGCTGAACGATCTTAGCAATTTTGAATTGTTGTGGTTGTAGACTTTTGAGGAAACTGCTATTGAGGAAGTCTGCAAGGCTGGATCATCTGGGCCACTCATCTTCTTTGGTGTCTGATCTGTTTTCTGCTGAGGTTTCCGTTGTCCAGTTGTCCCTGGATTCCTTGAATGGATGCTTTAAATCTCCTGGAAAGCTAAGAACAGAGCCCTGCCCTAATCCTAACTCTGGGACAATTACCTTTTTTTTTGGTGGGGGGGGGGATCAGGTAATATTTTTCCTGGAGCAAATTTGGTTTTTTGACAATATATAAAGTATTACCTTTCAATCCGGATTAAAGAAGAAATTATTTTGATATTTTGGTGCAAAACAAACCTTTAGTGTATACATTTTGAGATCTCAAAGGACAATTTGTTTGAATTGCAGCCTGCCTTTTGTAAGTAGCTTTTAAACTTAAATCTTTCCAAATCCTATGTGCCTGTCTCTGCATTCTAAGTTTTGGGATCAAAGTCATGTGGTTCCCAACTAATGGGATTAAAGATGTGCTCCTCCACCCCTGGATCAAAGTTTTTCTCTGTTTAGAGCTTGTTTTGTATCAGGCTGACCTTGAGCTCTGAGATCTGCCTGTTTCTGTCTCTAGTGTGTTGGGATTAAGGGTGTATTCTTCTCCAATGATGGGACTAAGGGTGTGCACCATCACCACCCTGTTTCTTGTAACTCTAGAATTTATAAGACAACTAACTCTATAGTGATCCTCCTGTCTCTGCTGGAGGTAAAGGCATGGGCTAACACCATGCATTATTTTACCTTAGCTCTAAGTTTTTTCAACTCTTGGAGGTTTGTAAAACCAGGTTGAACAGCTGTCACCTTTAATTTATTTACAGTGTTTTAAACCTGTTACCTGCTTTTTAATGCCAAACCATGGAAATATCCTGTACCTCTACAAAAAAAAAACAAAACTTTTAGCTGCTATCAAGTTTGTGCAATATCTGTGGCCACCTGCAGTCTAACATTCTAATCTGAAATTAAGGCCATTTTCCTTTCATGCCAGTAAGGCAATTATACGTTTGGTAAATTATAGTTTGAAAATTTTACATTGTATTTTATTATATTTTTAAGTTTATTAACTCTTTTCTTTAAAAAGTATTATTTACTTTTACTTCTAGAACATAGTTTCCTCCCTCCTCTCCTCCTGGCCCCTCCCTTCCTCTCTCCTTCCCTCCCTCTCTCCTTCCCTCCCTCCTTCCCTCCCTCCCTCCTTGTTCCTCTACTTGGTACTCTCCTTCTCCTCAGATGAGGTGGGTCCTCACATATCATACTCCCTCAGATCTTGAGTCGTGTGAGGCCCAAGAGCTTCCACTCGTACTGGAGCTTGATAAGGCACACCATCTAGGGTGTGGGGTTCCACTAACCTGCAGCAGATTCCATGACTCACTGGTGGGTAGAATTTTTCCTAGGATAGATGTGCTAGGTTCCTATCTATTTGGGGTGTGGGTTGTAGGATAGTTATCCTCTGATGTGTGGTTAATATCCATTTATAAGGGAATACATACCATGTTTATCTTTCTGGGACTGCATCAGCTCACTTAGGATGAGCTTTTCTAGTTCTATCCATTTGGTTTCGAATTGCATGATTTCCTCATTTCTGATAGCTGTGTAGTATTCCATTGTGTAAATGTACCACAGTTTTTTTTAATCCATTCTTCAGTTGAAGGACATCTGGGTTGGTCTAACTGGATGTCAACATGTAGAAGAATGCAAATAGATCCATACTTATCACCCTGTGCAAAACTTAAGTCTAAGTGGATCAAGGACCTCAACATAAATTCAGACACACTAACATTAATAGAAGAGAAAGTGGGGAAAAGCCTTGAACTCATTGGCACTGGTAGCAACTTCCTGAATAGAACACCAATAGCTCAGGCACTAAAACAAACAATCAATAAATGGGACCTTATAAAATTGAAAAGCTTCTGTAAGGCAAAGGACACTGTCCTTAGAACAAAACGGCAGCCTACAGAGTGGGAAAGGATCTTCACCAACCCAACATCCGACAGAGGGTTAATATCCAAAATATATAAAGAACTGAAGAAATTAAACACCAAAAAATCAAATAATCTCATCAATAAATGGGGTACAGAGCTAAACCAAGAATTCACAGAAGAGGAATCTCTAAAGGCTGAAAGGCATTTTAGGAAATGTTCAACATCTTTGGTCATCAGGGAAATGCAACTTAAAACAACTCTGAGATTCCATCTCACACCTGTCAGAATGGCTAAGATAAAAAACTCAAATGATAGCACATGCTGGCAAGGATGTGGAGAAAGGGGAACACTCCCCCATTGCTGGTAGGACTGCAAACTTGTGCAACCACTTTGGAAATCAATCTGGAGATATCTTAGAAAATTGGGAATAAATCTACCTCAAGACCCAGCCATACCCCTCTTGGGCATATATCCAAAAGATTCAAAATGAAACCACAAGGACATTGCCTCAGCAATGTTCATAACAGCTTTATTTGTAATAGCCAGAAACTGGAAACCACAGGGGTTTTTTTTATCCATTCTTCGGTTGAAGCTATTACAAGTAAAGCTGCTATGAACATAGTTGAGGAGATTTCCTTGTGGTTTGGTGAGGAATCTTTTAGATATATGACCAGGAGTGGTATGGTTGAGTCTTGAGGTAGAGCTATTCCAAGTTTTCTAAGATATCACCATACTGATTTCCGTAGTGGTTAGTGGGACACTCCACCCTAGTGGAACTGCCATGTATGCCTCCTGTGCAAGAGGAAGCTCTTAGACCTCATGTGACTAATGAACTGAAGGGGGCTGATACACAGAGACGCCCCACACCAGAGGGATGGGATGGGTGGGAGAGGGGTAGAGGGTGGGAGGGATGAGATGGCAATGGAGACATAATGAAGTAATAAATAAGTGTAAAAGGAAAAAAATCATCCTGAATAGGTATTCCAGACTCAGAAAGACAAGTATGGTATGTATTTGCTATTATGTGGATGTTAGCTGTTAAGTCAAAGATAACCAAGGTACAAACCATAGAATTACAGAGTATAGGTATAGAGTAAGGTACTAGAGGGAATAGATATATCTCATTAGGAAAAGGAACTAGAATAGATATGTATGTATGTATGCATGGATGGAGGACATTTGGAATGAGAGGATCAAGTGGGGAGAAGGAGGTTAGAGAGGGAATAAAAGGAGAGACAGCTAAAATTAAGGACTATTTGAGGAGTAGTATGGAAACCTAACAAAGTAGAAACTCCTTAACACACACATATACATACATATATATATATATATATATATATATATATGAAGGTAATCTAAAAGAAATTGCTAAATAATGGGGGAGACAGAGTCCCAACTGGCCATCTCCTGTCACCGAACAAAGCTTCTGGTACTGGTGTTGGGTTACAACTAATTGAGTTGTTGGTCAAATAGGCCCCAAAGGAATTCCCCCCCTACAAAAAAACAAACAAACAAAAACCTACACTGTTGCCAAGACTATAGGCTGCTCTCTACAAACTGACAGCAAGGCCCCATTGCTAAGGACAACACCTACACAATTCATTGAACGTGAAGATGCTGAGCTGGTGCCTACACAGAGCCTTTACCCCTATGTTACAGAGTCTTTGTTGTAGGAAGATTCACTACACCCTATCAAAAGAGAAACATAAACACCAAGTCACCCACCAAGCCTTTTTCTACAATGATGTACTACCTGCAAAATATGCTAGGGCAATGGTAGCACACTTATGGGAGTAACCAACCAATAACTGATCTGACTTAAGGCCCACTCCATGAGATGGAACCCATGAGATAACACTGTTTGAGTGACCAAGAACCTGAGACTGGATAGCCCAGGGACAGGAAGGAAGGAAGGAAGGAAGGAAGGAAGGAAGGAAGGAAGGAAGGAAAATGTAGTTATAAAATGAATACTAGTGATATTTTGCTACACTCATAGATCCTTGTTCAACTATCAGCAGAGAAGCTTCATCTCTGTTAGGTCTCAAAGAAACCCTGGACGAACAGCTAACTGAGGTGTCTATTAACCTATATATGAAAGAGAACACTGGCCTGCCAGAACTCAGAAAGTAATGATTACAGAGCCCTGGCTGCTCAACATTTATCCCTACTCATTCCATAAACCTCTCAGCCCCTGAGCTTTCCTTCCTTCCCCCAGCTTCTCTTTTCTATATAAATATCACCCATCTTAGCTATGTGCTCTGGTGGCCTCATGATCCTCTCCCACCCCCCTACTTTTGACATGGGCCAGTATATTCTGATGGCCATGTACAGAATGCTCGTTCAGTCTGTACTTTTCCACATGCCTGTATGTGTTCTTTCTCTTGACAAAACCTTCTGCTCAGCCTAGGAGTGGTCATGTCCTAATTTTTGTTCATCCTGCAACAGATGGGAACAAATATAGAGACCCACAGCCAGACATTATGCCAGCAATGAGAGACTTGGAACACTCAGCCCTAAATGGAATGTCTCCATCAAATCCCTCCATTCAGATCTCAGGGAAACTCAAGGAAGAGGAAGCAGAAAGAATGTAAGAGCCAGAGGGGATAGTGGACATCAAGAAAACAAGGCCCTCTAAATCCACATGAACAAGGCTCATATGGACTCACGGAGACTGAAACAGCATGCCGGGGGCCTGCATGGATCTTATGCACTTATATTATGATTTCCAGTTTAATGCTTTTATGGGATTCCTGAGTGTGCAAACAAGTAGGTCTCTGATTCATGTGCATTCTCTTCGGCTCTTTTCTTTCTGTCTCGTCCAACTTTGATGTGATAGGTTTTGGTTTTGTGTTTTTATTGTTGTTGCTGTTTTGTTTTTTGTTTTTTGGAGTTTTTTGTTTTTGTTTTGGGGGGGTTGTTTTTTGTTTTTGTTTTTCAAGACAGAGTTTCTCTGTGTAGCCTTGACTGTCCTGGAACTTGCGTTGTAAACCAGGCTGGCCTCAAACTGACAGAGACCCACCTGCTTCTGTCTCCCAAGTGCTGGGATTAAAGGCATGTGCCACCACCGCCCCAGCAGATAGGTATTGTTTTATCTTATTATATTTTATTTTGTTTTGTAACATTTTTTAAAAAATGAATAAAGGAGTGAATGAATTAAAACCCTGCCAGTAGGGTAAAGGTTAACAACAGAACTGTCATTTATACCTACTGAGAGGAAGAATTGGAACATACTTGGGGAGGGGAAGAATATGAGCAAAATATATTTAAATTTTAAAATTGTGTTAAAAAATATATATATCAAAGCAACAGGCTGTCCAATAACAAATAAAATATAGAAGGTGCAGTTTAAAAAGTTGGCTCAATGGTTAAAATCATTTACTGCTTTTGCAGAGGACCTAGATTTAGTTCCCAGCACCTATGTGGTGCTCACAACTGCTCAGAACTCCAGTTCTAGAGGATTCAACACCCACTTCTGACTTCTTTGGGCTCCTGCACGAATGTACTGCAAATAGTACAGTCAAGCACACACATATACACAATAAATAATAATTAATTAATTAAGTAATTAATATCTCTAGAACAAAAAGGATCTTATTAGTTATACCTTAATTATCTCATCAGTTTAGTAGACAAATAGTCAAAGAATATGAAGTTTCCACAAGGAGAACTAGAAATGGGAAACAGACACCTGAGAAGATGGCCCGCCCTAGTAGTAATCAGAGTCATGCAAATCAAATTACTCTTGAAATACCACTTGACATTTGCTTAATTAGTGGTTTTTAAATGATGAACTGGCTAGGTGACAGCGATATGGAATGCTCATTCATTTGAGCTGGCACTGCAAAATCGTACCACAGCAATATGGCAAGCACGGGGAAAGATTCGTGCCCTCTGGCCGCCCGGTAATTCCAGTTCTTGCAATTAGTGCCAAGAAGAGTAATTCCATGGAAGCAGAGACATCATGCTGTTCTTCAGAGTCTCCCCAATTCAATTAAATCCAATTAACATGTACTTTATATCTTCCACCTGCCAGAGAGAAGCAATAGGGAACTGGAAATTAATAAGACACTGTATCTGACCTCAGGGGGCCCCAAGTCTAGCAAAGGAGTCAGGTAGATAAACATATTACAAAATGGGGCTGTAGGTCTATAGTAGAAACAGATGCAGTCAGAAAAGCTATATTATTTTCCGGGACTGATGAAATAGATAATGGAGAGCCGATAGCATTCAAAACGACTTAGAGGCTGAAATGGCAGCATACACCTTTAATTTCACCACTTGGGAGGCAGAAGCAGGTGGATGTCTATGAGTTCAAGGCCACTTTTGTCTGCATAGAAAGTTCTAGGCCAGCCAGGACTACATAGAGACCCCATCTCAAAAAAAAAAAAAAATCGAAAAGGAAAGAAAGAGAAAGACAGACTTCGGTTACAAAATAAACTATAGGGCTAAGCTAAAGGTAGTTCAGTTCATAGTTCAGGCAGGGAACAGTAGTCTAGTCCTGTAGGAATCAAATTTCAGAAGGAGGTTTATAGAAAACCAGGATTTGGGGGAAAATGAAAAGAGAACTCTATTATTTCTGTTTACATAGACAATAAAAATGGAGCACTCTTTCTTGGTGAACATTAGAGATATATGCTTGTGAATTGTAGAGCACAGTGGACCATTATCCCTT
This sequence comes from Lophiomys imhausi, assembly GCA_907164525.1. NCBI lineage: Eukaryota > Metazoa > Chordata > Mammalia > Rodentia > Muridae > Lophiomys > Lophiomys imhausi. The sequence continues at coordinate 1,373,331 of CAJQZJ010034413.1, forward strand.
TATAAAAATGCAAACTATGAAGCTATGTAAGACATGAAATACTAATGATCTTCAGCAGAACATATGAGGAAAAGTGACTTGTCCTAACTGTAGTGAGCATCTCTCCAAAATTCAATCTTCTTTCTAAGTTTCAAACTCCTTTTCTTGAAATACAGTTGATGTATTATGAAATTCACTTTGTCAGTGGTTTTAGTATAGTCACAAAATTGTACTACTATTTCCAGAATGTTCTCATCACCTCAGACAACCAGAGTCTCCTTCCTCTCTCTACATAATTCAGTTTCTCCTCCCTAACTCCCAGCCTGGGGAAGTAGAACCAATATCCTGTTTGCTGCTCCCACCTCAGTGGGGACACCCACCCTTCCCAAAGTGAAACTAGCTAAATGCAAGTTAGCACCTGCTACAAGGCACAGACATGGCAAAGGGAATAAAACAGACTCTTGTAAAACTAGAGAATTTGCCCAGTAGATCAAGGAGCTTGCTTGGTGGGGCTTCCAAGGCCTGCCTACCCCTCTTTACTTGAGCCCTCCCCACTCAGTTGAGGCTAGTACCATCCTGGTTTCCACCTTTACTCCCTCCGAGACAGCTTGGCCAATGGAAGACAGAGTGGGAAAGCATGGGGATGGCAGGAAGTGCCTATCAAAAAACAAATCTGGTGCTGTGTTTAATTTTTCCACGGGGAACTGTAAGAAAGCCTTGTTGGTGTGGGGGCAGGTCTCTGAGTGCCTTCACCAACCTCAATATCTCTCTTTCATACCAGTTTTCTTTAGTACGCTATTTTTTCTCTTTTCCATAGCTCTCTATGGACATGACCATAGATGGTTTTTCTTACAATGTGTACTTGCTATGCATTTCTGACTAGCAAAGGAGGGCACTCAATTTCATGATGAGGTCTGGCCTCTATTTACCACACATTCTCTTTACCAGGGTGTTACAAACCACACTTCGCTCTTCATGAACCAACTTCATCAAGGATTCATGCAACCATGTCTAAGTCCCTCAATATACTGCTCAGCAAAGATGGGGATGGAACATAACATGACATTGATCGTGCAGCCACAGAGAAACTCAGTGAGGTCTCACAAGGCACTACTAGGAGTCAGGGTATCTAGGTTCAGGGTAACCTCTCTCATTCCATCTCCCTATGGATAAGGTGAAGGCTGTAATAGAATGAAGGAATTGTAGCAATTCCTTCTAGATTTAAGTTCCATAGCTTCTCTAAGCTGAGTATGCCAAACACAGCTCTGGTAGGCCTTACCCTTCCCCCATTTCCTCTGCCTTGTTAAAAACCATTAGATTACATTCCTAAAGCTAGCCACCAAGGTCTATTCCCTTATTCCATCACTTTCTCCTCCTGAGGCTGACTACCAAGGTCCAGGTATCAAACTATTGGAGTCCACCAATCAAAAGCCCCCTTTGGCTCACCTAATTAACATACCCATTAAAATTAAACACCTCATCCTAACACAAGGTTTCCCATTTTACCTTTGTAAACGCCATTTGCTTATAAGCCACATCTGTCTCATTTCTATCCAGAGGCAGTCCTTTGTCCCTCTAGGAAAAATGCCCCTCCACTCTCTCCCTTGTTCCCTTCCCCTTCTCCCTCATCCTCTATCTCCTATCTTTATCTCTTATCCCCTGCCTTTTGTTCCCCTGGGGCAAATAAATCTCCTCTGCACTGAGAACTTGGTCTTGGATTACCTTGAACCAACTTTGAGGTCCCTACAAGCAGAACATTTGGAAAGCAGCTTCCTATGATGTTCCCACATTCTTTTTTGATTAAGATGCTTTGTGACAATGGCCTGGAGACAGCCAAAGCTGCCACTTTTCTACACTACCTGGACAGAGGCTTAAGATAAAGGTCTTAGACTTGAGTTTGAGATAACTACGTTCTGCTCTGAACTCTGGGCAAGTCAAAACTCTGTTTCAGAATATCTCAAGTAAATGGACCTGTCTAATACATTACTGTATAATTTTTGAAAAGGTAAAGTCATAACTCAGACCAATATAATATGAATATATGTTAAAGATTTTATTTCTTGAGGGAACATTAAAATGTAAAAACATTGAGATTTAAAAAATAATTGTGACTGTATTTGTGTGTATGATTTAACAAGGAAATAAGATTCATTGGTTAGAGTAAAAGTGGGCATTTTCCAAGATGACATTAAACTAATCCCAGTACTTATCTGCTCTTGTTCTTTTTTTTTTTAGTCTTTTTTCCTTTAGTGGGTGGATGTCATAGATAGCCTTTCTTGAACTTTTTTTGTTGTTTTGTTTTTTTGAGGCAGGGTTTCTCTGTGTAACAGAGCCCTGGCTGTCCTGGACTCACTTTGTAGACCATGCTGGCCTTGAACTCACAGAGATCTGTTTGCCTCTATCTACCTAGTGCTGGGATTAAAGGGGAGCACCACCACACCCGGCTTTGAACCACTTTTTATTACATCTGTGGAAAGATATCTACTCTGAAAACTTCTCTTCCTTTGCTTTCTTTTCTCATCAAGAAGAGTGGAAAGAACACCTGTCTTAGACTTTGGTGTGCCTGACTGTACACTCAAGCAAGCAGGATGAGTGTAGGACTTTGGGAATATAACTAGACTGGCTCGTCAGCAAACCCCTTGAGGGATCAGGGGAGCTGGTTATCGCACAGGAGGACACCGAG